>CM053622.1:766962386-767073548 GCA_028646595.1 Phalanger gymnotis
ATCATCACCATCACCATCATCACCATCACCACCATCACTATCATCACTATCATCACCATCACCATCATCACTATCATCACTATCATCACCATCACCATCATCACCATCATCACCATCACCATCATCACCATCATCACCATCATCACCATCATCACCATCACCATCATCACCATCATCATCACCATCACCATTACCATCACCAACATCACCATCATCACCATCATCATCACCATCATCACCATCACCATCATCACTATCATCGCCATCATCATCACCATCATCATCACCATCATCATCATCACTATCATCACCATCATCATCATCACTATCATCACCATCATCACCATCACCATCATCACTATCATCACCATCACCAACATCACTATCATCACCATCATCATCACCATCATCACCATCACCATCATCACTATCATCACCATCATCATCACTATCATCACCATCATCATCACCATCATCACCATCACCATCATCACCATCACCATCATCACTATCATCACCATCACCATCACCATTACCACCATCATCCTCACCTGCCACATTTTAAGATTTGTGCAGCACAAAGGATGGAGAGCCAGACTAGAAGCCAGTAAGACCTGGGTTCAAGGTCACTTCTGACCCATCCTGGCTGTCGAATCCTGGGTAAGTCACTGACCCACTCAGTGACCCAAATAGCTCTGTAGAACTGTAAGCTGCAGACAAGACTCTGACCTGCATTGGCAGAGGGGGTTCACAGGTCCGGCCTCTATCCCTTACAGGCATGCAAAGCGCTTTATGCCATGATTTTATTTGATTCTCATAATTACACTGTGACTGCCATAATGATACTGTATATAGGTATTATTGGCCCCATTTCAGAGATGACAAAACTGAGACTCAGAGAACCGAAATGACTTGCCCAGGGTTAGTTACACAGCTAGTGTCGGAACGGTATCTGAGTCCTGGACTCTCCTACTTCCAGATCAAATAGTCTTTTCACTAGAGGGAGGTGGGGGAGCAGGGAATAAGCATTCATCCAGTGCCTACTCTGTGTCAGGTGCTGTGCTAAGTGCCTTTTACAAATATTGTTCCATTTGATCTTCGCAACAGCCCTAGGAGACAGGTGCCGTTATTTATTCTCATTTGACAGTTGAGAAAACTGAGGCAGGCAAAGATGAAATATCTTGCTCAGGGTCACACAGCTAGTAAACATCCAAGGTTAAATTTGAACTCAGGTCTTCCTGACTCCAGGACCAGTGCCTTCTGCCCTATGGCGCCACCTGGTGGCCTCGATGCATCACCCATGCTGCCTCTCACTGACTTACCCTTAACCCAGGATATGGATGAAGACCTGATCCAAGCATCACCTGAGACATAAAGCATCTAGACCACAGAGTGACCCCCCCCCAAATGAGCTATAGACTGACCCCCAAATTATCCGGCCCACCCCTTATTTCAGCCACAAACTGAGACTTTAATTCTGGCTGCACACTGAATCCTAATCCCTGCTAAATATTAAACCATAACCTTGGCCACAAATGAACCTTCTATGTCAGTGGTTCCCAGTATTTTTTTTCCTTCCATAAACCCCTTTTGATTAAAAAAATATGTCGTCAACCTCCAGGGTAATTGAATATACCACTTATAATATTTTTAGATTAATTCATTAAGTGCTTACAATAACTACAATGATAACTTTTGCCCCCAAACAGCTCCAAATTAAAATATATGTTATAAAATTATAATTAGAAAACATTAAATTTTATTCTTCCTCTAATTATGAAAACTCTAAATATAAGATTATAAAATAATTATGAATATTATATGTGGGGCATCCCATAAAAATTAAAAGTAATCCAGCAAGATTTTGTATGCTTACTATTATCTGAAAGATTTCATATTAAATTTCTTTATTTTACGAATTTCATTGAACATATATAACATTTTTAATGAAATAAGTTACAACTCGGAAGATGTTTAACATAATAACCATCTCATATAGTTATATAAAATAGAGTAATGTGATAAATCATATAGAAACCTAATCTGGACATTGAAATTTTTTACTTGAACAGAGATATGAGATATTTGGTTCTACGTCAGACAAACACAGTCTTGAATCTGGTTTTGCACCAGATTTATACCTGTATTTCGATTCTTTGACAAAAATAAAATGAAAATGCTTACTCACACAAATAGGTGGTTTTTGTTGAGGTGGTGGTCATACACTTGTTTCAGTCACGCCTGACTTTTAATGATCCCATTTGGAGTTATTCCAGCAAAGATACTGGAGCAATTTGCCATTTCCTTCTCCAGTTTATTTTACAGATGAGGAAACTGAGACAAACAAGGTTAAGTGACTTGCCCAGGGTCACACAGCTAGTAAGTTTCCAGGGCCTAAATCTTGCTGACTCCAGGCCTGGTGTTTTAGCCGCTCCATCACCTCGCTGCCCAGTAAATATGTGGTAGGACATGAAAAAATTGCCAAAAGATGAAAATTCATTTTAAAAAATTTAGCTACCTAACTATTCAACAAAATGAGTAACCAATTATGATATAAAATACTTAATGATAATAATATAATGATAGTGAGCATTTATATAGCACTTTACAAATAGTATCTCATTTTATCCTCACAACACCCTTAGGGGATAGGTGCTATTATCAGGCCCATTTGACAGTTAAGGAAACTGAGGCAGACAGAGGTTAAAGTGAATTTTCCAAAGTCATACAGCTAGTAAGGATCTGAAGACAGATTTCAACTCAGATCTCCCTGACTCCAGGCCCAGTCTTCTATCCACTGTGCCACCTAACTGACCCTCAGACTCTCAGCACATTTGTGAGAGCCAGCTAAAGATTTTGTTTTTAATCCTGGAAGCAGAAGGGAGGCACTGGAGTTCACTGAGAAGGGGAGTGCCCTAGTCAGACCTGTACTTTAGGAATATTCCTTTGGCAGCTGTGTGGAGGATGGATTCAAGAGGGAGAGAGATTTGAGGCAAGTAAACCAGAATTGCAGAATCATAAAACTTGAAACTTGGAAGAGATCTCCTCCTCTTCCTCTTCCTCCTCATCCTCCTCCTTCTCCTCCCCCTCCTCCTTCTTCTTCTTTATGTTTTCTAGTAATCATCCCAGCCTTTGCCTAAAGACCTCTAAGCCCCCAGGGAACTGACCACCTCTCAAGACAGCCCAGAGTACCTTTAGAAAGCTCTCATTGTTAGGAAGTTATCAAGTCTAAATTCTCTTCTTTGCAATTTCTACAAGTTTCTTGGGTCCTGTGCTTTGGGGCCAAACAGAACAAGTCTAATCCTTCATCACCTGACAGCCCTGAGTCTTGACCTCTTGAGTCTTCCCTTGTTCTGGGCTAAGTACCTTCTTCATATATCATTGACTCTAGTCCCTTTACCATCCTGGCTGCCTTTCTCTGAACATTCGCTCACTTAACAAAGGCCTTTTTAAACCACAATACCCAGAAATGACCACAATACCCTAGATGAGGACAGAGTACAGTGGGGCACTCCCCTCCCTGTTCCTGGAAGCTGTGCCTGCCTTAATGCAGTCCAAGATCCCATTAGCATTTTGGCTGCCATATCATACTGCTGACTCATTTTAAGCTGGTGGTCCACTAAAACCCCCAGACCTTTTCCCAAAATAACCACTGTATATCCCAGTTTCCCCCATTTTATACTTGTGAAATTAATTTTTGCACCCCAAAGAAAGACTTTACATTTGTTGCTTTTGAATTCCATCATATTAGATTCAGCCCAATGCTCTAGCCTGTCAACATCCTTTTGTTTTTAAATTATTTAAATTAATTTTTTAAAATCCCACCTTCTCTTTATCCCACCTCCCCCTGCCCTGCCTCCATTGAGAGGGCTGTTACAAGCGTATATAGTCAAGCAAGCATTGGCCGTGTTCCCAAAATACATCTCAATCTGCCCTCTGAGTCTGTTACCTCTCTTAGGAGGCCAGTATCCTATTTCATCCCGAGTCCTCTGGAATCGTGACTGGCCATGATGTGTTGCCATCTTTTTGGTCCCTGCCTCTGGCATCCAGCGTATTAGCCATCCCTTATATCTTTGTGCCATTTAGGAGGCTATTGCCACTGTCCAGGCAAGAGGCGGCAAGGACTCAAACAGAGGTGTTGGTCATGTGTGGGGAGCGCAAGAGATAAATCCGAGAAACGTGGCGGTTGAATGAACAAGACTTGGCAACTGGCAAGATATGAGAAGTGAGGGAGAAGGGAGAATCATGGATGACAATGTGAGGTTGGCAACCTGGGTGACTGGAAGCCTAGTTCATGCCCTCAACAGAAATCCAGACTGACCTTTAACCTCAATTACAAAAGTGGGTACACAGTCAATCTTGACCCTGGCCATAGCCCGATCACCTTGGATCAGTCAACTGACCCTGAAGCATGGTCCTAGCTTGACTGCCTTCAATTGGTCCTTCCTCTCATCAGGACTGAGACCTCACTCTAAGTACAGCTTGTCCCCAGCCTGATCAATATAGCCTGACCCCTGACCTCTGCCATAGGCTGACACATTTTGGCTACTTAAAAAAGAGCCACAGAACTGAAAACTGGCTGTGAACATTGATTCAACCCTGGACTTAGCCAAATCTTGGCAATAGACTCACCTAAAAGTATCTACAAGGTTAAGCCCAAACTCTAGCCATAGACTAACTCTATCCATCCATCCATGGCAGACTAAATTGCCTATGGACTGATCCCTGAGGCTGGCCACAGAAAGACCCTGCCCCAATACTGGACTTAGACTGAGTCCTAGCCAAGTTACTGACAGATCCCAAGCTCCCCCTAGATATTGGCTCCCTAAAATAGTCCCACTGTCCTCTGCCCTGGTTGGACTTCATCTGCATTCAGTTCTAGCAACCACAGTTTAAAAGAGATGAAGATGAGTTACAGAGTATCTAGACGTCACTCCTGGAGGTCTCCAAAGTAGGATGGGCTGCCTGGAGAGGTGGAGGCTGCCCATCCTGGAAGTATTTAAAGTGGGATGGGCTGCCTGGAGAGGTGGAGGCTGCCCATCCTGGAAGTATTTAAAGTGAGATGGGCTGCCTGGAGAGGTGGAGGCTGCCCATCCTGGAAGTATTTAAAGTGGGATGGGCTGCCTGGAGAGGTGGAGGCTGCCCATCCTGGAGGTCTCCAAGCAGGGGCTGGCCTGAACACTTGTCAGGTATGTTCTTCTGGGGATTCCTTTCATGTGTAGGTTACCCTAGATGGCTACTGAGGTCCTTTCCACTTTGCAAATTCTATGATTCTGATTCAAATTCTGTGATTCTGAGGCTATGGATTGATGCCAACCCCAGGCCTCAGAATGAGTCCTAATCTCTATCAGAGTCTGACTCCTGGCAGAGCCAAAACCTGACAATGAAGCTTGGCCCGGGGCTGAGCTCTTGTCTTCCCCTAAAATTGGCCAGAGATTCACCTCGGACCTTAGCCACACACTAGAGTCCTCACCTGACCACAGAGAATCGTTATCCTGGTCATTGATTGACACCCTGCCCAAAAAAACCCCAAACACCCATCTACAGACTGCGAATCCGGGCAGGAGCATCCAAAGTTTGGTGGTAGACTCGGTGCCCATCCCCAGCCACTAGACTGATCCTTAATCCAGAGGCAGATTCATACCCCACCCTGCCAAGTGGCTAAAAACTAAATCCTAACCCCAGCCCTGGACTGAACCTCCTAATGCTGGTCCAAAATGTCCCCCTTCAAAGCAGCCCTCATCAGTCACCCAATCCCTTCACACATTGAGCTCCAAACCCTGAATTCAGATCAGACCTTTACAATTGGTCCTCTGTCAAACCTAAATCTTGGCCAAAGACTCAGCTAATCAGAATGATGGGGTGTTTTGTGAGGCGATCAGGATTAAGTGACTTGCCCAAGGTCACACAGCTAATAAGTGTCAAGTGTCTGAGGCCCGATTTGAACTCAGGTCCTCCTAACTCCAGGCCTGGTTCTCTATCTACTGTGCCACCTAGCTGCCCCACCATGATGGTATTAATAAGTGAAATTTCTACAGTGCTTTGAGGTTGCAACACTTAAATTATATGATCTCTCTCATTTGAGCTTTATGATAACCCAGCGAGGTGGGTACTACGAGCATTTTTTTCCATGGACCCCTGAGTTTATTGGTGCAAGGGTCTTCCAGTGTGGGCTCTCTCTCCAATGGTGCAGATAGCCATTTGTCTGCAATGGATTTTGAGCTAGAAGGGAAATTGAAGTCCTGACAGTGACTTGCCCAGGGTCATACAGATAAGAAGGGGCAAAGACCAGATCTGAATCCACATTGTCTGACTCTTAATCACAAGGTCTTAGGATTTGGAGTTAGGAGGGATCTTAGAAATCATCTCGGTAATTGCCTAAGGCTCTGAGAAGGGAGGTGACTTATCTAGGGTCACACGGCTCATAGGCTCATATGAATCCCTGGCAGGAGCTAAAGCCAGGTCTTCCTGAACCCAAATCCAGCCCTGCATCAATGACATACTGTCTCCCCATTTTATAGAAGTAGAAATTGAGGCTCAGAATGTTTTAGTGGCTAGGTCTGGAGTCAGGAAGACCTGAATTCAAATCCAGCTTAGACGCTTCCTAGCTGTGTGACTCTGGGAATGTCATTTAGCCTCTGCTTGTGCTGTAAGATGGGGGTAATAATAGCGCCTACATCTCCTATAGTTGTTGTGAGTCAAATGAGAGGTGGCTTAGTGGATGCTGAGCCTGGTGCCAGGGAGACCTGTGTTTGAATCCGACCCTGGGCGAGGCACTTAGCCCTGTTTGCCTCAGTTTCCTCATCTGTCAAATAGGCTGGAGAAGGAAATGACAAACCATTTCTGCCAAGAAAACCCCAAATAGGGTCATGAAGGGTCTGACATGACTGAAGATGACGGAACAAACCCTGACTGTAGACTGATGCCCTAAAACTGGGTACCTCTGTGATAAGAGATCAAACCTTAGCTCTATGGATAGCAGCTGGATAGAGTGGTGGGCTTACAGTCAGGAGGACTCAAATTCGAATTCTGCTCCAGACGCTTACTAGCTACGTGTCTGCCTCAGTTGTCCCATCTGTAAAATGGGGATAATAACAGCGCTTACTTCAAGAGGATTTGTAAAGTGTTTTTGCCAACCTTAAAAGTACTATATAAATGCTAGCTATTATTATTAAGAGTATCAATAATTAAATTGCCATTTACTTGGTGCTTTTGAAGGTTACAAAGCACTTTACATACATAGGATATCCCAAAAGTCTCGGTTTCGTTTTAAGCTATTAAGCTTTAAGCTTTAATTAATTCACTTACTCCTCACTACAAACCTTCCAGGGAGGTACTACAAGTATTAACTCCCCATTTCACAGATTAGAAAACTGAGGCTTGGGGAGGTGAGGTTGACTTGCCATATCTAGTAAGCCACTTGGGGCCACTTTGCTCTGCTGCTCTCCACCCCTGACACCAGGCCACAGATTGAGCCCAAAGCCTGTTGGATTCATCAACTTCTAAAACTGAAATGTGGGCTGAGGCACGATGCCGACCAGGGAAACCAAGCCCTCACCCTGAGCCCAAAGCTGGTCCCAGGCTGAGGCCTAACCTCAACTGGTCATCTTGCAGTAGGGGCCATTGGTCATGGGGAGACCCAGGATGACCAGGCCTTACATGCCAACTCCTTACAAAGCAGAGATATGTAGATTCCAGCTGCCTCTGGGCTTGGGCTCCTCCTGGATACATCAGCCAACTGACATATGGGGCAGAGGCTGGTGATGGACAGCATCAGGACAGCCCAGGGCCCTTCCTTCCCTGTGGAGATGTGGTCTCCTGGAAGGTCCAGAGGACAGCTGTGGGCAATGTCTAGGGAACAGCTTGGATGAGCAGTGGAACCCAGCTGAAAATGCTGTCCAGGATTAGGCGTCATCCATTATCTGCTGCAGCTGGCCACAGCTGATCTTTCAGCAGGCCCCATTCTGCTCTGAACCCAACCCACTCGGACTTTGGCCCTGGATTTGCCCCATGGGGCTTCCAATCGCTCCTCAGTCTCTTCCCCCTCACCCGCAGCCACCACCACCATCATGGCAGACAGGCAAAAACTCAAGCATTTCTTATCACAAACTTATTTTTTTATTTCGAGTCTGGGCCAGGGAAAGGTACGAGAGAGAAGGGTGGAGTGGGTGGGAGACACTAGAAAGGGGGTACTCTACCCAGGGTAAGAGAGTGCCAAGGAGTAGGGATATATCATCCCATGCCCACCCTCCCCTGAGGCCAGTGAAAGGGTGGCTCCCCCCAACAATGCCATGGCTGTGACCATGCATGAGGGGTGGGGGGTCCAGATGCCCACTGTGGATGTGGAAGAGAGAAGAAATTTGGGGGGCGGGGCGGAAGGAGAGGGAAGACACCCACGTCAACCCATGGCACTGCAGGCTGCAGTTCCCATTGGTAGCCACCAGAGGACAGCACAGCCCCAAAGAAGGCTGGAGCCAGGGAACTTGTCCAGAATTCTCCATTCCTTAGGAGGGTGGCTTAAAAAAATAAACCCCTAGAAGCTGGTGTGTTTCCCCCACCCCTGCAGACCCCCAGGAGTGAAGGGTGAGAGGTCATGGGGTGAAGTGTGGAGACCAGGGGCTCTGGTGTCTCTGATCTATCTTTGTTTAAAAAAAATCAAAAATTAACAAAATAAATGGTTTCTCTCTCCTTCCCTCCTCCCCCCCTTCCAAAGAACAAAGGTATGTGGGTGATAGGGATTGGTTTGCAAGGTCGAGGTCCCTTCCCTCCATCCCTCCCCCCAATAAATAAACCCACCAACACAAATAAATAAATAAATAAATATTTAGATAAATAAACAAATAGGGTCTTTGTATGTGTATATACGTAAATCTCTCTCTCTCTGTCTCTCTCTCTCTCTCTGTCTCTGTCTCTCTCTCTCTCTCTCTCTCTCTCTCTCTCTCTCTCTCTCTCTCTCTCTCTCTCTCTCCAAATGGCCCAGTGACTTAGTATCTCCCCAGGCCCATCACACACAAAACTTACTGGCTTTTTAGCCAAGACACAGGAAAGGGGGTGGGGGGAGTGGAACAGATTCTTCAAGACTCATCATTTCCAAAGCCCCTTTGGCTGGAGCCTGGGGGGTCTGGGGAGGGATTGGAAGAGAAGGAACCCTTCTCAACCAGACAAAGCATTCCAGAGCTGCAGAATCCTGTGCCTGGGGGTGGGAGGTGGGGGGAGACTGAGGCTGGCATAGGACTGTCAAAGACACATCATTCAGAAGGAGGGCAGGAGAAGCACAAAAGTGGGGAGAAGAGGGAAGGAGGAAGGGACCCAAACTAGACGTCACTGGGGGAGCGAGAGCGGAAGGGGGACTTGGAGGAGGAGCAGCAGCAACAGACGGCCCACAAGACTTTCTGGATGTCGTGATTTCGGAAGGCATAGATGACAGGGTTGAAGAGAGAGTTGGAGGTGGCCGGGAGCAAGGTGAGATAGGTGTAGAGCAGGGGTGAGTGGGAGTCACCCAACAGGCAGTAGACCGCAAAAGGAAGCCAGCAGGCGGCAAAGGCCCCCAGCACCACGGCCAGGGTGGCAATGCCCTTGCGAGTGGCCACGTAGTGGGAGGCGGGCAGCAGGTGCCTCTGGAGGGCAATCTGCTGGGCATGGCGGCAGACGATCCGGCAGATCTGGGCATACAGCTGTAGCATCACGCCAAACACCATGAAGAAGACCACAGCCAGGACCACCAGGTGGTTCTTGGTCAGTGGGCTCACGACACCACAGGAGGCTGGCTCATCTAGGCAGTTCCAGGCCAGTACAGGAAGGAGGCCCAGGCCCAGAGCACCCCCCCACACCAGCACCAGCATGGCATATGTCCTTGTCACTGTGGTCTCAGAGTAGTAGGTGAGTGCATTGTAGAGGGACAGGTAGCGGTCCACGGTGATGGCCAACAGGCTGTAGATGCTGGCAGTGAAGGCAGTGACCAGGATTCCCACTAGGACCAGGCTCAGGATGGGGGAGCCAATACAATATTTGGAGGCAAAGTGCAGGATGAGGCCCAGGCCAGCTAGCAGGTCTGCAGATGCTAGGCTACCAATGAGCAGGAACATGGGAGCCCGGAAGGCTGGTGTGCCCACGATGATGGCCACAACCACCGCATTCTCGCAGAATACCAGGGTCCCAGAGATGCACAGTGCCACGTCCCAAACTGTGGGGAGGGGCAGAGAGGAGGCTGGGCTGGTGTCCCGTGGGGACTCCACACCACTCTCATTCCCTGGCGCCAGCCAGTCCAGAGGGCCTCCTACCCCCTGCATTGTGGTACCTGCTGGAAGAAAGGTTTGGGTGAGAATCCCGTGAGTCCCAGATTTCAAAGGGCTAAGGTTAACGCTTTCTTTTGGCACCTGGGATACTATATTGGGGAGGGGGGAAAGGGAGTGGTGGTGCCCAAATCTTCCCCGATTCTTAGGGACACCAGAGTCCTGATGCTCATGGGGGTCATCCCCTCTCTTTCCCTCCCTTAGGGATAACTCAATACTCCTTAGCTAGGTTCCTTACAAACTGCTCTCGCGTCAGGTGAATTCATTACTAAACAAGGTCTACCCGCCTCGCCAGTCTATTCAAGGAAGGAAAAGGGGGGGGGGGCGCGAGGGGAGGGATATTCCCTGAGACTCAGACCATCGTAAAAGACTGGGGACACTTAAGGTAATCCAAGGAGATGTTAGGGGGTGGGGTGTCCTCTCCTCCGGCCCCCCCGCAGCTCCCACATCCACCCTCGGGGCTGAGGATGCTGTAAGACCAGACCTCTTCTCGCGCTCGGACACCTGTGTTTCTAGGCCAGGCACCCTCATTCCCCAGCTCCCCAGCCCCCTAGCCCCGACCTCTGTGTCCCTGAAGCACGCACCCCCCCCAGCCCCACCTGAATTCCCATCTCCTGTCACCTACAAGCCCTCCCCTGCGACCGAGCCTCTCGCCCAACACTTGGGATGCTTAGTGGGGCGGCCGCATCTTCCCTGGCCGGACACCTGGGTCCTACCCCCGAGCGGCCCAAATAGCCCTTTACCCGACCCCGCGCAGGTCAGCCTGGGTCATGCAGGGGTCCCCAGCTCCAACCGCTCCCTTTGCTGCCAGGACACCCAAGCCTCTGGCTCGCCCAGGCCGGGGCGTCCCGGGCTCCTGCAGCACGCTAGCATCCCGGACGCCCGGGTCCCAGGGACGGGGGCCGTCACTCACCAGTCCCAGGGTCCTGGGGCTGCGGCTGGAGCCGGGGCTGGGCCGAGGCTGCGGTCCCCGGCCGGGGGCGTCCACTGCAGCAGCAGCAGGGGATAGGGGTCCCAGCCGCCTCGGGGCCGCGGTGGTCTAAGCTTGGGTCACCCAAGCCCCCGCCTAGCGGAGCGGCGTGACTCACCCGCGCCGGGCCCCGCCCTGAGCCGCCTGCTCTCTGACGTCAGCGGCCCGTCCCAGCCAATGGGCTTCGCGGGAAGCAGCGCAGCGCGCGCCGCGCGGCATGATAATGAGGCCTCGCGCTGGCGGCTCCCCATTCATAAAAAGCGCCCAGCCCCGCCTCCTCCCGCTCCGTCCTTGAGGCAGCGCCCTCTGCGGGCCGGGCCCCGGCGGGCGGGGCCAGGGGGCGGGGGGTTGGGGGGCGCGTAGGCGGGACCGTGACGGGGATGGGGCTGAGGATGATGCAGGTGAAGCAGGGAGAGGGAGGGGGCGCGGGCAGGGTGACAGTCATGGTGGCGGGGACCTGGTGACGCTGCTAGGTGACGCTGATGCGGGCTCTGGGATCTGGGGTGACGGGGATGGGAATTGTGATAGGCAGCGAGGAGGGGGGGCAGGGTCACAGAACGGGGGGTGTCTGCGCTGGAAGAGACCTAGAACGTGTCTGTGAGCACAGAATGTCAGAGCTGGAGGTGACCTTAAAGCACAGAATGTCAAATCTGGGAGGGACTGCAGAATACGGAATGTCAGAGCTGGGAGGGCCTTACAAGTCAAGGTCAGAGATGGGAGGGCCCTTAGAACTGAGAAGGTTAGAGATTGGAGGACCCTTAGAATACAGGATGTCAGAGCCGGGAGGGCCTTAGAACATAGGATGTCAGAGCTGGAGTGATCTTAGAACTGAGAAGGTTAGAGATTGGGGGGCCCTTAGAACACAGGATGTCAGAGCTGGGAGGGCCCTTAGAATTGAGGTTAGAGATTAGAGGGCCCTTAGAACACTGAATGTCAGAGCTGGGAGGGCCCTTAGAACTGAGAAGGTTAGAGATGGAAGGGCCCTTAGAATACAGGATGTCAGAGCTGGTGGTGACCTTAAAGCACAGAATGTCAAACCGGGGAAGGACTACAGAACAGGGAATGTCAAAGCTGGGAGGGCCTTACAAGACAAGGTCAGAGATGGGAGGGCCCCTAGAACACAGAATGTCAGAGCTGGGAGGGCCCTTAGAACGCAGGATGTCAGAGCTGGGAGGTCCCTTAGAACACAAGATGTCAGAGCTGGGAGGGCCCTTACAATGCATAATGTCAGAGCTTGGAGGCCCTTAGAAATGAGAAGGTTAGAGATTGGGGGGCCCTTAGAACTGAGAAGGTTAGAGATGGAAGGGCCCTTAGAACCCAGAATGTCAGAGCTGGGAGGAACCTTAGAGCTCAGAAGGTTAAAGATGAGAGGGCCCTTAGAATGCAGAATGTCAGAGCTTGGAGGCCTTTAGAACAGAGGCTGTCAGAGCTGGAGGGCCCTTAGAAGTGAAAAGGTTACAGATAGGAGGTCCCTTAGAACACAGAATGTCAGAGCTGGGAGTGCCCTTAGAACCCAGAATGTCAGAGCTGGGAGGGCCCTTAGAACTGATAAGGTTAGAGATGGGAGGGCCTTTAGAAAAGAGGATGTCTGAGCTGGAGTGATCTTAGAACTGAGAAGGTTAGAGATTGGGGGGCCTTTAGAACACAAGATGTCAGAGATGGGAGGGCCCTTACAATGCATAATGTCAGAGCTTGGAGGGCCCTTAGAAATGAAAAGTTTAGAGATTGGAGGGCCCTTAGAACTGAGAAGGTTAGAGATGGAAGGGCTCTTAGAACACAGAATGTCAGAGCTGAGAGGAACCTTAGAACTCAGAAGGTTAAAGATGGGAGGGCCCTTAGAATGCAGAATGTCAGAGCTTGGAGGCCCTTAGAAGTTAAAAGGTTATAGATAGGAGATCCCTTAGAACACAGAATGTCAGAGCTGGGAGTGCCCTTAGAACTCAGAATGTCAGAACTGGGAGGGCCCTTAGGACACAGGGTGTCAGAGCTGGGAGAGTCCTTAGAACTGAGAAGGTTAGAGATGGTGGAGCCCTTAGAACACAGGATATCAGAGTTGGGAGGACTCTTAGAACGTAGAATATTAAAACATAGAAGGTCAGAACTAGAAGGAACCTTGGGACATAGAATGTCATCTGTTCCAACCCTCTCATTTTACAAAAGAATGAGCATGACTTGAAAGAAGGAATAGCTGGTCCTAGTTCACAGAACAAGCTAGCAGATAGCCAAAACTAGAACCCAGGTCTCCCAAGCCCAGGCCATGATTTTATGACATAATAAAGGGTAGGATTAGGCTAAAGGGAAGGATGAGGTAAGAAATGGAAGTGAACTTTGGGGAAGATTCCCAGGGAAACCCCAGTCTGGCCCTGTCATGGGCTGGGAGAGCAGAGGGGGCCAAGTGCGCTGATTATTACTGACCAGAACTGGTACTAGAATGAATCTCACTGGTCATCATGTCCAATCCCCTCATTTTACAGATGAGGAAAAAGAAATAACAACAATTGACATTTACAAGGGGTTTTAAGGTTTACAATCCATTTTACACACTTTATCTTGTGTCATAGAACATCCCAGAAAAGATGAGTAGAACAAGTATCATTTTCTCCATTTTACAGAACAGTCTGAATCTCAGAGAAGGGAAGCGGCTTACCCAAGGTCACTGAGTTATTAAGTGATAGAACCAAGACTAGAACTCAGGTCCCAGAACAGGTACCTGGATGTTAGGAGGCAAATGTGGCATAATGAAAAAGCCTTGCATTTTCTTTTCCAGAAGACTATTCCTAACTAACCTCCATGGGATTCAGTTTCCTCATCTATAAAATGGGTTAGATTACAATTACCGATCTAGAAATAGAAGAGACCTCCTAGCTCATCTAGTCTAATCCCCTCATTCTGCAACTTGGGGAAGAGAAAAGAAAAAACATTTATGTAGTGCCTGCTGTATGCCAGGCACTGTACTAAGTACTTTACAAATATCTCATTTGATCCTCGAAATATCCCTGAGAGGTAAGTGCTGCTAATATGCCCATTTTACAGTGAGGAAACTGAGGCAGACAGGAGGTTAAGGGTCACCACACTTTTAAGCATTTGAGGCCACCAGATTTGAACACAGGTCTTTCTGGTTCCAGGCTCAGAAATCTAAGGACCGGAGATAGTGAATGACTCCCCACAGTCACAGTGGGAAGCGATATGGTCAGACCCATGCTTGCAGCATTTTCAGCTCCAAATTCTATAATCCTGTGGCTTTCGCTGCTCTTGCTGTGCCGTCCCTGATTAGCCCCCAAGGTGGAGGACACTACGTCAGTGAGGGTTGATGGGCCGAGCTGCCAGTCACAGGGTGACGGTGTGATCGATAAAGGTGACACAGAGTGATGGCAGTGGTGATGAGAGGTGCCCAGGCTGTCCCCCATGCTCTTCTCCCTTCTCACTGGGGCCTCTCAGAATACCTGGCTGCCTTCCAAGCAACAGCCCCAGAGCCCCCTTCTACACAAGGCCTTCCCTGATGCTGCCAGGTCCTTGGGAGGCATGGGGTCTCTGTGGATTAAAGCCAGGCCCAGCGACACTTATTACCTGTGACCCTTACCAAGTCACTCTGATCTCTCCAGCTGACCTCAGTTTCTATGACTCCTAAGGTCCCACCTAGCTCTAAATCTCGAGGTTACTTTATGTTTCCTTATCTATGAACTGGTTTTATCCACCACCTTAAGGTGTCATTTCTTGGAAGGCAGAGTCTGTTTTGATTTGACTCTCCAAGGCCTGGCACATAGTGTCACAGGGAAGATTTGAATCCAAAGCTTTCTAACCGAAGGTCCCACCGCACTCTTCAGATGCCTGTAGAATTGATAAACCAGCTGCTGGGGACCCCTGATGAACTTCTGGGGTGCATGCATCAGGCAATGCTGCCTGGGGTGGGGAGGAGTGATGGAGCTGACAGATAATGTGGGGTGGGTGCTGCTGGTGACATCACCCCCCCCCCCAGCACCTGTACACTGGATAATCCTGGAAGATCCTGGCCCTTCCTCCCTTCTTCCCTTCCTCCCCTTGGCCCCTAGTCTGGGCAGGATTTCAGGGACTGAATTATTCATGGTCTTGGAAAGCCAGTGTTGTTGGGGAGAGGGAGGGAAAAGCCACTTCCCCGAAGGAGCTAGCGATGGGAAAAGGGTGGATATCAGGGGAGGAAGCTGAGAAGGGCGTGAAAACGGGGAATCCTGATTCTCTTTGGCTGGAGCTGGGGTCTAAAGACCCCACGTTCTTCAGCTACTCCTTTTGATATATCTGTGTGGAAGGGGTAAGGTGGGGACACAAAAAAGAATCCTCCCTGGCCCTCCTAGCATCTAGGAGATTCATTCCAATGACCCCGCCCCACCTCACCTCACATCTCTCCCATATACACAGCTTCTCAGCTGTCCCAGAAGTGGCCAAGCCCTTCCCCTTTCCTGTTGTCCCAGGGTTCAGCACTGGCCTTAGCCTCCAGGGAGGGGGGCCGGAAGGAAACAAAACAGCAGTGGCCCTTTTGGTTCTGAGCCACCAGCGATCACCACAGCCTCAGCCACTGACCTATATGTGACTGGGGGACTGGGGAGGACAGAAAGGCAAATGGGGGGGGGTGATGCTTTCTGCACCCAAAGGAGTAATATCTCTCCAGGGGGCAATGGGGCAGGCAGGAATTAAATTACTACAATGAGCATGGTGGCTGATATAGGTTACAAAGAACTTACAAAGTATGTCTGTGGTCCTTAAAACAACCCCGTGATGTAGGTTATTTTATTATCCCTGTCTGACATGTGAGGAAACTGAGGCTCAGCTAAATATTTGAATGACCAATT
Organism: Phalanger gymnotis; assembly: GCA_028646595.1. Lineage (NCBI taxonomy): Eukaryota > Metazoa > Chordata > Mammalia > Diprotodontia > Phalangeridae > Phalanger > Phalanger gymnotis. The sequence goes on from CM053622.1 coordinate 766,978,472, forward strand.
AATGATAAATATTAAGCACTGTGCAAGGTACTTTGTCTAAGTACCAGGGATACAAATATAAATAAGAAAGACCACCCCTGTCCTCAAGAATCTTACATTGAATGGGGAAAAGACAGCACACACAGGGAAGCTAAGTGGGGGTAAATAGAGGATAGGTGCTGCAGTCATTGGGTCTGGAGTCAGGAAGACCTGAGTTCAAATCCAGCCTCAGAGACTTCCTATATGTGTGACCCTGGGCAAGTCACTTCAGTTTGCCTCAGTTTCCTCATCTGTAAAATGAGCTGGAGAAGGAAATGGCAAACCACTCCTGTTTCTCTGCCAAGAAAACCCCCAATGGGGTCACGAAGGATGAGATGCAACTAAACAACGACTAGTGGGAATGGGGGGAGGAGGGGACAGTAACCACAGCAGCCTGGTTTGGCTTCCCAGGGGGCCAAGTCCAAGATCTGCTGGGAAGGGAAGGAGGAGGACAGCCAAGGACAGCCAGGGTGTAAGTAGCATCTTCTAGAAACGACTAAAATGTCTAAGGGAGGATTTGAACCCAGTCTTCTTGATTGCAAATCCAGAACTCCATCTACTATGCATGTCCAGTGTTATGGGCGAGTCATCTGCCTGTGCACTGCCTGTGTGTGTGACCACATCTGCGCGCTCACTTATGTCTGTGTATGTTTATGTGTGTTCTCGCCGGTCTCTTGCTGGCCATTGTAATTCACATTTTTTTAGTGCGTGAGATTTGCCGAGCATTTCTCTTGTGACAACCATGCGAGGCAGGTAGTCGTATGGTACACCAGTCCTCATCTCTGTGGGGACCCAAGGGCCCTCAGATGCTCTCCCACAGAGGGAGACAGGGAGAAGAAAATTCGTGAACTGCTACAAAGAGGAAAAACTCCCTGATCCTTTGCAGAACAGAGAGGGCAGGTAAGTGGGACTACCCAGAGGAGACCTCACTCTAAGAGACCAGAAGCCACATAATAGGACAGAGGTGTATCAGGATCTCGATGCATCCATATAGGCCTGCAGCCTCTTTCCTCCCTGGTTGCCTCGTGGGAGATGGCAAATGCATAGCCGCTGTCATTAGAGAAGAGTCTAGGGGATTGAGGCTTCATGGCCAACATGGCCCCAAGTGGCTGAGGCGCAAGATTCTGCTACTGAACAAGGCCACAAGAGGAAGAGCTGAGACCTTGAACCCAAGGCACCCAAAGATCTCTCTGTTTATGCCGAAAGGAGAAAAACAGCAGTAGTCTCCTTTGGCCTGGGCTACCACCACCTCCCTTCTCCACCAAGCTAGTCACTGCAACCTCAGCCTGACCTATGTGGTTGTGGGGCTAGGGAAGGTAGAACCTGGAGCAGAGAGATAGGACCAGAATGGTTGAGACTGGCAGGAAAATCGCACTGGCTGAAGAGGTGAAGAAAAAGATGATTCTCTCCCACCATGTTTCTCTTGCTTCCCCTTGCTCATGGTCTTTGATCCTGAGATAGAGTCCTCAACTCACAACCTCTTCTTTCTATAACAGGGATGGGTATTGTGACCAGCCCCCACCCCACCCCAGCCCAACCCTGAAGATCTAGGAAGATAAGCAGGAGGAGGTTTAGGAGATGATTGGAGATAAATGATTCCATGTGTTTTTGCCATATTCAATAAATGATGTGGCCATAATATGTTGAGTACCTGTGTCCTGTCTCTGGGGAGGGGTGATTAGCTGAGAGAAAAGGCTTCCAGGGTGGGTGAGGGTACTACACTTGTGTGCAGATTGTAGATTTCATATTTTTGTTATTCTAAATCACCCCTTAGCTAGACTTATGAAACCAACTAGCAAAAGCTATTAAATGACAGCTAATTATTTGCATGAAGAATGAATGATAAGTGCCATGCATCTCCTGTGCACCAGGCACTTTGTCTAAGCACTGTATAAGCCCTCAACAGCCTTCCTGAAGGAGTTTACATTCTGATGGTGGCAGTGGTTGGGGCAGGGGGAGCCGGTGTGGGGAGAGCGGGGGAGGGCTGAGAAGGGAGCATTCCAGGCCAGCAGTTCTCAACATTTTGGTCTCAAGATCCCCTTATACACTTAGAAACTTATTGAGGGGCTGCTAGGTGGTGCCATAGTGCATAGAGTCCTGGGCCTGGAGGCAGGAAGACTAATCTTCCTGAGTTCGAATCTGACCTCAGACATGTATTGACGGCGTGACCCTTCTTTGCCTCAGTTTCTTCATCTGTCAAATGAGCTGGAGAAGGAAATGACAAGCCACTCTAAGTACCTCTTGCCAAGAAAACCCCAAATGGAGCCACCAAGAGTCAGATATGACTGAAATGACTCAACAACCCCCCAAGAGTTTTTGTTTATGTGGGTTATATCTATTGATATAAACCACATTAGAAATTAAAATGTCTTAGTCTCATTATGAAAATAATTTCGACCTCATGGACCCTCCTCAGGGACTCCAGGGGTCCCAGACCACACTTGAAGAACCACTGGCAATTGTAAATTGTGTCCTCTGATGGTCAGTGGGGGAGCTGCAACCGTTTGTTGCATCAGCCATCACTTGAGGCCTCTGGGTTGGTGGCTTATGTAAGTCATCACCAGGCAGATAATTCAAATATTAGATTTCCTCCATAGATATAATTAATATAGTTACATTCCGACCTTCCATAGACTTAGAGAAGCCAACTTGATTAAAATTCCTATCACTCTGCCCCTGGCATAGTGCCCCCAAGGTCTCAAGGGGTACACACAATGTCTCACTTGTAGTCTTCAAGGGTCAAATTCTTTTTTTATCCCCATTGTTCAGACAAGAAAATAGACTCAGAGAAGGTGACTCATCTATGTTTATAGAGCTAGTTATGGTTTGAAATGGAATTTGAACTCAGGGTCTACTGACTTCAAGCTTGACATTCTGTGCATTATATAATACTGTTCCCTCATTCAGCCTTCCCCTTCCCAATCTAAGGCATTGTTACTCATCCCCCCAAACCCAGGAGAGGGGATTGGAGGGCCCTGACCTGGGCTTCTGGAGCAGATCCACCTTCCACAGAGCTGGATATTGGGAAGTCTTGGGACCTCAGGCATTCTGTCTCCTTTCCCCCTTTCTAGCCTTCCAGCTCAAGAGCAGAAAAAGAAGAGAGAGAGAGAGAGAGAGAGAGAGAGAGAGAGAGAGAGAGAGAGAGAGAGAGAGAGAGAGAGGAGAGAGACAGACAGGCAGACAAAGATGAGAGAGAGGGAGGGAGGAGGGGAGGGAGGGAGGAAGGAAGGAAGGAAGGAAGGAAGGAAGGAAGGAAGGAAGGAAGGAAGGAAGGAAGGAAGGAAGGAAGGAAGGAAGGACAAACAGATGAGTTTGATTTCAGACATAGATTCATTAGATTCCTGGACTTTAGTTCCCTTGTATATTAAGTGAGGGGGTCAGAGTTGGGATTTGAGCCAGGGCCAAGGTATAATATTGCACTTTGGTTTAAGATCCTAGTCAAGAAAAAGCCGTAGGATTTAGCAGAGTCTAGAACTTCAGATTTTGCTCATCGTGAGCTGCTCCATGGCCTGAGGTGTCATCTCACTATGGACAGCGGCCGTTGAGCTGCCAGGCTAGACAAGACTCTGGGTCGTGGCTTGGACAGAGAGTTCCTAAGAGCTCTCTCTATGCCAGAAAAGTGGGAGGAGGAGCACACTCTCCTTCCACTCTGTCCACTGAGCTCTTGGAACCTGGAGGAGAAAGAAGAATGGGAGGGGACAAAAGATCTGGGTTCAAATCCCCACTATTTAGCAGTTGAGTTACCTTGGGCAAATCACTTTAATCTCTCTAGGCCTTGTTTTTTTTTTTCTTTCTAAGATGAGGGGGTTGAACAAGATGATCTCTAAAGTAATTTTCAGTTGGAGCTAAGGGGGTAGGCCAGCCTCCTCATTTAATTTAGAAGGAAACCAAAGCCCAGGAATCCTATGAATCTATGTCTGAAACCAAACTCCTCTCTCTCCCTCTCTCTTCCTCTCTCTCTCTCTCTCTCTCTCTCTCTCTCTCTCTCTCTCTCGCTCCTCTCCTCTCCACTCTCTCTCTCTCTATCTCTCCCCCTTTCCCTTTCTCTCCGTGTCAAATATACAAAGATCTCTGTTTCTCTCTCTTTCTTCCTCCTTCATCTATCTTTCTGTTTTTCTGTCTCTCTTCTCTTTATTCCTCATTCCTGTATTGTCAATCCCACAATCACAATATCTCCCCTACGGTCCAACCTCCTCCTTGCTTTACAGATGAGGAAACTGAGTCATGGAACCATTAAGTGACGTGCCCAAAGTCATAGAAGCCAGCAAGTGTTAGAGGTGAGATTTGACCCCAGGAAGACCCTTCTCTCCCCTCACACGGCTCTCACTCTTGTTCAGGCTCTTATCACCTTTCACCTGGACTATAGTCCTGTGATAGTCTTCTGATTTACCTCCTTGCTTCTGAATTCTCCTCTTTCCAATCAATCTTTCACCCAACTACTAGGTTAATATTCCTAAACCTACATCTGACTCTCCTAGTCAAAAATCTTCAATGGCTCCCTAGTCCCTCTTCTATCCTTAAACTACGAGCATCCCTCAGGGCTCTGTCCTTAGGCTTCCGTACAAACTCTTCTGTTTGATACCTAAATGCCTTCATAATCGGGCTCCTACCTACCTCTCCACACTTATTTCATATTGATCCCCTTAATTTACTGAGTAAGCATTTGTTTAGTGCCTACTATGTACCAAGCACCATAATAGGTTCTGGGGATACAAAGAAAGGTAAGAGTTTTTCTGCCTTCAAGGGGCTAGCGATCTAGCCATGTGTCCCATAGACTATAGGGGCAGCTAGGTGGCGCAGTGAGTAGAGCACTGGTCCTGGAGTCAGGAGGAATCCAGCCTCAGACACTTGACACACTTACTAGCTGTGTGACCTTGGGCAAGTCACTTAACCCCAATTGCCCTGCCTTCCCCCCTCCAAAAAAAAAGAATATAGGCCCCTTGAGGGCATGAATTATTTCTGCCTTCATAGTCCCAGTGACTAGCATAGCACCTGAATAAATACAGCAATACTCTGATACTTTAATGAAAGGTTGTTTTTTTCTTCCTGTGAAATTTGGATTCAGTCAAAGTGCTGCACTTGAGGACCTAGAGGGCCTCATGCGGCCCCAGGGCCACAGGTTCCCCACTCCTGCTCTGGCCTCATTTTCCCAGATTGCATCTGATTACATCTACCCTTCAGGATTCTAGCTCAGAGGGAATGTGGGGGGTCTCTAATGCTATAATTGAGCCCCATTCCCCACGGTTAGCCACCAGTGATTCGTGTTCTCCCTTCCATTTAACTAATTAACATCCATTGGATTTTACCAAAAGATACTTCCGTTGAAGAGAGAGCAAGAACAGAAATCTACCCTTTGGCCCCAGCCTCGGGTGGCTCCCTCTCCCATCCACCATCTCAGTCCCTGGGGAGAGTGGGTTCACTTCACAGGGTTTCGATGTGGCATTCTCCCCAGTAAGTTTTCTTCCAAATGCTGCATGACTAATGGATAAATGAGTTTACATCTCTCGGCTGCTGCTACACCGGGCCAGGAAGGTCACTGGAGACTTTGTTCCTCACCATCTGGCTTCCCCATTAAATCCCAGCATGGAACTAGCTCCTGGATTTCTGGTGACTCGCTTTCCTGACCTTTGGAAGTTCACAAAATTACAGCCATTCTCTTTCTCCTTTCCCTAAAACAGGAAAGGACAAACGGCAAGGGGCAGACAACAGCGGCATCTACACAGGCTGCATGTTGTCCTTAGGTGCACTAGGCTCCAGACCGGTCCCTACCCGAAGTCTTCCAGCACAAGTTTTCCCTTAAGTGCTTCGGGGGAGGAAGAGAACAGCTATCCCTTCACTTTGGCTGCTTCCTTGTGCCTTTTCGACATGCCCCAGTTCTGGCTTTTGGCTTCCCAGTCAGTCAACAGTTGGTCTTTTCATCACGTGGCCAACCGAACAGAACTAGTGTGTCTGTGCATGCTCCAAATGAGAGAGCAGGGCCCTTTCACTGCCCATCATCATGACTTTAGCAGGCTCCCAGTGTCTTCCCCTTAAGGCTTCTTCCCCCACTACTTCACATTCCTGCGAACATGGCGCCCTGCCAGTTCTCCAATTTTCCCACTCCCATGGCCTGGATCTCCACCCCACCTCAGCTACACACTTCCTGGATCTCACTACTATCTCTAACTGTTCTTCTTCTAGGATCCATAATCCCTCACTACAACCCCCTATCCTTTCATCCGTCCTAACCCTATTTTTCACCTTTTCCTTTGTTCCCTCTATGGAGAGAGAGGATAGCAGAGTCAACAGTGATATACTTGCAGTCATGAGGACCTTAGTTCAAATCCTACTTCTGACAGTAGTTGGGTGACCTTGGGCAAGGTGCTTAATCTTCTAAGCCTCAGTTTACTCATCTGTAAACTGGACAAGATGGCTCCTTAGGTTCTTTCCAGCTTGAAATCAATGATTCCTCTCTGTTTTCTCAGTCTACTAGACCTGGGCTCAATTCTGATTTTGACCTTCCTTTTCCTCCTAGGCCTGCCTTGTCAAACCTAAAGCTTGGTTTAGCCTGCACCATCGATTTTCTTCTCTCCTATTCCCATCCTGCTGAGCAATGGTTGGGGAAGTGACACAGCTTCACACACCATGATGAGGAAGTCACACAACTTCATACGTACTAATGGAGGAAGCTATACCACTTCACACACAGCTACAGGGAAATCATACAACTTCATATACAATGTTGGGAAGTCACACAACTTTACACACAATGATGGGGAAGTCACACAATTTCACACACAATGATGGGAAATCATACAACTTCACATACAATATTGGGAAACCATACAACTTCGCACACAGAGATGGGGAAGTCACACAACTTCACACACAGAGATGGGGAAGTCACACAACTTCACACACAATGATGGGAGAAGTGACATAGCTTCACACACCATGATGAGGAAGTCATACAACTTTACACACAGCAATGGGGAAGACACACAACTTCGCACACAATGATAAAGAAGTCACACAACTTCACACACAATGATGAAGTCACACAGCTTCACACACGATGTTAGGAAGTCACACAACTTCACACACAGAGATGGGGAAGTCACACAGCTTCACACACAATGATGAAGTCACACATCTTTACACACAGCAATGGAAAAGTCACACAACTTTATACACAATGATGGGGAAGTCACAACTTCACACACAATGATAGAGAAGTCATACAACTTCATACACAGAGTTGGGGAAGTCACACAGGTTCACACACAGTGATAGAGAAGTTACACAATTTCATACACAGCAATGGGGAAGTCACACAACTTCACACACACTGATGGAAGAAGCTACACCACTTCACACACAATGATGGGGAAGTCATACGACTTCACACAAAGAGATGGGGAAGTCACACAACTTCACGCACCATGATGAGGAAGTCATACAACTTTACACACAGCAATGGAGAAGCCACACAGTGATGGAGAAGTCACACAACTTCACACACAATGATAAAGAAGTCACACAACTTCACACACACTGACAGGGAAGCCACACAATTGAGCAGCCTGGTCCACTCTCACTTCCTGTTATCTGAGCTTACTTGGCCCTCAACTGCCGGGAAATCCCTCCCTTCTTCCATCTATCCCACACCCCTGGGAAGCTCTCCTCAGCCTGGCTCCTTACACAGCTGGTATCACCTCTTCCATCTCAGCAGAAGATGCCCTCCACCCAAACAGAATCTGTCCAATCCTGAGCCCCTTCCTAGCCTCATCTTATACCCTGAAATCCCACAGCATCATCTCGCATTCTCTCCTGTTTGGTTCAGTGTTGGAGAGAGAGGAGGCTCTTCTCCCCAAAGCCAACATCTCTCCTTGTGCCCTTGGCCCTATCACCTCCAGTGCTCCAGGAGAGCTGGCCCCTTGGATCATTCTCACTTCCAACCTCAATCTCTACTTATCAATCAAACATATCTTATCCTTAACCTCCTCATCTGAGGCAGCTAGGTGGCAAAGCAGATGCAGCACTGGACCTAGAGTCAGGAAGGCCTGATTTCAAATCTGGCCTCAGATACTTCCTGGCTGTGTGACCCTGGGCAGGTCACTTAACCACTGTCTTCCTCAGTTTCCCCCTCTGTAAAATGGGGATAATAACAGCACTTACCTCACAAGGTTATTGTGAGGATAATGGGGGAAAATATTTGTAAAACACTATATCAATGCTCGATGTTGGTATCAGCTTCCTCCCTGCTCCCTACAAACACGTCCAGGTCTTCCCTGTCCTCAGGGACTTGACCCTGCCATCCACCCAAGCTCCCTTGCGCATAGGAACTACCAGAAAAAAAGTCCTGTCTCCATGACTCCCCGGTCTCTATCTCCCATCATCCTTGATTCTTTTCTTTCCCTCTCTGCTCCCAGCCCCCTTCATAGTTAATGACTTGTCAAGTCTTGTCAATTCTACCTCTACCACATCCCTCACATCTGTTCCCCTCTACACACACACACACACACACACACACACACACACACACCAGCACCAGCCTAATTTAGGCTCCCATCGGCTCCTGCTGCGACTGATATAATGAGATCCTACCTGGTCCCTCTGCCTCCAGCTCTCCCCTCTTGAATGCTCCACATAGCTCCCAACTGATCAATTAATCAATGAGCATTTATTAAACACCACTGTGTATCAGGCATTGTGATAAGTACTTGGGATACAAAGACAGAAGTGAAGTTTACATCAGAATGGGGAAGACAGCACATGTGTGTACATGCACATGGACGTACAGGTAGACAAAGAAAAAACATAATGCAGAAGAAAATAAGTAACCTTGGAAAAAAGGCACTAGTAGCTGTGGTGACCAAGAAACATCTCCTAATACAACTGGCACTGAGTGACCTGAGTTTTGAAGGAATCCAAGGATTCCAAGAGGAAGAGTTGAGGAGGGAGTGCATTCTAGGCATGGGAGACACAGAAACAGGAGGAATGTCATGCATGAGGAAGTGGAGCATGCCAAAAACACACATCCTCAAAACAGACCTGTCTCTCCCCTGCTCGAGAGTCTTCAATGGTTCCCTGTTGCCTCTGGGATAAAATACAATCTAACAGAATCCTATATTTAGAGCCGGAAGGGACCACCCCATTTTACAGATGAAGAAACTGAGGCTCAGAGGTTACCTAACTCACATAGTTAGTCAGCATCTGAGCCAGGTGACTCCTGACTGACTCCTTTGTACAAGACCACAATGCCTCTCAACAACTCAGCTTGCCTCTTAAAGCTCTTCACAATGCGTCTCTAGTCTACTTTTCCACATTGCTCTTTTAGCATAGACTTAGTGTTCCAGCCAAGCTGGCCTTCTTGCTCTTTACCAAGCTGGGCATAGCATCTCCCTCTGGAGTGCCTCCATGCAGACTGGCTCCCATGCCTGGAATGCCCCGCCTCAGCCTCTTAGGTGAGAATCCCTGGCTTCTTCAAGGCTCAGGTCAGAGCCCAGTTTCTCTTTCTTACTGCCACCCCCCTGTATCTGCTCATGCCCTCTTCCTCCCAATTCATCTGATATTTATTTTGTGTATACTTACAGAAGAGTGGCAGTCCATCCCACACTGATTAATCACAGAATGCCCAGACAACTCAATCGAACCCATCCATCGATCACTAAGACGTTATCCTGTTATGAATGTCCATAATGAGTCTGGAAGGATCATAGTGGCTTTGGGTCATTGAATAATGACAGATAATGTCATACACGAATTATTTTGTTATTGGTTGAAGACAGTCAAGAAATACCTCTTGATAGCAAACTAGTTCGGAGATAGTTAAGTGGAAGAAGAGTCCAAGTTCAGAAGCTGAGGATTCTTGGCCTCTGAAAGGGATTTCTTTGTGTGGAGGAGGGGAAGAAAGTGACCATGTTACTAGAGAGAATGGACATGGCCAGCCGGGAGTAGAGACATGCTGAGGGATAAAAGGAAAAGCAAGAGTCTGTGGAGATGGAATCGACCGCGTGATGAACTGAGCCAGCAGCAACATCCCTGAAGCAAATGGTGGCTAAACTTCAGCTTTTACATCAGGAGCTAAGGTTCACATTGAGGACAAACTAGACCCCAAGGAAAGTCAGCTTCAGGACTCTGATAAGGGCATTAACCCTTAGAGTCCAGCTGAGAGCTAGATACCCAAGGGGAAATTCATGAGGAAGTCACAAAGAGAGAAAAAGAATTCCAGTAACTTGGAGCTACGTTAGCCTTTGGCACAAGGGTTCGCTACACACGTGCCTCATCTTACCATTTTTATTATAAGCCCATGTGTGTGCCGGGGGAGAAGTGGGAGTGGGAGGAATCTTTTTTTTTCTTTTTGTAACAACTGCCCTTGCTATATATGTGCTTAGTAAATACCTTTTCTAAAAGCTAATTAAATCTGGCTGATAGTCAACGGGAAACACACCTATGAGGCCTTGTGAGTGATAGCTGGAGAAAAATCTAACCTCTCAGAATTGTCTAATAGAAACTAAACTGGGGGCCAGGGCTGCTGATGGGATTGGGGATGAGGGATTTAGACTCAGGAGGGTTTCTTTACTTACACATGTGTGTATGTGTATTTGTGTGTGAGTGTTGTCTCCCTTAATAGACTACAAGCTCTCTGAGGGCAGGGCTTGTTTTCACTTTTTCTTTTTCTCCCTAGTACTAACACAACACCTGGCACGAAGAAGGTGCTTGTTTATTGATTGATTTTCTGATTCCTCCTTCCCTCAATTATTAATGTCCTCTCCTTCTTCAAATTAAGGTGTATTTAGTTATCTGTTTATATATTGTGTCTCTCAATAGAATGTGAGCTCCTTCTGGCACAGGACCCTTGCATGTAGTAACCCTTTAATATATGTTTGTTGAGTTGAATGTGGAGTCTGTTGGCCTCTTTCTGGGACTAGGCAAGGTGTTTGGTGGGGGTTCCTTGAGCAGTGTAAGAAAAGGTCTTGTGTGTTTGAGTAAGAGGACAGTTTCCTGGCTTAGCCATACTAGCCTTTCCTCAGATGGCCACTAGATGGAATTCAGCTCCAGAGTTCATTTGAGAATTCTGGTTCTCACTATGGACCAAGAAAGGATGGAGCTCAGTCTATGGAAAGAGAAAGGGAGAGGGAAAGGGAGAAGGGAGGGGAGGGAGGGAGAGAGAGAAAGGAGGAGAGAGGAGGGGAGGGGGGAGAGAGGGAGAGAGAGGTAGAGAGAGGGAGAGAGAGAGAATATGGAATTCTGGGCCTTTCCCCACTGGGGACCCAGGCTTTTGCTGAGAGGCACCAGATGCCCAGAGATTGAATCCTCCCCCACTGGGCAAGCAGCTGAGCTGCTAGAGGACAAGATGGACCAGGCTCAGCGCTGTGGCCAGAATTCATCCCCAAGTGAAGGCCAGGACTGGGCCTCATTAAGAAACAGTAACAAAATGTACCTTTGGCTTATCGATTTGTATATACTGGAAAAGAAGAACCTAACCCCCTCCAGATACTTGGCAGAAGATATAAACTTCCAGTCTCCATTCCCCATGCATACTCGGTCCCTAGGAGCCCTGAGGGACACACTATGGTGTGCCATGAAGGTTTGAGAGGGCACTAACTGGAAGTCAGAGGAGGGAGATCTATATGCCTAGGTGGTCAGGGAAGGCTCTTGGAAGCATGCCCAGTAGATGGGGGAGGGGGAAGGCAAGGCTAAGTCAGGTATGAAAAATAAGTAAGGGCTAGGTGGTATAGTAGATGGAACACCAACCATGGAGTCAGGAGAACCCGAGTTCAAATCCAGCCTTGGACACTAGCTGTGTGACCCTGGGCATGTCGTTTAACCCTGATTGCCTCAAAAAAAAAATAAGTAGAGGCATGAAGGTATGGATATATATGGGAAGAGGGGTACTGAGTAAGAGACCTGGCCTGAAGGGATGGTGTTAAAGATCTTGGGAAGAAGTGAGAGAATAGGTTGGATAGGTAAGGCCATGGGTATGGCTAGGAAACCCAAACCAACGAGCTGAAAATTGATCGAATAGATACTAGGGAGCCCTTGGAAGTTTCGAAGCAGGGGAGACGTATCATTATAGCCTAGTGTGCAGGATAGCTGGGAAGGGGGGAGACTGGGGCCAGGCTATTTATGTATTTCATGATCCATAGAAGTGATGGAAGCCTGCACTGGGGATTAGGCTTGTGGAAGAAAAGAGAAAGGATGAGCTAGAAGAGAAGAAAGAAAGATAGGACTTAGTGAGAGATAAGAGAGGGGAAGGAGTCTAAGATACAACTCAAGCTTGGAGTTTAGCTGATAGGAGCTAGAGATCAGTTGAGAGGGGGTCTGGCTTTAGGAGAGAAGATGATGGGGTTGGATCATGGATTTAGAGATGGAAGGGACTTTGAGATCACTGAATCCAATGCCCCCCCCCAACACCCACATGCCATTTTACATGTGGTCTGCAGCCCCATGCCTTAGGCACAGACAAGTCCCAATCCTGGGAACTACCCCCAGCCCCAGTCACTCACATATAGGTCTCTTAGATGAAGATAACGGGGTCTCAGATCCCATATGACTGTTCAGAGTAATAATTCATCTGAGTAGAGAACAAACAACCATTATTCTTCCCCCACAGAAAATGCAGGACACTCACAGGAGCCCATAAACTATGCAGAAAACACAAAAACCTCACAGGAGCCCATAAACAATCAAAAACGATTTGTTTCCATTGTGTTCCCTTTCCTATATAGGATCCTAAAGTCTTCCAGACGCCTAATACTGGCTGACTGTTTGAATTCCCCTTCGGAGAGAAACATGTGTGGGGCTATTAGACAGGAAGTGCTTTCCTGCCCCCATTGTAAATATACACACTGTCCAGTGTGATTCCCAGTAAGATCAGGGTCCAAAGGTCAGGTCAGGTCTCTTGCTTCCCCCAGCATCACGGCTTTAGTTCCTTACCACTCACTGCTCTTCCAAGCACCAGGGAGCATGTGGGAAATTCTCTTCACTTGAGAAGTCATATTGCCCAGGAAATCCCCTTTCTCCTGAGAGAATTCTGAATCCCTGAATTCTAGACATTGGAGTTCCAAGGAATCCCCCTCCTTTTGCTAAAGACACCCTCACCGTTCAGACTTTACAGTTCCCCTCCCTTGAGGGCTTCAGCTTGGCTTGGGGTTTATGCCAGGGGCTCTCCAAGGCTAGAGAGAAGGGGTACATGATGAGAGCATGTCTGCCTTTTAGCTACATGGCTCTTTGGGGTAGAGGGTGAGGGCTGGGGAAGAGGGCTGGATGCCCCCTGCCCCGGATCCGATTTCCCTGTTAGCTTTGCTTTCCTCTCAGGACTTCTGTGGAAGAAAGGCAGACGTGGGGGGAGAGGGGAGGTCTGGCAGCTCGGTTTTATAGGCCAGCACAATGATGACATAGCCAGATGGTGTGGGTTCTTCTCACACCGTCTGTCCCACAGGAACGGGAGCCAACCAAATCACCTCCAGAAAAAGCCACCATCAGTGAAATCCAAGGGGCCTGTCCACAGATCCTTCATGGGGAGATCCTATCAAAGGCTCAAACAAAAGCTCACCTCTCTGTAAACTCAAGGAGCTGATGAGAGAACTCCCTTAAACTGCACACCCCTCCTTGTGAGCCATGATACTGGTGGGCCTAGGGAGGCTTGAGGCCAGCCCATGATCCTTCCCAGCCTGGTAAAGGAGTCACAGAGCAGACCTGTTTGACTTCATTTCACCCCCAGGTAGATTGGTCCGAGTGGAAGCTGCCCTTTTGGGCCCTTTGAAGCAGGAGAATAAAAAGTCAGCTCTAAGACTTCCAGGCTTAAGACACTGAAAAACTTCCCTGCTCATTACTTCTTAACTTTTTTCTTGCTTTTGTCCTTTGGCCTGCTGTTCATATGTGGTCCCCCCGCCCACACACACACCCCTTAGACTGGGAGCTCCAGGAGGGCAGGAACTATGGTTTGCCTTTCTTTGTATCACCATCAGCATCTTGGCACATAGTAGGTGCTTAATAAATGCTTGTTGCTTTGACTAGGGCTAACAATAGAAAACAAAACAAGACACAACACCCAGTCCTTCCCTCCCCACTCCTCCACCCCCATATGCTGCTTTCTGCTGCTTGAGTTTGTGCGTCCATTGGTTTCCCAAGAAGAAGCCAACTCTGAGACCTTAGCTTAGTTCTATCTTGAACTGAGGAGAGAACCCTCAATCTCATGAGTAAAGAAGGGTGGAACGAGGCCTCCCTAGCCTCAGGAAGTACCCTGGCAGAAAAGCAGGTCCAGCCACTTGCCCTCCAGGGTCCTGAAGCTGATAAACTCTATCTAGTCTATGGGAAAGATCTGGAGGATCCTCTGGGGAACCAGAAAACACTGCCTGGAGGGATCAGGCTAGACCAGGGTAAATTGGAGATCCCCAGCAGAATCAAGGGGTGGGGAAAGGCAGGATTCCCATTAGGACTCGGGGCCGAGGAAGCCAGGAGGCAGAGATGAGAAAGGAGAGCCTTTCAGAAGGGGGAGACAGTCTGAGAAAATGCCTAGAGTGGAGAAATGGGACTGCCCTGGTGGAGCTGCAAGAGGCCAGGGTCACTGGGCAGAAAGGAGGTGGAGGGGACTAGGGGATAGGAAGACTTTAAAGGCAGGAGAGGGCTACGTGGTGTTGCTGTTCAGTTGTATCCGACTCTTTGTACCTCCATTTGGAGTTTTCTTGGCAAAGATATTGGGGAATACATGGCCCCGCCTCAGCGCCATGACCCCGCCCCCCTCCGCTGGGCTCCGCCCCAGGTTGCCCAGGTACCCTGGGGCTCGCCTGGTGGCGGCTTATTCCCCAGCTGCCCAGTGTTAGGCAGGGACGCTCCTCCAGCCCTCCCGTGCCCAGCGCCAGGAGCAGCCTTCTCCCCTTGAGTCCATGGCCGTGCCGGGGCCCCGAGCCCTCCGGGCTGCGCTTTGCAGCGGCTGCTGCTGCCTCCTGCTCTGTGCCCAGCTCGCAGCAGCCGGTGAGTGGTGGGGGACAGGTGGGGACAGCCAGGTGTGGGCGGGCCCTCCTTCCCAGACTGGTATGCACTCGCATCGCCCCTCATCAGGTGCATGAACCTGCTCAGGCAGACGTCCTCTTGCCAGGGTGAGGTAGCCCAGGCCCTCAGAGACATGATTGCTTCCGACCCTCCTCCCCCGCTATTCAAGCCAAGTGTGCAACTCGCTCCGTTTGCCTCATCCTCATAGACAAATGGCTAAGTCCTGGTCCCTGCCTCCCTGCTGGGGCCTGAGCCTGTAGCTGCCCCAGGCCAATGTGGTCCTAAACCCAGAGAACCTGCCTGGTGTGGCCCTAGCTGTGACCCCCAGCAATTCCACAGCTCTGACCGAAGGATGAGAGTCAGGACGAGCCAGCTGTTGGGTGGGGGGAGTAGGAAACAACTGGCCCCTACTCTTGGCAACAGATAACAGAGCCCAGGTGTGTGTTGGGCGGGGGGAGCGGCTGCTAAAGGTGGGGAAACCCCTGCCTGACTACCCAGTCTTAGTCCTTCTTCCCTCACCGCAGGTAAAGGAGGCAGAGGTTTGGGCAGGGGGGGCCTGCTCGGCCTTAACATCTGGGGCCCTGCTGCTGTTGCCGAATGCAAACAGCTGGAATCCTGCAGGCGCTGCGTGGAGGGGGAACCTGCTCGAAACCTTACAGGATGTGTGTGGGAACACTGTGGGGGTGAGGAGCCAGGTAAGGACCTGGGAAAAAGCAAGAGAGCTGTGTGTGACTCCTGCAACTGTCAGAATGAAAATCTGTAAGCATCCCTCTCCCACCCCCGTGCCCCTCCTACACAGTCCACAATAGTTTCTCAGTTATTACTTTAAGGAGTCTTCTGTCATAAGTAACTTAAATGACATGTGACACAGTGGGTCGGGAACCTGGAAAAATGGGGACGATCCTGGCACTGCCACTGTTGGCCTTTCCCTTCTCTTGGCTTCTTGTTTGCTCAGCTATAAATGATGAGGTGGGCCTAGATCAGGGGTCCTCAGCCTTTTTGGTGTATACCACAGACCCCTTCCCAGAATGTGGTTTTTAAATGCATAAAACAAAATATGTAAGATTACAAAAGAAAATCATATTGAAATACAGTTACAAAGTATTTTTAAAACCAAATCACAAGGCCCAAGTGAAGAGGCCCTGAGGTAGATGGTCTCTCTAAGCTCCTGCCTAGCCCTGATGTTCCACATTCCAAGATCTCATCTAGTTGATAGTCTGCATTCTCAGGTCACTCCTTACCTTTGTCATTCCATAAACTTAGAAATCTTCAGTGTTCCCAAAACCTCCAGGAATCTCCTTTATCTCAGATTTGAGTCTGGACCCTTTGGGGCCCTGAACGCTGGGAAAGTCCTTAGAGACTTGTTTCTAGGCTGAGTCTTTGGGGGATTTCCTGTCCCTACCTCCTCCCTCCTTCCTTCCTTCTCTCCTCCAGGACATGGGCACTGTGTAGCTGGGGAAAAGGAGGCCAAGGAAGGCTGCTCTATCTATAACCACACAGCCCTGTGCCCAGGTAACTCTAAGCAGAGATAAGGGGGTCTAATACCCAGGGGAAGGGGGCTGATTGACAAAACCTGGATTAGCTGGAGGAGTGGCGGTGGAGGGGAAAGCTCCCAGTAGCTTGGGCCATTAGTGGGGGAGATTCCAGATCCTTTTTCCCTGGATTATAATAGATTGTTTCTCCCCAGCTGCTCCACAGCCACCCACCCAGGAACCAAAGGCATTCACATCAGGTATGGGGTGAACCATGGGGGGCAGTGGGTGGGAGGTGGGAGGACCAACTCTGGGGCAGCATACTATAAGGCCCCTGAGAATGACAAGGTGTCAAGAAGGCCAGAGCTATTGGAGGCCCAGTTCTAGGGGCCTTGGGAAAGGGGGAGGTTGCTAATCCCAGCCTTCCCCCCACTTCAGGTGAGGGCATATATGGGGGGTGGGGGACTATTGGGCATCTGAAAAAGTCACAAGACAGCCTTTGGTAACTCGGGGATCAGTGGGAGCTCTTGGTTAATTACAATAGGTAATGAGATCTCCCCAAAGGCTGAATTATTGATAGGCAGGCCAGCTCTCTCTGCTGCCAGCAGGCCCTACTCTCAGATCCTGCTTTTCTGTGTTTTTTTTCTTTCCTCCTCTTCCCCTCTTCGCTTCCCCATGTCTACTCTTCTTTCTCTTTGTGGCTAGTCTCTTCTTTCCTACTCATCCTATCCCTGGGCTCAGATGGGAACTTGCCTTGCCCTTTGTCCCAGGATGATCTTGCCCTTCCCCAAACCCTCAGTTCAAGAGGTGAAATCTTATCCTAAGGAAGGGACAGGGCCCATAAGGCCTCTGCTCCCAGAGGCAGTATTGCTTCTTGGAGAGAGGGGACTTTCAGCAAGGAAGCAATCCATAGGAGAGGCAGCGAGACCCCTGCCCTAGGCCTGGTCTCAGAATCCCTAAGGATGTCCACATCTGTCAAATGGAGGTTCTTCTGCCCATCTTGCAGAGAGTGATGGGAATGTGGAGCAGGAGAAATTGTTCCCTGTGAATTGAATTGGCTTTCCAAAGGATGAAGTCATATATAAATATGGGATTATCAATAACGTTATAGGACTGCAGTGAGGCTTGGGTTCTAAGCTGAGCTGTTACAAATCACTGTGAGCTGGAAAGGTCCTTAAGACATGGAAGGGTTAGAACAGGAGGGACTTTCCATCTCCCTTATTTTACAGAAGAAGAAACAGGCCCAGAGAAGTATGATTTGCCCCCTCAGATGGTGAACTCCAGTCACAGATCTGTTAGCCTGCCCTGTGATCTCTTTGTCTCATGCTGTCTGTAACTGTTAATAGCAACCTTGCCACCCTCGAAGAGGTATTAGAAAAATCAAGCAAGAGAATAGGAGGGAAAATTGACGTGTATTAAGGAGAAAAAAACACCGGATGTCCTGGAGTAAGAAGACCTGGGTTCAAATCCCAGCCTGGCTGTATCCTAGCTCTTTGAGCAAGTGACTTAATCTCTATGCGGGTCAAAATGAGGGGGCGGGACCCAATGAGCTCCAAGGAGAAGTCCTGGTCAGCTGCCCTGGCCATGCCCTTCCCTGCCGGGCACAGGGCCCTGAGCATGGTGTGAGACATGATGATACCCTCCTCTGCCCTGTCCAGGCAGCCCTGCCACTGTCCCGCCTCTGGATTCCCACACGCCTGGCTTTGATGGGGCTAGCTTTGTTGGGGGCATAGTGCTGGTGCTGAGTCTGCAGGCTGTAACCTTCTTCCTTATCCGTTTTATCCGAGTCAAGGACAACACCTATCAGACACTGTAAGGCACTTGGGTCCCTGGGAAGGAGGTGGGAAGAGTCCCTGGGTCCCTTCTTCCCCCCTCCCGCCCCTCCCCCACCATGATGGTTGCTCAGTCCCCTTACCCTAAATAGCCCCCAGAAATCTGTCTGACCCCTTGGACTTCTAGTTTGGAGTTGGGGAGGGATAGGTGTGAGATTATTTTTTCCTTCCCAGCTGTGAAGTCTCTCTTTTCCCAGGGCAGGGAAGGTGATAGCATGCGATGGCCTGGGAAAAGCCCCTTCCCCCATTTCCACATCTCCCCCCCAGTTCCCATATCTATCCCCTTCTCTTCCCAAGGCTTGTGGGAAAGGGACCTCAGTGGGGAGGGGACTAACCCTGGACCTGTGTCCTTGTCTCCTTCACGCTGCCAGAGAGGAGAACCAGTAGGTCCTGGCTCAAGGGATGGCCTGCCTGGCTCCTGCCAGGGGATCTGACCCTTCCCCTGGTTACTAGAGAGGGACAAATGTTTGCAGTTTGCTTTGTTTTAGGTGTTGAAGGGAAGCGAGGCCCACCTCCCTGCCCTGAGCCCCTGTTGTGGGGAGGGAGGGGGACAATCTTTACCAACCTCCCCCTCCAAAAACTTGGGAAAAGTTGGAGACAGGAGAGGCCAGCCCCATCTCCTGTAGCCCCCAACTGGTACTCCCCATTCCCACTCCTAGGCCTCAGTGGGGAGGGAGGCAGGGAGGAATGGATCTCAGTGTGTGGTGCTGTGTGCTGTGGTATGAAGCCAGGCCTGAGGGGCTGCCTGGCATTGGAGGCATGGGGCAGGATCTGCTTCTGAAGCCCTGTACCCAGAGCCTGTATTATAACCTACCAGCTTGCTCTCCTGGGCCACCATCTCTTTGTCAAGAGAATTAGGGACTGCTGGTGTCCCAGTGTGGCCATTGACCTTCTGAGACTGAACTTTTGCCAGAATCTTCATCCCCACCCTCACCCCCCACCTCCCAGCAGGCTCAGGGTAAAGGAGGGGGGTGTTCTACTGAGCCCAGGGGAGCTGTCCTTCTCCTCTATCCCCCTCCCACAATTGAATATTTTCTCCATCCCGTGATCTCCATCACAGGATCTGACCACAAGAACAAGATGGAGTAGGGGGGCAGAGGCAGTAGTACCAGGCCCTTCTGACCTCATATGCCCTCAGCCCTGCTTCCACCTGGGAAAGGGGGGCTGGGCTCCACCCCCTGAGGGAGAAGAAGGTCAAGCTTTGGAAGATGCCTTCTGCCCACTCCTTCCGGCTCTGATGCCCCCTGCGGTGGCTCTCTCATGCCCACTGGCCCTACCCGAGGGCTGCTGTCCTCCAATAAAGGAACTTTTCACTCTGGGCTGTGATCACTCTTCCTGCATTCTGGAGAAGGGGACACATGGGGACGAGGTCGGATGGGGTGGGGTGGGGTGTCGCTATCTCTAGACTCCTTCAAGGCAGAAAGAAGGGAAAGGCAGCTGGGCCTGTACCACCTGTAAGGTCTAGTGGAGTGGGGCCAGGGGAGGAACTTGAGGGTGGAGAGAGATGGCAGGCTGAGGAGTTAAAGGCATGAGGGGAGAGAAATATCTTGTGTATGTGTGGGTAGAATAGAGCAGAAGCCAAGACTAAAATGCAGCCCTTCTAGGGCCAAGGCTCCATGTTGGGCCCCCTTCTCAATTATTGTCTTGATTCGGAGACCTACCAGAGCCCTGACCTCTCCCTCCTAAACACTAGTTTCGCATTAAAAATAAACTTTTTAAAATCTTTTGCTATATGAGGGAATTCAGGCTACATAAAGTCAAGATATCAATAAAGATGTATTTAAAATAACTTAATAGCTGACACTTATGAAGTATTTTAAAGTTTGCAAAGCACCTTCTGAACCTCACAGTAACCGTCAGAGTGCTATAGGTTACCATCCTCATGCTATTAGAGCTGGGGAAACAGGCTGGGAGACATGAGACACTTGTGCAAGCGTCTTAGGTGGGACTTGAACTCAGGTCCCCCTGATTCAAACTCGAGCATTCTGTCCGTTATATCATGCTGCCCCTTCATTGCCAACTGCCTGCTCAATGTACCATAAGGCTTCTCAAATTTGGTTTGGCCAAAACAACTCATTTTTCTCCTCAAAGCTCTTCCTTCTCCAAATTTCCCTAATTCTGTTGGTACCACCAACCTCTGGTCACCTTGAGGTGACCAGCTTGGATTGTTTTTTCTTCTTGAAGGATGAATAAAATTCAAATGAAGCTGATGGAGAGAGAAAGTCTTTTAAGAAATGTTAAGAGTCCTGGAAGAGACACTGAACTGGGAGGTGACACCAAAGATCCCTTCCCCAAACCCTCACATGCTGCCACTGGTCAGCTCTTGTCAACTACTTCTATCGGTGAATTACCAACTTACCTTTAAAGCATTTCATGCTATATTCTTAAAGCACCTTGAATTCATGCAGCCCATTGCAATGAACTCTGTCTTCTAGTCTCTCCCCGCTGCGGTCTTCACCCCCCCCCCAACACACACAGCTGCCAATGTGATAGTCTTAAAACACAGATTGAGTTTCACTAGCACATATTTTCTCTAATAATTAGCCTCAAGGACCGAGATTCTTAATCAGCAGTCCATGGTTGGATTTCAGGGGGTCTGTGAACCTGGAGAGGAAAACAATGACAGATTTTTACCAACCTGTGCATTTCCTCCAATTATTTAAAAACCTTATTAGTAGAAGGAGCCCACAGGCTTCGAGGCGTGCTGGTAAATGTTAAACAACCAGCTCTTTGAAGAAAAAAAAAGTATGCCAGTAACAATATTAATCTGAATTGTTAACATTTTCTCCATCACTTAAATCTAGTCCAGACAATCAGCAAAACAATAAATGAAGTTCTCGATTTGTAGCATTTACCATTTTCAAGTTATAGATTATTACGCTGAAAATTTAACAATGGGCTCCTCTGGCTCCAGCATACTTCCTGCTTACCATACTGTCACAGAGTCCATGACACAAAGAAAGGTGAAAAATAGGATAAAAATGCAAACCTCTTCTCTTTGGCATTTCAAGGTCTTCCAGGCATATTTCACATGATCTTCGTTCCCATTACTCTGTTCCTGTCCATCTGGTTTTCTCTCTGTTATCTCCACCTTGCATCCCATCTCTCATCCCCATACCTTGGCACATTTTGTGTATGGAAGCCATGCTCTTCTCCCCTCTTCCCTCCCTCCTCCCCTCAGCATCCCTGGCTTCCTTCAAAGCACTACTCCTGCGCCATCTACACTTAAACTTCGCCAGTTACTAAAGTTCTCTTTGTCTTGAAATCACCACACATTTACTTATCTATCATTTTACCACTGGTTAAAATGGAAGCTCCTTGAGGGCAGGTACTGTTTGATTTTTGTCTTTGTGTCCACAGTGCCCATCACAATGCCTGGCATGTAATAGATGCTTAGGAAATCTTTGTCAAATTAAGTCGAACTCAATTAAATTTAAATTCAAAATTAAGTTGAACTCAAGGGCAAATTTTGGAAGAGATCTATCTCCCTTCAGTGTTACCTCGCAGTTTAGCATCTAATCAAGGACTCTACCCCTAAACCTTTGAGGGATCACTTCCTCCCCGCCCCTCCTGTTGTGTTTGAATTCTTCCCATCCTTCAAGGCTCTCCCTCCAGGAAGCTTACCCTGACCACCTCTAGTCCACAAGGCTCCCTCCTCTGAGCTCCTACAGATCCCACCTTGGAATCTGGTACTTCATGGCATACTAATCTTAATTCATATCCCTTTCTCACAACAGCCCTGTGAGGGGAATTCATTTTATAAAAAGGAACACGATAGTTTCAGGAGGCAGCCCAACACAGTGAGAAGAGCACTGGGTATATAGTCAGAGGATCTTAGTGTGAGTCCTGCCTCTGCCGCTCACTATTCTGTGTCCTTGAATGAGTCACTTAATCTCTGGGTCCCACTTTTCTCATTGGTAAAATAAAGAGGTTGGACTAGAATTCAGGGGTGGGGAATCTGTGGCCTCGAGGCCTGAGGACCTCAAAGGCCACATATGGCCTCAAGGCCGCAGGTTCCCCTCCCCTGGCCTAGATGATCTCTAAGGTTCTCATTAGTTTTAAATCTAGATCCCGTGAGCTCATTTCAGGTGGCAGAAATGGGCCTGAACTTGGAGGCGGAAGGCCTGGGTACGAGTTCCCAGCTCTGTCACGCAGAAGCCGTGTGACTTTGGGCAGTCACTGATGCCTCTGAACCTGTGTCTTCCTCTGAGAGATGACGACAATAATGCTTGTGTGAATTTCCTGAGGATTATTATTAGGGATCAAGTGAAATGTATATAAAGGATTGTGCAAACCTCAAAATGCTCCAGGAATGTGAGTGTCAGGAACTGCATCTCCTGCCTCTCGACACTCCTAGCACCTAGCATGTGAGTGGGCATCTCTTTCTCCTGTCTTTAGATTTCTAACCTGGAATTCTTTCATTTGTGGTAGTAGAGGGGTGAGAAGGGGAGGTATGGGTAGTGCATTGAGCAGTCTAATCATGGCAGAATTACACTCACAAAGGAGCTGGTCCATCCCCTACCCCAGCCTGAAGGAATATTTCAGGAAATCAGACTATGGGAATGGGACCCTGGAGTGGGGCAGGGTGAAGGAGAGGGGTCCCTCAAGGAAGGGGGGTGGAGGATTTGGAAGCATCCTGGGTTCTGTACTATCTGGGGGGCACGAGATGGGGGCAGCACTCCTCCCTAGGGAGAAAGCATTCCCCTTCGATGCCAGTGAAAGGGGACCTGGCCTTGTTGGCCCCATGCTGCTTTTACAGCTTATCTGCCTTCCTCCCCCCACCCCCAATTCTCCTTGAAACTCTCTTCTCTAGGTTCTGTGATCCCCGTGGCTTCCCTTCTTATGGTTCCACCTCTCCTCTCTAAGACGGCCATTCCCCAAACGTCTGTCCTTGTTTCTCTTCGATAAGCCCTGGAATGTAAGCTCTTTGAGAATAAGGGTTGTTTCATTCTCTATTGGCATCTCTAACACTTAACACAGAGCCCGGCACATAGCAGGCACCTAGTAAATGCTTGTTGATTAAGAAGCTGCTATGTGCCAGGCACATTGGATTGTAAGCTCCTTGAGGGCCCAGATGGTCTATTGTTTGTTTTTTTTTTTGTATTCCCATTGCTCAGCACAGTGCCTGGCACATAGTAGGCACTTAATAAATGTTTATTGGTCGATGGACTATGCTAGGAAATGAGGATAGGAAGGTAAAAAATGGAAACGTGCACCTGCGTGCACTACAGGCATTTCTCCTTGAAATCATCCCATACTAAAGGCAGACAGGCTGTTAGTGTTTCCACAATAGCTTTGGGGAGGGGAGAGTTCCCCTATCTGCCTCATCAGTTTCTAGAAGATGGAGCAGCTGAGTTGTTTTCCATATTGAGGCATCTTGCATTTGGACGGTGGGCCCAAGTAGACACGGGAGAACAGGGTGCTCCATTACACTCTCCCAGATGCCCAAGGGACACCTCCACCAGGACAGCCTGCTGCTGCCGCCTCTAACTCTATACACACCAATCCAAACATCTGCCCTTCTCCCCAAACCCTTTTTCCGTCCTGCTGACTTCCCCATCTCTCAAAATGGATGGTAATCCTGCCAGTGGAACAGACTGGCAGAACCCTCAATGGCCTCCTTCCTGACCTCCTTGCCCATGATTCCCCCTTCCTGCCCTCTGGGTTCCAGCCAGACTGAAGTGCCAGCTGTGTACTGATCTTGCCCAGCCCCGCTTCCACTCTGCATTCCCCCCAGGGCCATCCTTCATGACTACCTGGATGGTGTCCCAGGGGCACATTTAAGCGCAGCTAGGTGACTCAGTGGATGGAGTTCTGGCCCTGCAGTCAGGAAGACCTAAGTTCAAATCTGGCCTCAGACACTTTCTAGCTGTGTGACCCTAAGCAAGTCACTTAACCGCTATTTGCCTCAGTTTCCTCATCTGAAAATGGGGATAATAATATCACCTACCTCCCAGGGTTGTTGTGGGGATTAAATGAAATAATTGTAAAGCATTTAGCTAGGTGCCTGGCACATAGTAGGCACTATAGAAATGTTAGCTGCTATTATGGTTATTTCCTTTGTCTATCCCTATCATTTAAAATCCTTCTCTTCCTTCAAGGTCCAGCTGAGAAGAGCTATTATGATTAGGACCCCAGTTTTGAATCAGAGATTTGTTCTCTCTCCACTACCTCTGCTTATTTTTTCATAAGGGTGGGACTGTGGGTTCATTTTTTAATCTTTCTGTCTCCCATTTATGAGCACAGGACTTTGCATATAGTTGGCATTTCAATCCAGCAAGCATTTATTAAGTGCTTACTGTGTTCAAGACTCTGGAGATGAAAAGATAAAAGATGAAACAGAACCTGCCCTTCTACCTCCAAATCAGTGAGCCCATGAATCTATGAGCATGTGCCCAGATAAATAAATACAAAATCATATGAAGAATTATTTCCTTCTTAAAATTTTCTTTTCTTTTTCATTAATGAGCATTTTTATCCCTCCTACCCCACCTTGAGAATCGAGAAAAGAGAAAAAAAAAAAACAACAAAAAACTTTGTAACAAATAAACACTCAGATGTTGATCACATCCAAAAATTAGACAAAGTAATTTTAAGAAGAGTTTCTCTCTCTCTCTCTCTCTTTCTCTAGCTCTCTCTCCCCTCTCTGTGTGTCTCTCTCCCTTTCCCTCCCTCCCCCCTGTCTCTCTCTGTTTCTCTGTCTCTCTGTCTCTGTCTCTCTCTGTCTCTGTCTCTCTCTCTCTTTGTCTCTTTCCCTCTCTCTCCCTCTCCACCCCCCCCCAACACCGGTCTGTCTGTCTGTCCGTCTGTCTCTCTAGGGGGAATTGAAAAGGTCTTGTGTCATTGGCAGCCCCTGAACTGAGCTCTGAAGGAAGCTGGAGATGCTAGGAGGCCCAGGTGAGGAAAGAGGGTATTCTAGGCGTGGGGGAAAATCTGTGCAAAGGCAAAGAGGTAGGAGACGAAATTTTTAGATGTCCAACAATTATGATTATTTGTTGAAGCACATTGAATTTCTAATGACTCCTCCATCTTTATATCCAGTCAATTGCTTGGTGCTGTGGATTCTTCCTTTATAACTTCTCCTCCTCACCACCACCCCCACTGCTACTACAGTAGATAATCCAACCCTGATCACCTCTTGCTTAGATGATTCTGATAGCCTCTTAACTGGCCTCCCTGCCTCCAGGCTCTCTCTTCTCCAATCTACCCTCCACATAGTAGCCAGAGTAACCTCCCATCACTTAACAAATATTTACTGAGACTAAGCTATGATGTTCGAGGTCCCCTCCAGCTTGAAACCCTATGATCTTGGGGATGAGGCATCATGTTGGGCTTGGAGTGCCCCAACTGGCACCGACCCAGAAAACATTTACGAGGTTGGTATACAGACAATCATAGTACAAGGCAAGGCAAGATGGGCTAAATGTCAGAAGAGAGACATAAGTAATAGAAGGAAAGAGAAGGAAGACAGCACACCTGGGTGGAAATGTTGCTGCTGCTAATAGGAATTAATAATGATAAGAATATTCTAGTAGGCGTTTTCATGGATCTTGAAGGTGTGTAAAATGCTTTACATACATTATCTCACTTGAGCCACATAACAACCCTGTGAGAGGTACTAGAGGTAGAGCTCCATTTTCTAGATGAGGAAATTAAGTCTCAGAGAAGTTAAATGATTTGCCCATGGGCACAAAGCAAATGAACTGCAAAAATTTAAAAGCTGATATCTCTGGACTCAGGGAAGATTTCATAGAGGAGGTGACTCTTGAGTGGGCCTCTGAAGGATCAGGGTGAAGGACTACCAATGTGAGCAAAGATAGGGAAACAGAAAAGCTTAGGGCATGCTCAGGGAACAGTGAGTCATCAGGTTTGGCTGGGGCACAGAGTCCTGCTGGGCAGTGGCAGAAGATAAGAAAGGCTAGGGGCAGACTGGGGAGGACCTTGAATGCTAGGATTAGGAGCTAAGACTTTGTTTTCTAGATGGCAGGGAAGAACAAAATATATCCAAGGAGAAGAGAGACGTGGCTAGAGCTCTGTGCAAGGAATATGAGGCAGGCAGCCAATGTGAAATGGACTGGAGAGGGACAGACTGGAGGCAGGGAGGCCAGTTAGGAGGCTACCTAAATAATTCAGGTCAGAGGTGAGATGGGTCCGAGCCAGGGTGGGTCGTGGAAGCAAGGAAGAGGGGGACAAAACAGAGAGACATTACAAAGAAAGGAACCCAGAGGGCAGAGGGTGAGCTGAATGTAAAAGGTGAGGAAGATGGAAGAGCTAAAGATTTGGAGCCTAAAATTTGGAGTCTGCCTTGTCCACTGGAAGGACAATTAACCCTTCAATAGAAATTAGATTCACCTAGACCCTGATTCAAGTTCAACCCTTGGGTTCAAGTCAACAGATATGTATTAAGCACCTACCACGTGCCAAGCATTGTACTAAGCAGTTGGAATACAAAGAAAGGCAAAAGACAGTCTTTTGCTTTCAAGGAGCTCACAGTCCAATGGAGGATACAACATATAAAGCACTATTTACAACGAGATATACAGTATAAATTGGAATCAATCAACAGAGGAAAAGCAATCAAATTTTTTATTTTTTCTCCATTACCTGTAAAAATACTTTTTAACATTTGTTTTGAAAAATTTTGAGTTCCAAATTCTCTCCCTCCCCTCCCCCTTCCTTGAGAAGGCAAGTAATTTGCTATAGATTTATATATATGCAGTCACGCAAATTTCCTTATTAGCAATGTTGCAAAAAGAAAACAGACCAAAAAAAAACCCTAAGAAAAATAATGGAAGTAAAAAAAAAGTATGCGTTCAGACTCCCCCAGTTCTTTCTCAGGAGGTGGATAGCATTTTTCATTATAAGTCCTTCGGAATTGTCTTAGACCATTGGATTACTGAGAATAGCTAAGTTATTCACAGCTGGTCATTGTACGGTATTGTGGTTACTGTGTAAACAGCTTACTTCATTTTGTATCAGTTCATATAAGTCTTCCCAGGTGTTCCTGAAAGCATCCTGCTCGTCATTTCTTATAGCACAATAGTATTTCGTCACAATCACATACCATTCCCCTATTGATGGGCATCCCCTCAGCTTCCAATTCTTTGCCACCACAAAAAGAGCCTGCTGTAAGTATTTTTGTACAAATAGGTCCTTTTCAGAAAGACGATAGAATTAAGGGAGATCCTGAAACATTCCTTGTAGAAGGTAGGATTTTATCCGGGATCTGAAGAAAACCAGGGAAGAGAGGAGACAGAAGTAAGGAAGGAGAAGATTCCAGCCATGGGGGACAGCCAGTGAAAAAGCTCAGAGTCAAGAGATGGACTGCTTTGTGTGAGGAACAGCAAAGAGACTGATAACAATAGCTGGTACATTAAGGTTTAAGGTTTGCAAAGTGCTTTTCATATACTATCTTATTTGATCCTCATAACTACCTTGTAAGGCAGATGTCATTATTATCCACTTTTGCAGATGCAAAAACTGAGGTTAAGTGACTTGCCCAGGGTCATACAGCTAGTTTCTGAGGGGAGCTTTGAATCCAGGTAATAATCCTGACTCCAAATCTAACTTTCTACCCACTGTGCCAGCTAGCTGCCACTCTGTGAGTCAACTTCCACTCAAAATCATAGTTCATGAGTTTCCACTGTAGCTTAATTTTACCAGCCAGCCAGAAGACACACTATTTTTTAATTTTTTAAATTGACACTCATTTAAATAATTAAAATAGCTAATAATTAATATAGTGCTTTAAGATTTACAAAGTACTTTCCATATGTTCTCTCATTTGATCTTCCTTAGAACCATGTTGGGAGATAAGTGCTATTATTATCTCCATTTTACAGATGAAGAAACTGAGGACAAGGTTAATTAATTTACCTGGGCAGGATTCCAACTCAGTCCTTCCTTGACTTCACATCTACCACTTTATCCAACCAGCAATCTACAGATTACCATGAAAATAATTAGAGGATACACATGCCACTAGCCCATATTGACAGGGCACACACATAGGGATATCCGTAGTCAGAGTGCAGTGTACCTAACCTCACACTGTTGATGCTGCAGAGCCAACCACATCAATATGATGTCGTCTTGCTGTTCTCTCCTGGCCATCAAATCCCATGTCAGTCAACTGCTCTCTGATGAAATAGGCTGATCTTCTGGACTACCATCCCCTGTCATGTGTGGGCTAATGAACCTCTTTTAGTATACAGTCAAGGTCTATGGGCATTCCCCCCAGCCAGGCAGCCATCACATCAGGGAATGACTGGACAAGTTGTGGTCCATGCACATAATGGCCTGTTACTGTGCTGTAAGAAATGAAGCATATGCCAGAAGGCTATAAAACTGTGCATACCCTTTGATTCAGCAATACCGCTTCTAGGTCTGTATCCCAAAGAGATCATAAAAAAAGGGGAAAAGACCCATACATAGGAAAATATTTATAGTAGCTCTTTTTGTGGTGGCCAAGAATTGGAAATTGAGGGGTTACCCATCAGTTGGGGAATGGCTGAACAAGTTGTGGTATATGAAAATGATGGAATACTACTGTGCTATGAGAAATGATGAGCAAGTGGACTTCAAAAAAACACTGGACTTACATGAACTGATGCTGAGTGAAGTGAGCTGTGGTGATAATGTGATTAAACATCTCCCTTGCCCATTCAATAGGCCTCAGGTGGGGCCAGTTAAAGGAGGCCCATTTAGAGGTCTGCCTACACCTTTGTGATACCAATCAGTGATTAAAGATCTTTCCCACACCCTTTTGCTATACTTAGCAAAATGCTAAGTCTCAGGCCCACACCCTTTTGCTAATTGGATGTGAAGCCCTCAAGCCCTAAAAAAGAATATATACACCCAGAAGGTAGCCCGAACTGAGAATTCAGAATCCAGCCCAAGGAGGAGAAGTAAGAACTGTGAGATGACAGAGCTGCAGAAAGAGTTGGGAGCAGAGAGTGGAAACCAGGTTACTGCAGAAACCAGAGAACTGAGGTGAGAGAGAACACGGGTAAGCAGACAGGATTCACCAGTATTTACAGGGAAGCCCCAGCAGGGGGGAAGGTTACAGGTTGACTTGTTCCTTGCTATGATACTGTGTTATAATTTTCTTGTTGCTCAATTGAGGTGGGCTTACTGGTTTTGGAATATAATTACTGCTATATTGAATTAGAGTTATTGGTCTTGGGGTTTGATCCTCTGGTGTCTAAATAAATGTTATACTTCCTCTGCCTTCTACCCAGAGAGTTTTTCATACTGGCTATTCCTAACCATACAGGCATGTTCATGGTCATCCTGGAGGTCATGAATCTTGCCTTACTGATACATGAGCAGAACCAGGAGAGCACTGTACACAGTAACAGCAACATTGTGCAACGAATAACTTTCACACTTAGCTCTTCTCAGCAACACAACGATCTAAGACAATTCCATAAGACTCATGATAGAAAATGCTATCCATGTGCAGAGAAAGAACTATGGAATCTGAATGCAGCTCGAATCATATTATTTTCTCTTTTTTTGTTGTTTTTCTTTTTTATGGTTTTTCCTTTCTGTTCTGATTCTTTTTTTTTTTACAACATGACTAATGTGGAAATGTTTAATATAATTGTACATCTATAACCTGTATCAGATTGCTTGCCATCTTGGGGAGGGAGAAAAAAGTTTGGAATTCAAAATCTTATAAAAGTGAATGTTGAAAACTAAAAAAAGAAAAGAAATGAAATGAAGCATATGCGGAATACAGACAAACCTGAGAAGACTTAGATGAACTGATGCCAAATAAAGTAGGCAGAACCAGGAAACAATATGCACAATGACTACAATAATGTAAATGAAAGAATGACAAACTCAAAACTGAAGGCCAAGCAAATCTAATGATCAAGTTAGGCCCCAAAGAGGAGATCTGAGGAGATACTAGCCCTTCCTTTTCAGTCGCAGTCCTCCATAGCCTCTTGGCTGGCCACTTCACACAGTACACCCTAGAAACAATGTCACCAAGGGACTTCCTCCATGCCTCCTTGCTTCCCTGATTGGTGACTGCCTTTCCTGGAACTTCATCTGAAGAAAGTTCTAGCATATCCTTTCTTTCCCAATGCATCCTTCTCTTCACTGCTTCCTCCATGGCTACCTCTTCTCCTTGTTTGTCCTCTTTCCTTCTCCAGCCCCTCTGCTTCTGGAACTAGGAACCGTGACCACATCGGTCTGGCCATAGTCCTTCAGTGTGGTGTATCAGTCTATGCTACCCTCACCATCATAGGTAACTTTCTGGCCCAAGGGCCCCTTCCTTTCTGGCCACTGCTCTCCTAGGTATATTGTTGCCCTCACTAGACTAAAGGTTCCTATAAAGCAGGGACCTGAATTTGCTTTTCAGATTTATATCCACAGGACTACGCACAGTACTTGGCACTTGGTAAGTGCCAATAATAAATGCTTGTTGAGTATTGACTAATAAATGCTTTTCTCACTCCGTTAATTTCTTTTTTCATTCACTTCACCCTCTGCTCTACAGAGGTAAGAAACTACGAGTGTGGAACAATGCTTATAATGTCAGACTTTTTCAATGTGGTGAACAGTTTTCCTGAACTTTTTTTTTAAAAAGAATTACTTTTTGAAGAGAGGAGGAAGGGATATAACAGGCATGTGGCTAGCACAGTGGATAGAGCTCTGGGCCTGGAGTCACTGTGCGTATTGTTTTCTGGTTCTGCATACTTCACTTTGCATCAGTTCATCTAAGTCTTCTCCATATTCCTTATATGCCTCATTTCTAAAGCATAGTAATGGGCGATTACATGCAAGCCCTGAGGTCAAATTCAGCCTCATATACTTATTACCTATGTGAATCTTGGCAAGTCATTTAACTTCTGTTTGCCTCAGTTTCCTTAACTGTAAAATGGAGATAACAACACCACCTACCTCAAGGGGTTGTTGTAAGGATCAAAATGAGATAATAATTGTAAAGCACTTAGTACAATGCCTGGCATGTTGTATTTTTTATTTTGGAGGGGAGAAAGGAAGGCAATTGGGGTTAAGTGACTTGCCCAAGGTCACACAGCTAGGAAGTGTGTCAAGTGTCTGGGGTTGGATTTGAAGTCAGGTCCTCCTGACTCCAGAGGTGGCGCTCTACTCACTGGGACATCGACACCTAGCTGCCCTGGCCTGGTGTGTTGTAGTCACTATCTAAATGCTTGTTCTCTTTCCCTCCCCTTCACCATACTGGCAAATTTAAATGATGTAACAACATATCAATGAAATTTATCTCAATATCAAAATCATTTATATCAAAATTTATATCAATAAAATAACATGATTAAAATTTATTTTAAAAACTTTTAAACTTAAATTTATTTTTAAAATGTTTTAAAACTTCAGTGTGCTGCTGCAGTTTCAGACATTGTCTGTTGGTCATGAGAGATGGAGGATAAGGACCTTAAGGAACAGCTTAGCCCTGCTCAAATCCATGGCCCCTAAAGACCCTTATGGCAGAGATCAACATAGAAGAGACGTGTCTCGAGTGCCAGGGAACTAGCATCTCTTGAAAATCCTACAGGCTAAGATCTAGGGGAGAAAACTCCCTTTGATGACACATCCCTTGTTTTTCCTTTCGTATAGTCTTTGACCCCAAGAAAGGCCCAGATATGAAATCCCTTCCTTAACCCTTTCCCCAGCCTGGATTGGTAGCTCAAGTCTGTTCTCTTCGCACTCTCTAGGAGAGGGAGTTTCAGGCAATAGTTGGAGAAGGAGGGAGAGGATCAATTAATTTATACAATGTTCCATGAACTATGTGGCCACATTATGTTCAATCCCTGTCCTTTGAATGTTGGTGTTGATCAACTGAGAAAGAAGATTCCAGATATGGACTGGGGGTCTAGAGCTATAATCTTCCATTTTTAATATTCTAGGCAGCATTTCCTATCATCTCCCATTTCAAATCCTGAAGCCAGCTAGTATCACCTTTGGAAGGGAAGCTACTCAGCCCTTTGGTTGAATTTGGGAAAGTTTAAAGGCTGACCGCCCTCTGGTGGCCAGTGGAGAGACTTTTGGGAAGTCCTACCATGAGAAGACTGGAGAGGAACTGAATTGGTAATTGGGCTGGTGGCCCAAGAATATCACCACCTTGTGGACAACTCAGATATTGAACTCCCTTGTTAGACAATACAGTGATACATCACAGACTTCAGGAATACAGCCCAAAAGGAAATTTGCTGCCCCGGTATCAGTGCCCCAAGTATCTTTTGGTGAGGCTGCAGGATCCTCAGAGATCATCCAGTCCCATTCCGGTGGCCCAAGGCTGAAGCTCTGGGTTAATATGTATAACAATTACTCTGGCCCCTCTCTCTCAGAGAGCTGGGCCTGGAGTCAGGAGGACCTGAATTCAAACCTGGCCGCAGACACTCCCTAGCTCTGTGACCACTTCAGTTTGCCCCACCTGCAAAATGGGTGTAACAATAGCGTCTCCCTCCCAGAATTGTCATGAGAATCAAATGAGGTAATTTTTTTTAAGTGCTTAGCTCTTAGCATGTTCCTGGCACATAATAGGTGCTATGTAAATGCTAACTAATATTATTATCTCCCCCTCAAAGTACTAGGCTTATCCCTAAGGGACTGGGGAATATCTTCTCTACTGCAATCTCAAGACTCCATCTTGGATAAATTCTTCCCACTCAACTCAGATTCCATTTGGGCAATTAACATCAATTAGCTTTTACAAAGGGATATTTATTTCAAAGATATAGCCAGAACAGAGGAATAAGCATCTCCAGGGGACATTTCACCTTATACCACCTCAATCTCTGGGAAGAGCGGGATCAGATTTAATGCATCCCAATGTAGCATGGTCTCAGAGGGCTGGGTCTTCTCTTCCTTGAGGCATCGATGTTGGGTCGGCAGCAAAACCTGGTGCGGATTCTACTGTCAGAGTCCCAGACCTCATGGGACTCACTCTCTCGACCCTTTGAAACTCACAAGGTTGTAGCCTCCTAGCCTAAAACTGAAGGACAGACACTGAGGCAAAGACTCCCATGGAGTCTGTGGTCTTTGAAGCTCCTCCCTGGTTATGTGTTGCAGCCCGCTTATATCCACCGGGCACTTCTTCATTACCCTCTAACCAGCTAGGTGACACAGTGGGTAGAAACCTGTAGCACTACAGGGCTTATAGTTGGGGAGACAGCCCCAGACACTAAGAGTCCTCGGCCAAGTGACTTCACCTAGGTCTGCCTCAGTTTCTCCATCTGTAAAATCAGAATAATAGGAGCACCTGTGCTATTATTAAAATATTAATTATTAAATATATAATATTTATTATCTATTATTGTGTAGTATCTATTATATTTTATAATATATTTATATTAAATGTAAATAAAAATATTAAAATTAAATAAAACTATTAAAATATCACACATGGAAAAAAAATTACAGAGGGAATAAGCACTGATTAAGCCCATATTGTGTGCCAGGAGCTGTGCTAAGTGCTTTACAAATAATATCTTATTTGATCCTCAGAACAACCCTGGGAGGTTGTCGTTGTTCAGTGGTATCTGACTCTTCGTGACTTCTTTTGGGTTTGTTTGTTTTTTTAGCAAAGATACTGGAGCAGTTTGATATTTCCTTCTCTAGCTCATTTTCCAGATGAGAAAACTGAGGCAAACAGGGCTAAGTGACTGGCCCAGGGTCACACAGCTAGGAAGTGTCTGAGCCCAGATTCCAACTCAGGAAGATGAATCTTCTTGACTCCAGGCCCAGCGTGCTATGCACTATGGCACCACCTAGCTGCTCTATTGACACAGAAAAGACCAGTTAGATGAAGGATGTCTATTGTCCAGATTATGATGGGCATTTGAAGGAGCACCCTAGAAAGCTTGGCCATCAATATATTTACCTGGGATGGCAGTACAAATTGACAAGTTGTATTGCTGAAGCTCCTGACTTGGCCCAGAAACACCTCTCTTCATTGCTGTCTTCAGGGCCATGTCTCCCTGCTGGGGCCCAATGGATGGACAATGATCTCATTAAGGAAACTACATCTGATTCCCACAACAGACCCTTTTCTTTCTGTCCTTCTCAGCTCTGATTTTCTCCAGTTACTTTCCAGAGGCCTGGGGGTTGCAGTCCAGGTACATGAATTGTCCAAGAAATAATCCATGGGGCTAATAAAGAGTACTTAGACTCAGCATGGGCTCTGGACTGACAAGGCAAACTTAGAGTCGGAAAAAAGGTATGTGGGTTTTATTTTTAAAGCAGTATTGGTGGAGGGAGGAAGAGGATCATGGGATCATAGACTTATAGGGATGGAAGGAATCTCACAAGTCACCTGGTCTCACCCCCTCATTGAACAGATGTGTTAACTATGATCACACTGCTAGTATCTGAGGCTGGATCTGAACTCATGGCTCCCTGACTCCAGATCTAGTGTTCTGTCTGTTGTCAGTGATTCAAAAAAAAAAAAGTAATGCTTTTTAAAAACTTCACTGTTGTGTCCAAGTGACTCAATCAACCTCCCAACCAAACTCTTCCTTGTAACAAGTCATTTCTTTGGTGGTGCCAATCCTGGTATCTTTTATGCTGAGTACATTGTTATAATCCATGCCTATAGTTAATCAGGCCGGGGTTAACACTACCACCCTGATGTTAACTAGCTTCATTGTTGCTATTGTTTCTATGATTGAATAACTGACGTGGAAATTGTTCAAGCAAAAAAAAAAATCAATATATTGACCATTTCTGAAAATGTATGCCCTTTTCTACACCTGTATTCCACCACCTGTTTGACAGAGATCTCAAAGGCAACCCTCACCATCAAGTCTTCTAAGGGCTTACATTGACCAGAATCCTGAAGTCTTTCCAGTCTGTTCACCTTTACAAAATTGTGTAAATTTCTATGTATATTTTCCGAGGCTTTTCTGAATGATTCCTATTCATCCCTTCCTACACTGTTTGATTATACCTGTATTCCACAATTTGGTCAGTGTAACAGCAAGCACCCTGGCATACCCAGGATAGCTTGCTAGCCCAGGTTCTTTCATCTGCTTTTCTTAAAGGAAAGGCAGCTTTAAGGAGGTCAACAATCTTACCTTAATTACATTCACTAGTTCAAAGGAAAGGTCAGCACCCTGAACATGGAGAAAATACAAGCAGAGAAATTAGCACAAAGATCAACAGACAGGACTCCAACTGTCCGATCAAGGTAATACAACCACCTACATATACTACTGGATCAGGGGAGTACCAATACATCTGAGTAGCTGGGGGCGGGGGGCGGGCTCTTAACAAATGGCTACTCAGAGTCCTATCCAGGGAATCAAAAGGTCCTTCTCATGAGCAAGCCCCCCAAAGCAAAATACCAACCTCAGAATATACATACACTTCTTAGAGCCAGAAGAAGGCATCACAACCCTAGTGACTCAGTGCCTAATTAACTTAGTACCAAAAGGTATGAAAGCCTTCCTAAAAGCAAGCCTCCTAGTATGCAAGCCTCCCTCTAAATCAAACTCCTCCCCCAATGGGCTCTATGTGACTCAGGATGTATCATAGCTGTGATTGAACACATATGATCACATAGGCCTATTAATGGATGAGGAAGATTTTCCTATTCCATTAATATTACAATCAGCTATTCCCCAACCAAGGGGCACCCGTTTACTTTCCTGTCAGTTTCATAAGGACTTTTTTCTTAAAATGGACCTTTTTTTCTGTCATTGACCTCCTTAGGACATATGCCCAATGGTAGGTTCAAAATATTTACACAAGGTAATTTTGAGAGTGACAGATGGGGGGGGGACAGAGAGAGAGAGAGGGAGAGAGAGAGGAAAGAGGAGAGAAAAGAAAGAAGAGAAGAGAGGAGAAAGAGGAGAGAGAAAAAGGAGAGAGAGGAAAAGAGAGGAGAGAGAAGACAGAGGAAAGAGAAAGAGAGAGAAGATATAGGAGAGAGGAGAGGGGAGGGAAGGAGAGAGAGAGAGAGAGAGAGAGAGAGAGAGAGAGAGAGAGAGAGAGAGAGAGCGAGCGCACTGTTGAACAATACCAACAAGGAGCATCAAGAAAGGCTTGCCATAGCAGGTAACTTCTAAGATGTACCTTCCTCGAAGGAAATGAAAGATGCATTAATTCCTCTATCCCTATTTCTCTAACTGAAAAACAAATTGAATGCTAAAAATAAGGAAAAATACAGTTGATTTTGAGCTGGAGGAGAACTTAGGGCAACCAATCCCAGCTCCTCATTGTGCAGGCAGGACAGTGGGGACCAGAAAGGTGAAGGGATTTGCCAGAGGTCACCCAGGCAGGAAGGGGCAGGGCTAGGTTTCTCTGGTTCCAGGGGGCCTCCCAATCAGGACAGCCCAAACCCCAGAGCAGGCATTCCAGAGCAGGTAGCTGTGCCCTTCATGGCACTGTCTATGGTCCAAGAGAGAAGTGATCCAGTGGCAGCCAGAGTTTTCTTCATCCTTCAGCTGTAATGCCCATCTGGTCATGGTCATCTTCTCTGAGAAGTGCTTGGAGAGGTAGCATCCTGCCAGGTGCCAGCATCCAGACCCAGGAGCTTCTGACCTCTTGAACTCAGGAGGTTGTCAGGCAGCCCAAGAACATCTGCTTTAGGATCATCATTCAATCACCTGTGCTAAGGTGTGCTAACACAAACCAGAAGAAACAGGTGTGGCCTTCAAGGCCTTCAAGTCTAGTGTCAGGCTCACCTAGACAAGCAATGCTCAGGATGCCACATGTAAGCAGCCTCCACAACTGGTCAGCCTTGGGCAGGGGGCAGATATCCTATCCCTCCTCAATCCCTCACTGGAAGTCTGAGGAACAGTTTGAGGAGTCCTGGCATATTCAATAGATAGGGAAAATTTTGGCAAAGCTCCAGGGCTGAGGATGAGGGGAAGGGACAATTTGTTCCTTATTGGGGTCACCAGACTGGGGGGAATGCCTGCTGCCTGCCCCACAGCTCCAAGGCAAGGGTGGGACACTCTGTGGGAACAATCAGGGGAAGTTCCTGTTTACAGCCTTGTTTGCCCCCTAGTCTATAAGTGGAGGACTCTGCCCCCAGACTGATCCCATGGGTGCCAAGAAGACGGAGCTGCCATTGAAGGGAATCCTGCTCTTGCTTCTGCTCTCAGGATTTGACTTCATTGAAACCCAGGAGCCTCCCACCTGCCCAGGTAGACATCTGCTCCTCATACCATTCCTTCCTCCGCTCCAACCAGGA
Organism: Phalanger gymnotis; assembly: GCA_028646595.1. NCBI lineage: Eukaryota > Metazoa > Chordata > Mammalia > Diprotodontia > Phalangeridae > Phalanger > Phalanger gymnotis. Next base: position 767,015,962 of record CM053622.1, read on the forward strand.
CAGGGAACACCTACTTGCCACTTCATCAGACAGGCGCCATTGAAAGGCAGGGGCTCCAAGTGCGTACGGTAGGAGATGGGACAAAAGGAAGAGCAAAGATCTCTGGGAGAAAGTAGAAGCCGAGTTGCTGTTTTGGAGGATCAGGAGGATTTCTCCTGAGAATCCGAAAGGGGCCTCAAAGGTTATTTAAAATCCAATTCTTCCTCCCCCAGTGATTTCAGAGAGAAGGACATTGGGGCCCAGAGAAAGGTGATTTGCTGAAGGTCACACAGTAAGTAGATGAAGAGCTGGGATCAGAACCTCCATGTCCTGACTTAGCCCAAGGTCCCCTCCATTACAGCATGATCATTGGCAGATAGAGGGAGGGCAAGGGAACAGGACAGGAAAGGTGCGCCTGGGGCTTTAGAGAGTTTGAGGGTCCTCCAGACCCAACTTCAAACATGTGTTGTTGTGAGTCATTTTCAGTCACGTCTAACTCTTCGTGACCCCATTTGGGGTTTCCTTGGCAAAGACCCTGGAGTGGTTTGCCATTTCCTTCTCCAGCTCATTTTACAGATGAAGAAACTGAGGCAAACAGAGTTAAATGCCTTGGCCAATGTTCCACAGCTAGTAAGCGTCTGAGGCCAGATTTTAACTTAGATCCTCCTGACTGCAGGGCCAGAGCTCTATCCACTGCACCACCCAGCAATCCTTCAATAAATATTAGGTACTCAGTAACAGAGATGAGGAGGGAGAGTTCCAGGCATGGGAGACAGTGGGACAAAATGCCCAGAGTTAGGAGACTGGAGTATCTTGTTCAAGGAGCAGCCAGGAGACCAGTGTCATTGGATCAAAGAATACTGAGGGAAACTGGGATGAACTGGAGCCTCACTTGCAAAGTATAGGAAAACCAGAAAGGTGAGGGAGGCGGGTTATGCACCGCCTCTAATACCAGTGGATCCTCAAGGTGACAGGGAGTCAATAGGGTCGATTGGATAATCGGGCGACGTGGTAAGAAGGGCTCTTTAAAGAAGGCCACTGGCAGCCACTGGAAGGTGGATTGGAGCAGGGAGAGACTTGAGGCAAGAGGACCCCCACCCAGAAGGCTATTGCAATAGTCTAGGCATGAAGTGATGAGGGCCTATACCAGGGGGTTGCCAGTGTCAGAGGAGAGAAGGATATATGTGAGAGATGTCACAAAAGCAAAACGCATAGGCCTCAGCAACAGATTAGATATGGGGGGAAGAAAGAGGCTAGGCTAATATCTGGGCTGTGAGCCTGGGTACCTGGAAGGATGGTAGTATCCTCGACAGGAAGGAGAAGGGAGAGTTTGGGGAGAAAGATGAATTCCCTTTTGGACATCCTGGCCCTCTTCAGTTTAGATCTTTTTCATTCAACAACATCAGGCCTGGATGCAAAAAAGGCAAAATCTGTGCTGGGCTCAGCAAGGAAGAACCCTGAACCCTGGAATCTGGGAGGGTGGGGGCTCAGGAAGGGAGGAGGCTTGTGGGGAGGGCATCTAAGCCAGGAGGGCCAGTGCACTTGACCCTGTCCCCAGCCTGACACTTGGCTCTCTTCAATTCCAACCCCCTTCTCCATCTGTTCTTTTTAACTCCTCCTCCTCCTCCCCCCTTGGAGGGAGGAAGATTTGAGCTGGGCATTGAAGGATGAGCAGGATGTCAAAGAGTAGAGGTCGTCTCAATCCTAGAGGGGCCAGTGACTTGTCCAGGAACAGCCAGGTAGTAGTTTGTTGTTGTTGTGTCCTGTTTGACTCTATGGGGTTTTCTTGGCAAAGACATGAGAGTGGTTTGCCATTTCCCTCTCCTCCGTGTCTCATTTTATAGATGAAGAACTGAGGCAAATACGGGTTAAGTGACTTGCCCAGGGTCACAAAGCTAGTCAGTGTCTGAGGCTGGATTTGAACTCAGATCTTCCTGACTCCAGGCTTAATGCTCTAACTACTAAGTAATAGAGTTAGAGTATAAAGCAGCTCCTAGGCCCAAGTCTAGACCCAGGGCTCTCTCCACTAGGCCACACTACTTCAGCAGAGTGTCCCAGGAATGGTGAAGAAGGCACACAAAGGCATAGAGGGTAGCAGGAGAACAGGGATAAGCAGTCCAGTTGAGTTGAAGTAGATAGTATGTGAAGGGAGGCTCGGGAAATAAGTGAGTGTCTAATTGTGGGAGACCTTGAATGTCGGGGGAAGGGGCTTGACCCTAGACGTAGCAAAGGAGAGGCCTCCTGAACGGCCTACTGTGTGCCTGGTACTGTAGCAGGTGCGGGGGATACAAAGACTCGATGAAATGGTCCCAGCCCTTGGGGAGACTATGTTTCACTGAGGGATACAGTGAATACAAAGTAATTCCAGGGCACTGAGGAGCCATAGAACGTTTTTCAAGCAGGGATGTAATAAGTAAGGTAAGATCTGCCCACAAAGAGGGCTTTGGAAATTTGTGTGAAGGACAATGTAGAGAGGGGAGAGACTGAGGGGCAGCGAGACCTGTCTGGGGGCTCCCTAGGCCTGAACTGGAGAAGTGGCCAGCGGTGATTGGCCAGGAGGAGATGAGTATGAGAGGTTGTGAAGGTATAATAACGATTTATAAATAAAGCTAGCAATTATATATCACTTTACAAATGTTATCTCATTTGATCCCCATAATGACCCTGGGAGGGAAATACTATCATTGTCCCCATTTTGCAGATGAGAAAACTGAGGCAGACAGAGGTGAAATTACTTGTCCAGGGTCACATGGTCAGTTGTATCTGAGGCCAGATTTGAACTCCAGTCTTCCTGGCTCTAGATTCAACACTCTATGCTCTGTGCCACCTAACTGTCAACCTGCCCTCCATTCCTTTCCCCCCACTCCCATGATTCCATTGTCCTTCCTTCTACAGAACCCAAAGATCTGGATACCAGCAAAACGATTGTTCTGCAGGGCTGCCCAGGACCCACAGGGGCAACTGGAAGCCCCAGGGAAAAGGGGGCACCAGGCTCTAGAGGTGAGAAAAGAGACGTGGGGGAGGTGGAGATTGGGAATTTTTGGGGGGTCTCCCTCTGTCCTGAGACAGAAGGATAAGATGCTTCAGGTTTGGGCAAGGCCACATGTGGCCCCTAGGTCCTCCAGTGTGGCCCTTTGACTAAATCTAAACTTCACAGAACAAATCCTCGTAATAAAAGGATTTGTTCTATAAACTTGGACTCAGTCAAAAGGCCACATCCAAGGACCTAGAAGGCCACATGTGGCCTTCAGGCTGCAGGTCCCCCACCCCTGTCTAGATAGTCCCAAGAAGTGCCAGGCTTATGGGTAATGCACTTGTTTCAGGGCTGCCGGGGCCACCAGGGAAAGTCGGACCCAAGGGGGAGCCTAGTGAGTGAGTCCTCTCTCAATCAGGGCTCCCCAGCCTCTCTGCTCTGGATTCACATGGGTTTGCCCCCTCTGGCTCAGTGGGCATCTGTGGGAGAGAGGCAGCCAGAGGCTGGGGAGCTCCCAGATGCTTCTGCCCCCTCCTCAAATAACAGCCAAAGAGCTCCAGTTTACAAGAAGATGGGCCAGCCTTAAGGGCCACCAAGCCTGTTCCATGGCCATTATCTCACCCAGTCCTCAAAACAGCCCTTCAAGTTAGTCACTGTGGGGATTAACCTCATTTTATATGTGAGGAAACTGAGTCCCAGAGAAGTAAAGAGACTTGCCGCTAGTCCCACAGTGGTAAGATGGGGAGCAGGCCTTGAACCTGATTCTTCCTGAATCTGAATCTTTTCACTTCACCAATATAATTGTTCTCATCTTCCAGATGAGGAAATTCAGAATCAGAGACTGTAGTAAGCATCAGAAGTGGGATCTGAACCCAGCTCTCCTTGGTTCCAAAGCTAGGGCTTCCCCACCCCAGCCCCCAGCTGCGCCAGGCACTTGGTTCTTCCCTCTAATAGAAATTGAATTTCCCAGAGTGGGAGGCTTTAGGGAGAGGGATGAGGTGTGGATGAGCCCTCCCACTCTCCTCACCTGAACCCCTCAACCTTTCTGGGGTCCCAAGTAGGCCTCTTCCACTGCTCAGTCTGCCCAACCTCACAAATATCCCACTCCATCCCGACCATTACCTAAGGACAATGACCAATTACTGGTCCACTGAGGTAGCATACAGCTTGTTCCCCTGGTGCCAGGAGATGCAGTGGACATGTTGAAGCAGTGCCAAGCAGGTGAGAAGATCTCTGGAGGAAAAGAAATGTTGATTCCTGAGTGCCCTTGGGGTCCACAACTGGGGGGGGGCGGGGCAACCATCCCAAGCCTAGGCTGGGTGCCTATTCCCTGAAACTTCTAAAAACTCTGTTCTAAATCTCTCCTCCTCTGAGGCCCAAGACCCTCCACAGTGAGGTGTGGGAGATAGAGGCACAATTTGGAAATCCAGGTAGCCTGTGTCTCCAGTCTCTCGAGCTCAGCCCCAGTTCTAACACTAATGGGTTGGGGGGAGTCCAAGAGGGGAATCTTTTAAGAGTCTTGGGATTGCAGTCCCTGGGAAGGGTTACAACAAGAGTTCTGTTGTGAGGGACCCCTGGTGGGATTGGAAGGGGGTCTGTTAGGAAGAGGAGAAGGAATTGGGGGAGGGGTGAGTGCTGGCTGGCTGGGAAGGGGCTGCTGGGAGTCTTGGGGAAAGTCAATGAGTGGGGCAGGCTGAATGGATGAAGGGACTGGAATGGGGAAGGACACTGGTAGGAGAGGGAGCTGGAAGAGGCACCACAGTCCTGGCCCCTCTGACTCACCTAGGACCCCAGGACTGCAGAGAGCTACAGAGTCGAGGAGCCTCCCTGAGTGGCTGATACCGGGTGTGCCTACCCAATGGCAAAGTCTTGCCTGTCTTCTGTGACATGACCTCTGCTGAGAGAGGCTGGCTGGTGAGTGGCTGAGGCAGGGAAGTGAGGGCACCCTGGACCTGCATCTCTCTGACTTGGCCCCAAGAGGGAGTTAGAGCCCCATGGAATGGGGCTAAACTTGGTTGGTTGGATTCTGCCTGGCTCTGGTTGAGACTAGAAATCTCAGACATCAGCCCTGCCCTCAGGAAAGCTGACAATCTAATTAGGGACACAAGACACGGGCACATAAGAAATGGACAGAGAACACCCCCAAACAATGGGAACTCCACAGAAGGAGATGCCTGTGCGCTGAAGTAATGGGTGCTGGAGGGGGCTGCCAGGAGGAGCTAGGACCCCCGCAGGTCTCTGGAAGATAAAGGAGGGAGGCTTTCACTAGATGGAAGGGGTGAAAAAGAACCAGTCACTGGATCGACCAACCAGCAAGATGAAGTGCTTACTGCACCAGGCCCAGGACAGCTAGGTGGCCTAGTGGACAGACTGCTGGGCCTGGAGTCAGGAAGACATGAGTTCAAACCCAGCCTCAGATACTTTCTAGTTGTGTGACCCTGGGCAAGTCACTTAACCCTGCTTGCCTCGGTTTCCTCATCTATAAAATAAGCTGGAGAAGGAAATATCTTTGCCAGTATCTTTGCCAAGAAAACCTCAAATGGGATCATGAAAAGTCAGATATAACTGGAATGGCCGAACAACAAATACAACATTGCCAGGAACTCTGCTAGGTTCTGGGGGTGGAAAAACAAAAGGAGTCATCCCTATCCATGCAGTCCCTTCTGGGTATGGGGTTGTGCCCAAGCGACTTTGAGCTGGAAGGGTCCACTTGGATGAGACAAGGGTGGGAAGCTAAGGGCCCCCCAGAAGTGCCAAGGGCTGTTCTCTCTGGTCTTGCCCACCCTTCCTCAAACCCCGATTATACTTTGAGATCCGCTATCCATCGAGATCTTTTATGACAAACATTTACTGAAGTTCTCGACAAAAATTCTCCCATGGGGTGGGTGGGATTCATCTTGAATACTCCCCTGATCCAACAGACTCTGCAGGCTTGAAGCCCACCCTTCCTCCCTCCCCCCTTTCTGAAGAAATAAGGATTGGGTCCCCTGGAGGCCAGGGAGGGAGGAGCTTTTCTCTTCTGGCTGAGTCCTCAGCCCCTGGGCCCTGGCTTCCTCATCAGGTGTTCCAGAGACGTCAGGATGGCTCTGTAGATTTCTTCCGACCCTGGGCATCCTACAAAGCTGGTTTTGGGAGCCAGGAGTCCGAGTTCTGGCTTGGAAATGAAAACCTATATCAGGTGGAGGTAAGCATTCCAGATCCATGCCCTTCTGTACCTTGGCCACCCCAAGAATCACTTCTCTGAGGCTTGCTTCTCGGATCTCCATTCAACAAATATTTATTGAACCCAACCATGTGCAGGACACTGGGCTGGGTCCTGGGGAAACGAAGAGAAATAAAATGCAATTTTCGCCCTCAACAGTTGACTCAGAATGCAGTGGGGGATGGGGAGAGGAGGAACTGAGAAGCAGCTAATACAGGGACAAATGAGATAAGAGCAAAGGGTCATGTGACCTTAGCAGAGATGCTTCCTCTCCACAACCAACGATTTTGGCCCTAGATGAAGAAATTTCTCATTTGTTCTGGTTCTTGGTCCAGTCCCCTAATTTTACAGATGAGGAAGCAGAGGCACAGAAGATATGACATGCTCAGACTCACCCAAATAATAAGAGCCAGGATTTGAGCCTGAATCCAGACAGAATGGATGCTACCAGGCAAAATGCTGTGGGAAATGTGAAGGGAAGTGTGTGGAAAGGACACTTCCACCATATATCTAGGGTAGAAGCAGGAAAGACCTAATGGAGAAGCTGGGAGAAACCTTCCCACACAGAAATCCCAGTATCCTAGACCCAAAGCTGCAAAGCACCTCAGAGGCCACTTGGTCTAACCCCCTTGTTTTACAGATGAGGACACTGAGGCCCATGGAGGAGTCTCATAAGGTGCATGAGGTGTCTCAGGTAGTAAGGAATAGAACCAGAATTTGAACTCAAGGCCTCTGACACTAAATCTAGCACATATTTCACCCTTCCCCACTAATCGTGAATGAGAATTCATTCCAGGCACTTAGGCACAGAGATGGCTGGAAGCAGGACAACTAGGCACTAATGATTCCTCAGGACATTCTCCAGCAGAGGACCCTAGGAATCTGTGCTTGGCCCTGGGCTGGTTCACATTTTCATCATTGTCTTGGATAAAGATTCATCAAATTGGATTTTAACACCAACTAACATACTGGAAGTCAGAATTTGGATCCGAAAAGATCTTGACAAACTAGAGCATTGAGCTGAGTTGAGTAAGATGAAATTCAGAAAGGATAAATGTAAAGCTTTACACTTGGGTGCAAAAAATTAATTTTACCATTACCATGTGGGAGAAGAATAATTAGATAGAAGTGTTTTAAGGATGAGATCAGAGGTTTCATTTGACTGCAAGCTGAAATGGAGCGAATAGCATGACATGGCAAACAAGAAAGTTAATGAAACCCTAGGCCCCCAGTAAGATGAACATAGCTTCCAAAAAATAAATACCTGTCTGTATACTGCCCTGGTCAGACCAGGAACTGAGCTATGTTCAGGACTGGGCGTAGTAGTCTAAGAAGGGCAAGGAAGAGTATCCAGAGGTGAGTGGCCAGGATAGGGAAGGGCCTTGAGCCCATGTCATTTAAGAATTAGTAGAAGGGACTGAGAATGTTTAGCCTGGGGAAGACCCACTATTTGAAGGGGGCAGGGGGCAAGTGGAAGAGCTATTGCACTGGTTCTGTTTGTCAGAACTCAGAAGGTGCTGAGGGATGGCTCTAGGTTTGATGTCAGGAAATCTTGCTAATAATTAGCAAATTGAATGAGTTGCCTTCAGAAGGAGTGGTTTCCCCATCTCTGGAGGGTTAGATGACCATTTGTTGGGGATGTTGTGATGGAGTTTAGACTAGATATCCTCTGATGCCCCTTCTGACCCTGGGATTTTGTGATTCTATGAGGTTCGATGTTGAGGAGTAAGCCCACTTTGCTTATAGCATGAAGGGGAAGAGAGTGAGGCGAGGCAGCCAGGATCCAAGATGTGAAAAGTCTTGGGTCAGGAATTTATACTCTACTTGGTAGGCAATGGGGAATCACTGATGGTTTTTGAAGAGAAGAGTAACTGGGCAGCAGATTGAAAGATGGTTTGGAGAGGGAGAAGCTGGAGAAAGGTCCTGTCCCTTCATTTTACAGATAAGGAAACTGAGGCCCAGAGGATGTGACTTGTTCAGACTCACACAGATAGTAAGAGCCAGGATTTGAGTCTGATTCCAGATATAATGCTCTTTCCACCCGCACAATGCTACCAGGCAAAATGCTGTGGGAAACATGGCTAGGGTGATAGTTCAGGAGAAAGGAGATGACCGTAGTCCTAGCAGCCCTGCTATGACAGGAATTTGGAAAGAGGCTGGGGAAAGGGTGACCATCTGGTTTCCCCCAGAGCCCTAACTAGCTTGGAGAATATAGGGCCTAAGCCCAAAGTGCTGGCATTCAGTGGCATGCCTTTGAATCCTCTTCAGGGGTGACCATACCCACAGATCATGTCTGACCCCAACTATTTTTGCTAGGGGTGAAGGAATTCCTATTTATCCCTCTGCCTTCTCCCCACCCTGAAGTGCCCAAGGAACTCCGAGTGGAATTGGAACACTTCAATGGTACCCGAACCTTCTCCCACTACCAGGGCTTCAGGATCCTGAGTGAGGCTGACAAATACCAGCTGGTTCTTGACAAGTTCCTGGAGGGTACTGTGGGTAGGTTGGCTGAGGGAGCAGGAACTGGGGCCCCTGGAAGGAAGAAGCAGGAAAGGCTGTTCAGAGAGATAAGGGCCATTGGGGAGGGGCTGAAAAGAAGGAAGTGAGCATGACGGGCAGGGTGCCACCTTCCTCGAAGCCTTGGGGATGGACCTGTGGTGTAGAACCTTTTCATCTAGTTTTGGCTACACAGAAAGGGCCGGGGAGCTGGAGGGCCTGAGAGGCCTTGGAAAGTGATGGCAGGAGAGGTGAAACTCACTGATCTCTAGAGTCCCTTATAATAATTTAGACTCTGGTTCTAGAGCAGGCAATATGACATCATGGAAAGAACTTGGATTTGGAATCAGAGGGCCTCAATTGGAATTCTTACTCTGATACTTATGATGTCATTTAACCTCAGTGGGCCTCAGTTTCCTCATCTGTAAAATGGAGTTGACTTCTGAGGCCTCTACATGCTCCAAGTCCTACTGTCATTTTGATTCCATCCTACATTTTCCAGATGCAGAAAATGAGACCCAGATTGGAGAAATCATTTACTTGAGATCACGTAGCAAATTGGCATCAGAGCCAAGATTAGAACCCAGTTCTCCTGACTCCCAGCCTATTACACCACACTGCCCCTCTTTAAGAACCTGTGCTTGGCTAGAAAGGGGTGACCCGGGAACAGAAAATGAATGGGAAGTAAGGAAGACAGGGTGCCAGAATGAGCTCTCTTTCTTGTTTGCCCCCTCCAGGGGATGCCTTGACTTTTCATAATAGACATCCCTTCTCCACCTATGATGCTGATAGTGACACTAGCAAGTGGAATTGAGCAGTCACTGTGGTGGGGGCCTGGTGGTACGCCAACTGCTATATATCCAACCTCAATGGGCGCTACGCAAGTACCGAGGCTGGAGCACACAAGTATGGCATTGCCTGGGACATGGGGCTGAGAGTAGGCCACTCCTGCTGTCGAACTGTAATGATGCTCCATTAGACACCTGGTGGGTACTGGCGGTTATCAGTGCTGGAGCATCCCATGTGACCTTAGGCAAGCTGTGTCCTCCCTGCAGGTCTCTCTAAGGTCCCTCCAACACTGATTTTTTTGTGTTCTAAAGTTTCTCCTCATTTTGACAACCTGTATTCCTAGACTGCTAACAGCTCTAATATTTTATGTTCTAACAATCTGTTATAAGGTCTCAGCTCTAAGTTAAGCCAACAAGCTTTTATTAATCACTTACTATACTCCAAGCTCTGAGGATACAAATACAAGCAAAAAGCCTGGAACCTCAAAGGGCTTATATTCTAATGGAAGAAGACATTATATAAAGGAAACTGATGAAACAAAATGAGGTGGTGGGTGGTGAGAGCTGTTCCCACCCTTGGGTATGATGGGAAATTCCAGAGAATGAAGGCTATTTGGGTCCTTCCTCAGACTGGAGGTTCTGAGAAGGACTCAGCAATGGGAGAAAGGGGCTACCCTTCTCAAACATATTAGGTTCTAAGTTCCTTACCGGTTCTAACACTTTACCTTTAAGGTTTCTTCTGACTCTAACATTCTCATCTCTAAGGGGTTTCTGGTTCTAATATTATCTGAGTTCCTAGTTCTGTTCCTTGGGATTTCTGGCTCTTTTAAGACATTCTATCTCCCCAGGTCCAGCACCAAACTCAGCTCTGGCCTCTATATAGATGTACCAACCACAGTGCTCTCTGATAAAAAATAAAATCATTATTAAACTCCTGGGCCTCTCCCAAATGCTAGCATTCAAAAGAATCACTCTCCTCCCTTTGTTACCCATCTTTCTTGCCTCACCTCCCCCACCCCAACATGCTCTAGAGCAGCAGTTCTAGTCTGGAGCCTGTGAACATAGAGATTAGATAGCTGGATAGATAGATAGATAGATAGATAGATAGATAGATAGATAGATAGATAGATAGATAGATGGATAGATGGATGCATAGACAAAGAGATGGATGGATAGATTAGATAGAGAGAGATGGATGGACAGGTAGGTAGGTTAGTAGGCAGGTAGATGGATGGATGGATGGATGGATAGATAGATGAATGGATGGAGAGACAGGTAGATAGTTTAGTAGCTAGATGGATGGATGGATGCATAGACAGACAGATAGATGGATAGATGCATAGATAGACAGACAGATAGATAGATAGACAGATATATAGATGGATAGACAGATAGATAGATGGATAGATAGATAGACAGACAAGTATATAGATGGATAGATATATAGATGGATAGATAGATATACAGATGGATAGACAGATATACAGATGGATGGACAGATATATAGATGGATAGATAGACAGACAGATATATAGATGGATAGATAGATGGATGGATGGATAGATAGATAGCCAGACAGACAGACATATATATAGATGGATAGATAGATGGATGGATGGATGCTGTGTCCTTTCAGTTGTTTCCAACACTTTGTGACCCCATTTGAGGTTTTCTTGGCAAAGATAATACTGTAGTTTGCCATTTCCTTCTCCAGTGAATTTTACAGATGAAGAAACTGAGGCAAACAGGGTTGAGTGACTTGTCCAGGGTCATACAGCTAGGAAGTGTCTGAGGCCAGATTCCAAGTGAGGAAGATGCGTCTTCCTGACTTCAGACCCAGCACTCTATGCACTATGGCGCCACCTAGCTGCCCCCTTTATGTAGGTAATATCTATCAATATTTACTATGTTAGAAATTAAAGCATCTTAGTATCATTATGAAAATAGTTTTGACTATGGTCCCTGGACCATACTTTGAGAACCTCTGTCAAGGTAGGCAAGAAAGAGAAATCATAAGGGACTTACTAAAGTTGAACTGTTTTGTTTACATTCCTACATGGAAAGATGATGTGTGTAATTCATAAGACCCTTCTCAGTATTAGGGTAGTTGAAGGAAATATACATATATATATATATAGACAGAAGGCACAGAGTGAGTTGAATATGAAGGGATGAGATCTAAAAAAAATTAAATTAAATTAAGGGGTGAGAACCTCTGTTAGATCTAAGGAGGGAGGAGTAAAAGGACTCCAATAGTGAGAGCTCAGTTGACATTTGGAAGCATCAATTTGTAGTGGACCTAAACAGTACAGTTAGTTGTATGATTTCACTGGCAGCTATCCATAGTGGATAGAGCGCTAGGCCTGAAGTCAGGGAGACTCATCTTCCTGAATTCAAATCTGGCTTCAGACACTTACTAGCTGTGTGACCCTGGGCAAGTTACTTAGCTCTCTTTGTCTCGGTTTCCTCATCTGTAAAATGAGCTGGAGAAGGAAATGGTGAACCACTCCAGTATCTCCGCCAAGAAAACCCTAAATGGGGTCAAGAAGAATTGAACACAGGGCAGCTAGGTGTTGCAGTGAGTAGAGCACTGGCCCTGGACTCAGGAGGACCTGAGTTTAAATATGGCCTCAGACATTTGACACACTTACTAGCTGTGTGACCATGGGCAAGTCACTTAACCCCAATTGCCCTGCCTTCCCCCCTCCAAAAAAAAAAAAAAGAACTGAACACAACTGAACAACAAATATTAGCAAAAGCCTTTCAGGGTGGGGTGGGGGGAGTCTTTAATAATTTTTAAAAGTGTAAAGAAGTCCTGAGACCAAACAATTTGAAAACCATTATTCTATCACAGTCTCCTCTCAACTACCTCATGAGGCAGCTAGATGACATACTGGATGGCACCTGGAGTCAGGAAGACCTGAGTTCAAATCTCGCCTCAGACACTTCCTAGCTGTGTGACCCTGAGCAAGTCACTTAACCCTGTTTGCCTCAGTTTCCTCATCTGGAAAATGAGCCGGAGAAGGAAATGGTGAACCACTCCAGTATCTCTTCCAGGAAAACCCCAAATGGGGTCATGAAGAGTCGGACATGACTGAAAACGACTCAACAACAACAACAAATGACTCCACTGTTGTCAAACAACCCTGGAGTAGAAGCGGATAATTTGGATGGTGATCTGGAGTTTGCTATCTGGAAAGGCACATGCATCGCTATGACAAGGGGAGAAGGATTTGAAGAGAGAAGAGAGTGTCAAAATGAATTAACTGTGCCATAAAATGGGGGATAGAGGGACATGAGGCCAGAGCAGGACTGGGAAAGCCAGGAAAGTGGAGTGAGTAGACATAATGAGGATACAGAATAGGCTTAGGAAGGATGAGGCATGGAGAGAGATGGCAGATTACAGTGAGGTTGTGGTCAGACAGAAGAGTTTCAGAGTTATAGGTTGTGGGGGTGAGTCACTGGCAAGTGTAGACACCCAGGGCATAATGATGCCTCCAAGATGGAGTGGAGGGGCAGGTCATGAAAGTTGAGGATGATGAAACTGGAAGAAGCAACATGTGTATTCGAGTCTCCAAGTATAAGAGCAGGGAGTTGGGGTGGAAAAGAAGCCTGGGAGCCCTGCAGGTACTAAACTCCTTGGGGAATGAAGGGAAATTGACCCAGCATGCTGATACATAACTAACTCCCCCATCCAGGATCTAAATACGGCAACACAGATAGTGGGTGACCCTTGAAGGAGAAATAGATGCTTCGTGGTGGGGGAAGGGGAAGGTTTGGAAAGAGCACTGAGGAGAACAGTATGTCTATACCTCCTGGTTCACTGGTGGAAGGGGCAAGATGGGGAGGTGAAGGGCAGGGAGTGATGAGAGGTCCTGGGGAAGGAAGCCAGGCATGCAGCATCTTTTTGGATGGGGGGGTGACGGTAGGGTGGGTGGAGGCAGGGTTCCCATGACTACAAGATAGCAATCTAAGAAGTCTGATAAGACAAATAGCTTATGAACTAGCAGAGGCATAGAGGTGATGGAATGTGTCCCTCAACTCTCGATCATGAGACTATGTATACTAGGTCTGAATGTTTGTTGAATAAATGTCTTCCGTCTCCTCCCTCCTTTCCCCTCAGCAGACAACCTCCCCAACTCTCCTCCCAGACATCTATTTTCTTAGGGAGGGAGAGGAAGCTGGCTAGGGGAAGCAGTAGCTGGCAACCACAGGCCAGGGTTGGGTTCTGACTTGTGTGCAAGTGGGTGGGGACATCAGCCCTGGCCAGGGATGGGCAAAGCCCGACAAAGTGTCTAGTTTGGAGACTCGGGAGGAGGAAAAATGAGATGGGCAGGGCCAGCCCCAGCCACCAGAATAGGGAGGAGCTATCTTTGCCTGATTCTCCAGCTCCCATGCCACATGAGGAGAGTAGAAGCTGGTTTTTCAGGGATGTCTAAGAACTGGGACACACCCTGGCTTATTCAAAGTACACCCCCACGCTTGCCCTCCCCCACAGCATTTATCTGCCCCTGCAAACACATATATCCGTGTACATAGGAGGATACGTGTGTCTGCAAACAAAACATCCTTGTACACACACATTTAAATTCCTAGCTCAGTTTAGTTTCCAAAGCGTGCTCGTTTGACATCATAGGCGGCAGAGGTACCTCCAGAAAAAACAAAAACAAAAACCGTGGATCTGAACCAGAGGATCTAGGTTTGAATTCCACCGCTGGCACTTACTCTCTGTGTAATCTTGGGTAAATCACTTAACCAGGGTCCCTCACACTCACAATTCCTGTAGGGAAGTATCTCCATTTTACAGATGAGAAGATAAGTGATTTGCCCAGGAATCAGCGAGTAGTAAGTGCTTAATTAATAAATGCATATTGGCTAATCATCAGCATAGCTAGCATGTACATAGCCCTCTAAGGCTTGCTGAGTATTTTCCATGCGTAATCCCATTTGTTAATCACAACACTTCGAGATAAGTGCTAGTATTTTACAGATGACGAAACTGAGGCTGAAAAAGATTGACTCCGCTGGGGTCACAAAGCTAGGTGAAGAATAGATGAAGTGCTGGGTCTGGAGTCAGCAAGACATGAGTTCAAATCCATACACCTACCTTGGGCAAGTCATTTAACCTCAGTTTCCTCACCTGTAAAATAGGGATAATAGTACCTCCCTCCCAGGGTTGTAGTGAAGCTCAAATGAGATAACTGTAAAATGCCCAGCATATGGTAAGCTCTGTATACTTTAGCTGTTATTACTGTCTGAGGTAGGATCCTGATTGAGGTGTTGGCGCCCCTGCCCGCAGTGCCATCTCACAGCTAGCCAGTGTCCGTAGTGGCTGGGACACAAATTCCCCGGGAGAGGTCGGAACTGAGCCTGACCGCGGGGAACACTGCAGCCCTTATTGGGGAACTGGCTTGGCCACGAGACAGAGGTAGGAAATGAACAAGCCGGCGCGGCGCTCGGGCTCGCCCCTTCCACGGCCCCACCCTTTTCTCTCCCACATGCCGGCCAGCACCCTCGAGTCTGCAGCCACGGGTGTCCCCGGGCACACGGCCCAGGCTCCCGGCTAGGGGCGGGGTGGGGCGGGGCAGGGCCGGCCCCCACGTGAGAGCAGCAGCGGAGCAGGGAGTGGGAGCCACAGCGCGGCCACTGGCCTGTCGGTGCGGGGATGGCAGGCCCGGGCCAGCGAGGGCCGCAGCGCGCTGGCAGCTGCTGGCAGGATCCTCTGGCCACGGCGCTGAGTACCTCGCGGCCTGGCCGGGGCTGGGGCCGGAGTCGGCCGCTTAGCGTGGTCTACGTGTTGACCCGGGAGCCCGAGGCCGACGCCGAGGCCGAGCCGCTGCCCCTGCGCTGCCTGCGCGACGCTTGCGTCCAGCTCTCCGGGCCGCGCCCAGCGCCGCAGCTGCGCACGCTGCCCTTTGGGACGGTGGAGCTGGGCGAGTCTGCCGCCCTGGACTCCTTCTACAACGCGGGTGAGCCAGCCTGGGAGCCCCGAGGCTGGGGTGGGACCTGGGCGTGGGGGCGGGGCCAAGAGGGCGGGATCAGGCAGGGGCAGGGCCGATGGGGGCGGAGCTAAGAGTGGCGGGATTCAGGGGTTAGGAGACGAAGAATGGGAGGGGCCCTATGAGCTAAGATGGGGGCGGGGTCTGGAATCGGGGGAGGGGCTCAAAGCTTAGAAGACAGAATGGGCGGGGCCGGACAAGGTCTTGGGGCAGAGCCAAGAGGGTGGGATTTAGGGGGAATAGGAGACAAAAAGGAGGGTGGAGCCTGTAGGCTAAGGTGGGCATGGCCTTACCTGGGGGCGGGGCTGTGAAGGAGGGGCCTTGTCGGATTGAGCAAATTGAGCCTAGAAGGTCAAGCGTCAAGGGAGCAGAATTCAAGAGATACTAGTGCACCCACTAGTATCAAGCGTTGGGGGGAGGGGCTAAAGGGGATTAAAATGGAGTGGGTGGGGCCTAGAAGAGTTGAGCCTAGAAGGTCAAGGGTCAAGGAAGCGGAATTCAAGAGATACTAGTGCACCAACTAGTATCAAGTGTTGGGGGAGGGGCTAATGGGGATTAAAATGGAGTGGGTGAGGCCTAGAAGAGGGGCGTGACTATAAAGAAACTATCAGGCTAAGAAGGGCGGAGCTCAAAAGTGGAAAACAAAACTCCTTATTCAATGGAGGCGTGACTGGGAAAAGGGTGTGGCCATAAAAATCTATCTGAGTAAACTCAGGGGATGGCAATGGGGGGCGGGGCGCTCAATCCAGGGGGCGGGGCTAATGAGGAAATGAAATCTGGGGGCGGATCCATAAGGGGGCGGGGATGGATCTGGAGAGGGTACAGAGGGGGTGGGAAGAGCAGTGGGCCTAGGGGCGGGGCCAAGAGACACATTCGGGGGGGTAGAGGAGCGGGGCGTGTCTCAGAAAGGTTGGGTTAGAAGGGTGGGGCCCCAGAGGCGGGGCTCCTGGGGGCGGAAAGCTTTCCGTTGTAGGGAGTCCAAATTCTTATCCTGAGTCAGCTCCACCTTCTCTAGGTTTGGAAAACCAGTTTGTTTATTTTCCTGAAGGCCTTTCCAAGAACTAGTTGTTTAAAAATGTCCCTTGCAGTACAAGAGAACACAAATACAGACATACACCGGCTCAGTTAAACATTTATGAAACAGCTTCTGTGAATACAATGGTCCACAGAGAAATACAGACACATCACAATGATTCTCATTCTCAGTCATGGTCCTTAACCATGACCTGGGACCTTTCCCATCACCCTGGGATGGTGTGTGGGTGGGTGGGGGCAGGTAGGTGTTTGCAGACTTTGCGCCTAGGATGATACAATTTTCCCAAAACCAGGATGAGGCTAGGCCTGGTCACCTTCTTGTTGTTCTGCTTGGGTGAACAGTCCTGCCTGAGGCCGACAGGCTTAGCCTTGAGACCTGGAGGGTCAGGACCCAAAGGAATTGGGATGGGAGGCCAGGAATCTTGGCTCTCAGCCCAGAGCCCTGTTCCCAGGGCTTCCACCCCCTGCTTCAGGGTTGGGCTTCCTGCTGGGAAGAGGCATCCTCTTGCATAACCCCAGGAAGGGGCTGACAGCAGTTTGAAGGGAGGTGCCCTCAAGGCACAGGAACCAAGAGCTGACTCAGTAGTATTGGGGGCTAACATTTCTCTTCTATAAAATGTATGAGTTAGACCAGATCCTCTCTCTAGCTCTACCCATCCGTCTCTGACACCGTGTTCCAAGATTCCTCCTGGTTCTAGTATTCTGTATGCTAAAATCCCTCCCAGCTCTGACATCCTGTGTTCTAGGGGCCCTCCCAGTTCTGACATTCTGTGTGCTAAGGCCCTTTCCATTTCTGACATTCCATGTTCTGAAGTCTCTTCTTGTTCTGACAGTCTGTGTTCTAAGGGCCCTCCCAGCTCTGCCATTTTGTGTTCTAAGGGCCTTCCCAGCTCTGATATTCTCTGTTTTAAGTTTCCTCCCAGCTTGGACACTCTCGGAAGTCCTTCCAAGACACAAAGACCTTCCCTGCCCTGACGTGCTATGTTCTTAGGTTCAGTGCCCATTAATGAATCTCATCTGAAGGGAAGAGTGAATGGATCTCTTTTCCCCTTTCATGTCCCTTTGGGGGAATCTAGGGACTGATCGATGAAATTCTCCCCATTTTTGTCATTACTATGAGAATCCATGTTTCCTCCATCTAGGAAGTGGGAGAGACAAGGGCTTAGAACCTAGAGCCAATGGTAGGAGTCCAGGAGCCTACCTTTTGAGGGGAAGGCTGTGAGGACCACGCCTGAGGGGGTCAGAGCAGGGGGAGAGAGTGGAAAAGGGACTGTTTCTGCCCTAAAGCTGCCTTGACTTCTTTCCTTAGTTCCTTCTACTTTCTCCCAATATTTGTCATCTTCAGACCACATTGGGGAAAGGGGTGTGGGGGTTCCCTGGCAAATGATCCTCTCTCAGGCCTCCCCGTCTCTCCCCCAGATGTGGTTGTGCTGGAAGTGAGTGGCTCCCTGGGCCAGCCCTCTCTGTTCTACCACCTCGGAGTGAGGGAGAGCTTCAGCATGAACAACAATGTGCTACTCTGTGCCCAAGCAGACCTGCCTGACCTACAAGCCCTCCGGGTACGTGGGCATCCTCAGGGCCAGCTTGGGTGTGTAAGGCAGGGGCAATCTCCCTCCCTCTTAAACGCCAGTAAGACCTTGGCCAAGTCACTCAACCACTGAACCTCCATCATCCCACCTTGAGACATCTAGAAGTTAAAGTCAAGTCCACAAGCAATTATTAAGTGTTTACTGTGTGCTGGTGGGAAGTGTGTTGGATTTGGAGGTCACCTCTTGCCCCCTCCCCCACTCACCATCTTTATGACCTCGGACAAGTCATTTATTTTCTCTTGCTTCTTGGTAAAAAAAAAAAAAAACGAGAGGTCTGGCTTGTGTGCTCCTAAAGGGCAGCCGCTTTCACCTTTGGCTCTGTACCCCCTACGGGCTTGGTGCCTGACACTTCTGAGGTCCCTTCCGAAAGTGTGACTCTAAACCTAGGCACTGTGCTCTCTCCTGGCCTCAGCTTCTTTTTAATAATAATCATCTCTGGCATTTACATACACTTTAAAATCTGCAAAGTGCTTGGCCGTATATTATCTCACCTATTCCTACAAGAACCCTCTGAAGTAGGTGCTATTATCATCCTCATGAAGAAACTGAGGCAGTCGGAGATTAAGTGACTTGCCCAAATCATGCCCCTTAGTAAGATGTCTGAGACAGAATTTGAACTCAGGACTTTCTGACTGCAAGTCTAGCAGTCTTATTCACTGTGTCACCTAGCTGACTCATCTATATATAAGAAGTGGGGGGGGGGGCAGGGGCATGATGACTTCTGAGGTCCCTTTAAATTTAGGCACCTAGGATTGCTCTGGGCCTCAGTTTCTGTACCTGTATAAGAAGCAGGTTGGACTAAATGGTCTCTAAGGCCCTAAATGAGCTGTAAATCCTAGCAGGCATCCTTAGTGTGTCTGCCCTGGGGTAGAGGGGAGAATGGACTAGGCAAGGGTCAAGGAGGGCCTTGGTATCCCTCTGGTCCTGCCCATTTGTGGTTATGTGCCTACTAATTTAGTGTCCCTTTTCCCTGCAGGAAGATGTCTTTCAGAAAAATGCCGTGAGTAGAGACCAAGCTTCTTTCCCTGGTCTAGACCCCAGGCCAGCCCCCCGCCCCACAGTTCCCTTTCCCCTTGTTTTATGTCCCCCCCCCCCACCTCTCCACACATACCCATGTCCACATGTACCCCTTGGCCGTTTTCCAGACTATTGGCCAGACCCTTGACTCTGAGCTGCTCCAGCGTCAGCCCTTGCTGCCCCCATTCAGACCAACAGCCAAGGGGCAGACACAGGGAGTGCCATCTGGAGGGGAGACGTGCTCTTCCCCTTCCCTCATTGCCACAATTCCTTTGCAGGATTGTATTGGGGGCTACACCTTCATCCCCTATATGGTGACGGGCCAAGGACGGGTCCTGTGTGGCGATGCAGGTGTTATGAAGGGGCTGGCAGAGGGGCTGTTCCAGTCAGGGGCAGGCGCTGAGGCCTTCCTGACCCCTCTGGTGGGCAGGCTTGTCCGCCTGCTGGAGGCTATACCCACCAACTCCTGGTACCTACAGTGGAGGTCCCAGGGAAGGCTAGGGGGGAGAGGGAACACAGTGACCATCAGGGAACGAGGCACTGGGAGGGAAGGCCTGGAGAACCATGGGAAGTGGGGCTTTCGGAGGACAGGATGGGAGCGCCATCCATCATCCCTCACCCAGTGGCTACTTCCGGGAGACCATGCGAAGGGATATCCGCCGGGCCCGGGAGCGTTTTTCTGGGGACCAGCTTCGGCATGAGCTGGGCCGGCTGCAGCGACGGCTGGACAGTGTGGAGCTGCTGACCCCTGACATCATCATGACCTTGCTGCTCTCTTACCGGGATGTGCAGGTAGGCCTGGACAGAAGAGGGTGGAAGTCAGGCAATATTTCTGTGATACTTTACAGCTCATGCCACCTATGCTGAGGGACGTTAGGATTACAACCAATTTTACAGAGAGGAAAACTGAGGCAGGGTGATGCAAGGGAAAGAGCTCTGACTTTGGAGCCAGAGAGCCTGGGTTCATAGCCCACCTCTTACTGCCAGTGCAATGTTACACAAGTCACTTCTCTCTGCCTCAGTCTCTTCCTCTGGGATTTGCCCCAGGGGTCAGAGCCAGGACTTCCAGGTTAGCATGTAGGAGAGGGAGGCCAGGTTCTTGGAGAACTAGATCCTTCTAGGAACTGAGAGGGTGGGGGGAGGGGGCTGTCACAGAGGGAGGAGCAGGTGCCCATTGGAAGTTACCATCTCTACTTCGCCCTCTTCCTCATAGGACTACGGGGCCATCATCTCCCTGGTGGAGACGCTGCAGGCCCTGCCCACCTGTGATGTGGCCGAACAGCACAACATCTGTTTCCACTACACCTTTGCCCTCAACCAGTGAGACCCAAAGGGCAGGGGGAGGGCAGGGGTCGGGCCTGGGGGAAAGGTGGGGGTGACATCTTGGGTCACAGGCCATAGGGAGAAGGGCTCCAGGAGTGAGGGTGTGGGAGCATTGGGGAAGAGCACTGGCCCCGGAGCCTGAGCACCTGGGTTCAATTGCCAGCCTTGACCAATACTGTCTGTGAGACTTGGGATCCCTCAAGTCTATGAGACTTGAGACAAGCCCATTAAGTTTTTCCCTCATTGCCCACTCAGGGGGCATCTCCCTCACTGGGAAATGAGCAGTGAGGGAGATGCCCCCTGAGAGTGCAGTAAGGGCAATGCCCCTGGGTGAGCAGTGAGGGAGAGGCCTCTGGGTGGGCAATGAGGGAGATGCCCCCTGGGTGGGCAGTGAGGGAGATGCCCCTGGGGTGAGCAGTGAGGAAGATGTCCCTGGGGTGAGCAGTGAGGGAGAGGTCCCTGGGCAGGCAGTGAGGGAGAGGCCCCTGGGGTGAGCAGTGAGGAAGATGCCCCTGGGTAGGCAGTGAGGGAGATAGGGGCACATCTATTCTGGGCCCCTGAGGCTGCTGCTTAGAGAAGCTGGCTGTGGGGGCAGGGCTGGAGGGACCCCAGGTGCTACTGCCTAGGCCTCACCTTCTCCTTGCCTGCTGGCTCCAGGAGGAACAGGCCTGGGGACCGAGACAAGGCCCTATCTGTGCTGTTGCCCCTGGTGCATAGTGGGGCCGTGGCCCCTGACCTCTACTGCATGTGTGGCCGAATCTACAAGGACATGTTTAACAGCTCTGGCTTCACTGACACTGGTCACCGAGACCAGGCTTGTCATTGGTAAGAGGAGCCACCAGTCACTCCTCCTGCCAGCCTCAAGGGCCTCTGGGAGGATTGGGGGAATCCCAGAGCTGGTGAACCTGGTCCTTTCAATGTCCAACTTGTGTAGCCCACTGTAGCCCCTTTAGGCCAAACCTAGAACCCTGGCTGTAAGCTCCTTTCCCCCACCTTCCCTCCCGCCCTGGATTTGCCACCAGGTACCGAAAGGCCTTTGAGACAGAGCCCAGCCTTCACTCAGGCATCAATGCAGCCGTCCTTCTTGTAGCTGCTGGACACCAGTTTGAGAACTCAGATGAGCTCCGACAGATAGGTGACTCCTTCCATTCCTCCAGCCCCAGGAGAGACCCCTGTCCTAGAGAGAAAGCCAGCCCTTTTCCCATAATATGAGGTGGGGCCACCATGCTTCCAGCCCTCAAGGAAGGTGGGGAGAGGGTGTCATTGAATGAACCTCCAATCCCACTGGCCTAGGGCTGATAGGGTGGTGGTGGTAGTGGGACA
Organism: Phalanger gymnotis; assembly: GCA_028646595.1. Lineage (NCBI taxonomy): Eukaryota > Metazoa > Chordata > Mammalia > Diprotodontia > Phalangeridae > Phalanger > Phalanger gymnotis. The sequence continues at coordinate 767,037,687 of CM053622.1, forward strand.
GATGGCCCTGCGCTAGTGCCCCTCCTACCATGCCCCATTCATGGGTATCCCTGTGTCTACTCCTGTGCTTAGGACTGAAGATGGGGTGCCTGCTGGGCCGCAAGGGCAGTGTGGAGAAGATGCAGTATTACTGGGATGTGGGCTTCTACCTGGGTGCCCAGATCCTTGCCAATGACTCCATCCAGGTGGCTCTGGCTGCTGAGCAGCTCTACAAGCTGAACGCTCCCCTCTGGTAGGTGCCCAGGGGACACTGAGGGAGCTGGGGGCATGAGTGCCTCAGAGACCTGATGCTCGTGCTTGCTCTGTGCCCACAGGTACCTGGCCTCAGTGATGGAGACCTTCCTTTTGTACCAGCACTTCCGCCCAGCCCCCCAGCCCTCAGGGCCCATGGGTCTTCGGGCCCTCTTCTGGCTACGATTCCTCCTACAGTCTTGCCAGCCCTTCACTGCCTCGGACGAATGCCCAGTATGGAGGATGCAGATGTAGGGAAGGAGCCAGGGCTGGAGCCAAGGCTGGTACCTTGACACAGGGTGAGCTCTTTCTTCATGCCCTCCAGGTGCTGATCTTGGAGCAGAATAAGGTGTTGCAGCCTGCCAGGCTTCAGGTGCAAGAGGGGAGTCCCAGTACAGCCGTGACCTTGAGCCTGCTGGAGTCTGAAACAGAGGTGGGGCTGCCCCCATACCCAACCCCACTAGGCCCTGAGTCCCTACCTATATCTCCCAGGGCCTGAATTCCCTTCTCCCCCATCATCCCCTGCACCCCATTACCTGAAGCACTATCCCCGCCCCATCCCCATCCTTCATGGCATGGAACCGCATTCTATCCAATCTAATCTAACCTACTATGTGCGTCTCTTACACTCTGGACCCTGACCCGATCCACACCTCCCCACTCTTCTGAACCCTGTTCCCCACCTTCCATGGCCTGGAATCCCAACCTCCCAGGCCCTGTACCCTAGAATCTTTCCCCTACCCCAGGACTCCCTGTCTCCCCTAGGCCAGTCCCCCATACCCCCCTTTCACCCAGGCTGCCGGCTCTGGCTGGACCTTCCCCGCGGCCTTCATCCGGGGAGTCAGGTGAGACACTAGCCCCTTGATGACCCCTCCCCTCATTCCTGGCAGAGGGCTCCCAGCTGGTGGGAGGGCAGGGCTGCCCTGAGGGGCTCTGGGGGACCCAAGCCCACCTTAGCCCCTTCCTTGGCTCTCTCTGCCCAGCATCTCGAAGAGGGATGAGCGCTGTTGCTTTCTGTATGTGTTCCACACAGCCCAGGACTTCCAGCTAGGCTTCCCCAGCCACCAGCACTGCCAGTGGTGAGCCCCCAGGGGCTGATAATGAGTCAGGGACTCCTGCTGAGGCAGAGAAGATGGACTCTGGCCTCACTGAGTCTGAGTGATTCTGGGAAAGTGGAAGCAAGGGTAATTGGTGAGGTCAGGCAGTGGGGGGAGGAGGGGTGCCCAACCTCTATACAGGGTGTCCCAGAAGTCTTAATGCAGTTTTAAACTGTTAAAGCTGACACCCTGTATAGGGGTTGGGGTTAATAAGCGTACTATTAGGGAGGAACTGGGAATTGAGCCACAGGTGGGAGGTAACCAAGGGACAGAGAAAGGCCAGGTCCTAAAGTACTGCCCAAGTCTATCTTGGAAAAAAACTGCCTTTTGACCCAGTCAAGGTCTGGCCAGGCCAGGGTGAGAGAAGGCATGGGCGGAGGTCCAGAATAGTTCATTGGGTCCACACAGGTTCTGCAAGCAGATCCAGACCTTCATGACCCAGACAGTGCAACCTGGAGATGAGGGCACAACCACTAAGGAGGTGTTAGAGGTAAGGTGGCATGCAGGTGTGGGTGGGTGCCTGGGGGAGGGACTGAGGAGGCTGACTGACCCTGTCTCCACCTTTCCCCAGTTTGACTATGAGTACACAGAGACAGGAGAGCGGCTGGTCCTGGGCAAAGGTACCTATGGGGTGGTGTATGCCGGTCGAGACCGCAGCACCCAGGTACGGATTGCCATCAAAGAGATCCCTGAGAGAGACAGCAGGTACCTGGGACCTGGGCGAACTGAGTGGGGCCCCTGGTTCAGTCTCTGAGTATAGGGCTGGGGGATCTGGCTTGGGAGGGAAGCAGTGAACTGGTATGGATGGGATGAATCCCCATGCTCTGCTTGAGGCATGGAGTAATACCTGAAGTCAGTGCTTGGGGGTGATGCCATGCTGTGACTCCATCTCCAGGTTTTCCCAGCCCCTCCATGAGGAAATCGCCCTGCACAAACGTTTACGCCATAAGAATATTGTCCAGTACCTGGGGTCCATCAGCCAGGCTGGTTTCCTCAAGATTTTCATGGAGGAGGTGCCTGGAGGTACCTAGGCAAGGGCGCATAGTTTTATGTACCAGTGGGTAACTGTGGACCCAGGGCCCCGGGATTCAGTGTATCTATGAGATTGGGGCTGTGGGCTCAGGACTGAAGGAGTTAACTGTGGGCCCAAGGCCCCAGAACTCAGGAAGGGGGCAGGATATCTGTGAAATTGGGATTGTGGTCTCAAGACTGAAGGAGTTAATGTGGACACAGGGCCCCAGAACTCAGGATGGGGGGCAGGATGTCAGTGAAATTGGAGTTATGGGCTCAGGACTGAGGGAGGTCCTATGGTGCCCATGGGTCCAGATCTCAGAAATGGCCATGGAGGGAAGGGGGTCAGAGGCTACGGGAAGGGTTAACAGTGAATGCGGGGCTACCAGACTCAGCCTGAACCAGGGCTGGGCATGTTCATTGGAGTCAGATGTGGCAGTGTGTCTGTCCCCGTGTGCAGGCAGCCTGTCATCTCTATTGCGGGCTGTGTGGGGCCCGCTTCAGGACAACGAGAGCACCATCAGCTTCTACACCAGGCAGATCCTACAAGGTCTGAGCTATCTCCATGACAACCACATCATCCACCGCGACATCAAGGTGATGCCCGAGGGCTGCATGTGAGAACACGTGTACATGTGTACACACACACATACACTTACACATGCACGCACACATGCACGCAAACATCCAGTAATTCACAGTGATGGGGATACTGAATGACAGGACCCAAAGAGGAGTCATTAATGGCTGGCTAGGGAGGCTTCCAGCAGACTGTTGCGGGCATTTGTCCTTGATCCCGTTCACCATCTTGACCAATGACTTGAGTAAGGGCATACATGATATGCTTGTCAAATTCACAGGGGAACACGAAGCCGGCTCCTTGAGGAGTCTGAATCTGAGTCTGAGCAATTAGCACAGTGCAGTGCCTGGCACACAGTAGGGGCTTAACAAATGCTTTTGAATTGACACAGATTAAATTGAAAATTGGCAGACACAGGCAGCAGCTAACCTGCGCTTAGCAGGTTAGTGGGAAAGCTGATTATGTTGATGGGAAGCCCTATGTTGGGGCAATCTCAACTTTTGAATTGAAAACCAGGATTGGGGTACATATGGCAAAGCAGCGGTTTATGGGGGAAATTACCTGGGGGCGTTAGTGGACTGTAGGCTCAGTGTAAGTCAGCAGCATGGCATGGTGGCCAAGACACCTCTCTGAAGTTGGCTTCCTTTATTAAGACAGCCAGAGCTCAGGAGGGGACTCCTCAGCTCCAGTTAGACCCACATCTGGAAACCATATTCTAGGAAGGACATTGATGGGTCAGTGTGTCCAGAGGAGAGTGACCAGAGTGGGGAAGGGGCAGGGGATCGTGCCACACATGGAATGACTAAAGAGCAACTGAGGACACTTAACCTGACCAAGAGAAGGGTCAGCCAGAACATGATGGCTGTCTTCAAGCATTTGAAGGGCTGGTGGGTGCAGGAGGCATCAGGAGGCAATGTGCTGTCTTGGGAAGAGCCAGAAGGGCTCATCCAAATCCCAGGTCTATATGACTTGGTATCTGTATGATCTGGGCCAAGTTGTTTCACCTTTCTGAGCCTCAGTTTCCCCATCTGTAAAGATGACCAAGTTGAACTAACTGGTTTCTCAGGCCACTTTCAGCTCCAGCTTGGATGTCCTTCAGTCAGGTTCTTCTGCTCGGTCCCAGAGATCCCAAAGCGGGGTAGGGGACAGACAACACATCTTGCTGACCCTTACAGTGGTCTGAAAGTGGAGCAGCCTGAGGTGGTAGTGAGCTCCTCAGGGCTGGAGGTCTTCAGGCAGATGCTCAATGACCCCTTCCCTGGCTTCTCAGCCAGTTAACAGTCCAGCGCCCAGTTAGAGATTGGACCAAGGTTGCAATGCAATCAGAATGATAGAGCTGGAATGGGAAACTGAGGCCTTACCACATGAATTTCTGATTAGGTGGGAGGGACAGAGGCACAGAGGGAGACAAAGGTAGATTGGTGGAGATGGGATGGATGTGGCGTGACAGAACTGGGCTGGGGACAGCAGATCTGTCCCCAGGGCAGGAGGGGTGAGATTTGGAGGTGTGGATGGCCTCCCTAGGAGAGTCCCCCAGGACTCCCATAGCCCCCCCACCCAAGGCAGGACATTAGTTCTTGGCCCTGGTGGATTCCAGCCTAGCATCTGATGAACACCCACATTCTCTGCCCAGGGGGACAATGTACTGATCAATACGTATAGTGGTCTGCTCAAGATCTCCGACTTTGGCACTTCCAAGAGGCTGGCAGGCATCACCCCCTGTACTGAGACCTTCACAGGTAGTACAGGGTCAGGGCGAGGGTCAGTGGGTGGGGGAGGAGAGATAAAGTCTGCCTTCTCTGGGCAATGGGGACTCTGAGGAACTCCTTAGGGACCTTGGGACCTTGGAACCTTCCTGATCATAGGCCATCTTGCCTAGGGTGGTGACAGTGCCTGTGGTAAGTAGTGGTTCATGTGGTGGGTCGCAGTGCCCAATGGAAGTGTCTAGGTCTTAGACTCTTAGGATGTGTTGATGTTTTGGTGGGGAGGGGAGGAAGTGATAGTACCTGATCTGGGTCCCATCATGCTCTTCAAGTCAGACTCAGTCTGTCCTAATAGGAACCCTGCAATACATGGCTCCTGAGATCATTGACCAAGGTCCCCGGGGCTACGGGAAGGCAGCCGACATCTGGTCCCTGGGCTGCACTGTCATTGAAATGGCCACTGGACGTCCACCCTTCCATGAGCTAGGCAGCCCCCAGGCTGCCATGTTCCAGGTATTCCTCACTCTTCAGCCCACTGGTAGGGTGAGCCAGGACCTACCTCGGGTGGCTGTTAGTGTTGATGGCAGTACCCCGGTGACCTTCCCTACTTCTCCCCCTTTCCCACAGGTTGGTATGTACAAGATCCACCCCCCAGTGCCCAGGACTATGTCTGAGGAGGCCCAAGCCTTCATCCTACGCACCTTTGAGCCCGAGCCTAAGCACCGTGCCAATGCTGCTGCCCTGCTGGGTGACCCTTTTTTGCAACCTCGGCGCAAAGCCCGAAACTCCATGTCACCCCATCATCCCCCTCACCCTACAGGTGTGCCCTGGTCCAGTGAAAGGTTGTGGGGAGGGATGGAAGGGGAAAGGGGCTGGGAAGAGCTCAGCCTGACAGGTCCTGGTCCCCAGGTGTCCCGCCAATCAGTCTAGCTTCCTCAGCCGGCCATTCACAGACAGTGCCATGTCCAGGTGCCAGTCTCCAGACCAGCTCCATGGCCCCCAAGCGCTGCTTCAGTGAAGGAGGAACCCCTAAAAGCCAGCTCCGGTAAGGACCGTAGACTGGGCAAGGGGAGGACAGCATGGGCATCTTCAGGGCTGCCTCCTCCCCAAGACCTGGGAGTACAAGAGGCCCCAGATTGGGCCCCTTCTGTTCCCATCCCCAGGAACCATTCCTGTAACTGGCATCAAGTGCCCCCTGATGCCCAGAAGAGGCTCTGCACCTTCATCCTGGTGCCAGTCCCCAGGGCTTCAGTGGCCTTGATCCTCTCCCCATTCTGGACCAGTCACCAAGGTGCCTAGAGGCCAATGTATCCATGCCATGCTCAGGGTACCTGAGGAGTCTGTCACAGAGCGAACCTTATCCCCAGAAGAGACCCCACAGCGGTCCCTGATGCGTAAGGAGAATGAGCGGAGGGCCATGCTAGAGCGAGTACTCAGCCAGGAGCTGTCCACCATAGTGGAGAGTCTGCAGTGGGCTCTGGAGCAGGTGTGCACACACAGCCCCTAGTGGGGGAGAGAACACATGATGGGGATCTGGAGAACCTGGGTTTCTGTGTGACCTGGATAAAGTCACTCTCTCTGGACTCTGGTTTCTCCATCTCCAGAATGACAGGATTGAATGAGATCCTCTGAGCTCCTTTCTGGCTCTCAGCCATCTCATGTCTTAGGGGTGCCACCCTCTCCCTCTGCTCCCTATGTCCCAAACCCATCCCAACTACTTTTGCCAACCCTTCCTCTTATACAGCCTTGGCTCTGAGACATAGGAGCCTGGGCCTGCCAAGTAAGACATTTCATGGGCATGATCCACTGCCTCCAGGCTGGGGCCCTGATGAACAAAGCCTGCTTTCCTTCCCTAACTTTCTCCCTAGGGCCCCCCTGGGCCACACCTGAGCCGGGAGCAGGTAGCCCAGCTGGTGAGAGGCCTCCGAAGCTACATTTGCTCTTCCAGCCGCCGACAGCTGGCACAGGAACTTCGGGCCCTGCAAGAGCAGCTTCAGGCTCAGGGGCACAGCTTGGCATTACTCCAGGGACCCCTCTTTGCTTTCCAGGATGCTGTGAGTGGGGACAGGGCTGGGGTAGGGGATGGGGCTCATAGTACAGGGGTAGGAGGGGCTTTCAAGCTGAATCACCCCCCTGCCTCTGCCCCATAAGCCACTCCTGGCCAGTGGGAAGTCCCTTCCCAGATCCTACCTTAATCCTTCCTGAAGTTTCTCTGAGGGGATGAGAACAAAGACCAGTGTCACCCTCTTCCCTTGGCTCCTATTTCTCAAACCTCTCAGATCTTCCCCCGCTCCCTCCTCACACCATCTGGATCTCAGACCCTGCACCCTTACCTACCTCTAACCACAGGCCATATCAGAGTGGGCTCTACTCCTTTATCCAGGCTCCCAATGCCTTACTTTGGGCCCTGTCCCTGTCTCAAGCGCCTCTCCTTGGCATCATCTGTCTCTTATCTGAAATCACCACCCTCCCCAGGTGAAACGGGTCCTCCGAAGGCATGAAATCCGGCCTCACTGGATGTTTGCCCTGGACGGGCTGATGAGCCGAGCAGTAAGGGCAGCCCTGGCTGTGCTGGGGACAGGTGAGGCCTGAGCTGGAGCTTATGGGCACAGGGTGGTCACTGTAGGCAGGGGTAAAGGAGTGGATATCGAGGGAGGAAAAGGGGACATCTTCCAGCCCAGGGGCCAGATATACCTCAGGCCAGGCTGGCAGTGCCCTCCCTGGGACCCTTTGCTTAGATTCAAGCTGTGCCCACTCCTTCCCATCTTTGTACTTTCAGAGCTAAAGAAGCCAGCCACAGGGGAGCCTGAGGATGGGAGTGAGGAAGAGGAGCAGGAGCCTGAGCAGAGGGGTGCACCATCCAGGAGGAGCCATTCAAGAGCCCCTGAAGAGGATTCCCTACCTCTGTTGGCACAGCTGAGCCTCCTAAGGGCAGAGACAGGCAGGTGAGCACCTTGGTAGACATTATCCATCCCTACTTTAAGTCCTAGACGTGTATAGAATGCTCAGTCCCCTTCCTATCACCCCTTGTCTTTCAGGCTCCTAGGACAGCTGGCGGAGAAGGAGAGGCAGTGCCAAGCATTAGCCCTCAGGGCCCTGCAGCATGTAGAGGAGACCTCGACTCTAACCTTAGGCTCTGGGCCTGCAGGTAACCAAGGGCCCCAGTGGGATTGGCTGGGTGGGGAGTAGGAACACCACCAATGGACTGTGATCCATGCCTCTCTGGGGAGATGGTCGGCTAAGTAACAAGAATTCCTCAAGTTTGTACGATACTTTAAGGCTGGGCTGATCTCTAAGACACCTTCTAGTTCTAGCATTGTGTTTCTGAGCCCAGGAGGCAGGAGGGTGGGTGGCAGAAAGGGAGATTCCAAGCTCCTGGGGCTTATCAGGCCACTTCCCTTTCCTAGATATCTCACCAGCCTCCTCAGGGGACCCTGAGCTGGTCCAATGGCTGCAGCAGCTGGGTGTAGATTCAGGCACCATCCAGACAGTGAGTACTGGGGTCCCAGGCTGGTGGGGGAAGATTAGGAGGGGAGAAATGCCCCCCCCAGGCCTCTGATAGCCCTCCTCTGGAGTAGCATTCTAACGGGAAACTAAGGCAGAGGGGTTACCTTCTAAAGAGCTCTGTCTGGGCCTCTCTTCCCTTCTTTAGGGCTCTGTCACAGCCTCTTAGAGCTGGAAGGGACCAGGTCCATTCTACTCATGGGATTCTAACATGTTAGGAGGGAAGGGCCTTTATCTAGTCCAAAGAATCACACAGGCCCAGAGGGAAGTAACCAGCCAAGGCCATAGCTACTAAGTGGCAGGTTCTTGAACCCAAGACCATGGGTGAGGAAGCCCAGGGGGAGCTCATTCTGTCCTCCAGCTGAAACTATTGATTTTTCTTTTGAGAAGGAAAACAAAGTCTAGAAAGAGGAATAGACTGGCCCGAGGTCAGCCAGAGACCAGAATCAGACAGAACAGGGGCTCCAAGCCAGTGGATCTCTTGTCCTTCTGGGGCTCTCTAAGGCCACTAGGTGGCATAGGGGATAGAATACTGGCCTTGGACTCAGGAAAACCGGAGTTCAAATCATCCCTCTGACATTTTCTTACCTGTGTGACCTTTCTGGGCCTCAGGGTCAGGGTGGTTGTGAGGATGGACTGAGGTAAGACATGGGAAGTGTTTGTAGACCTTAAAATGCTGCAGAAATGCTATCTATTCTTCCTTTCTCTTGGACCCCAGCTCCTGAGCCATGGTTTCACCTTGCACATGCTCATCACCTGTGCCAGTCGAGATGACCTTGTCTATACTCAGATCAGGTATCTTCCCCAATTTACTCGGGCATGAACTCAACAGAGAGCCCCCTCCCCTTTCTGGCTCCAGCTCCCCTGAGCCCCCTGACACTGGTCAGCCAGGCCCTCCTGCTCAAGATGGGGAAAGTGATCAGGCTGGGCTTACTGAATCTGCCCATCTCTCCACAGGGGCGGAATGGTGTGCCGAATTTGGAGAGCCATCCTGGCACAGAGGGCAGTGCCAGTGCCCTAGGCTCAGGATGCAGTGGGCACAAGGGCAGACCTACGGACATCACGGCAGCATGCAGCCACTTGTGCGGGGGGCCCAAGCGGCAGCACTTACTGTGGTGGGCAGAGGCACCCTTCCGCCACAAAGTGTTGGGGGGTAGGGATCAGGAGTAGATGAAGAGAAACAGGATGGACTGCCCTGGGAGCTGACCTGCCTAGGGGAGGGCTTGGCCAAGGGCAGTGGCCAGGCCAAAGCCATTAAAGAGGATACTTTTGTATGTTTGTGTCTGTCACTGCTATGGAGCCTGAGAGATGATGGAGATCCCTGGGACTTCTCTCTTTGGGTCTCAATGACATCTCCCCATCCACCTGGCTTCCAGCTGGTCCATATTTCTTTTTGACTCTACGTCCCCTACCTAATCCAAAATGTATTTCTTAAGCCCTCACTAAGGGCAGAGCACTAGGGGATACAGAGACAAACAAGAGTCCCAGCCCTCCAGGACCTTCTATTTTACTCAAAGAAACAAGAGACAATGGAAGAAAGATGGCAGGACACGTGCACGGAAGGAGACAGGGAGGGAGGAATTGGGCTAGATAGAGGTCCAGAGGACAGAAGGCAGAGAAGGGGCAGAAAAGCACAGTGGGCAAAGGATGGCCCCGTGCCCAGCCCTCTCAGAAGTGCGGACCCCAGCAGTCCCGAGTGGCTCTCCTCCTGCCCCCGCTGCCATAGCCCAAGGGTTCTGGAAGGCTGAACTCTTTCACTCGTTGCCTAGGTCTGTGGGTGGCTTGTGTAGTAACTTTGGGACCGTCTGCCATTGGAAAGAATCTGACCCTCCCAGACCCCTCAGGTCCCCAAGCAGACCCCAGGGCCTTTTAGGCTGTGGTAGTGACTTTATTATCCCTGTCCAATTCCCCTCTCGTCCCAGCACCTGTCAGGGACTGGCACAGCTACGTCCTGGGTGCGAGATTGGTTCTGAGAGGCAGGAGCCCATTCACCCACTCGCAGGGCCGGGCCAACAGCATCTGCCACAGGTGCTTCTCCTCAGGGGTGGAGTCCATCCATGGCACCTGAAGCCCATAGCTGCTGCCTGGGGGGGCAGAAGGCACTATCTCATGGGCAGGCACTGCCCTCCCCAGCAATCGGCATGCTCAATCAGAGCGATATACCTTAAGCGCTTTTGCCATACGAGGGGATCGCTTGACATCACCCCATGCCCTCTTGCTCCCCACATACCCTCTACCACCAGAGTGACTCCTGGGCATGAGGACCACTTTCTCCCAAACCCACCGTCAGCCTTCCAGACACACAAGCACCACCTCCCCTCTCCATCCTCGGTTTCCTGATCGCCCTGGACCGCCACATCCAAGTTTCTGCTTTCCCTCTCACCGCCTAGTCACCTTTCGCTGTATCTCCCAGTCCTCACTCTTTGCCTACCCAGACTCCACCCCTCCGCAGTCCATCTAGTCTCCCCTTTGGTGCCCCCAGCTGAAGTCTCCCCTGCTCACCGGTGCCCAGGCTGAGGCGGGTGCCCCCCAGCAGGCGACTGCCCAGGGTGCCGTGATCCCAAAGGGACAGCTCCGCACAGGCCTGATGCAAGTCAGCAGACTCGAAGCCATCATAGACCATAGTGTGGTTGAAGACAGGGCTCAAGCTGCGCCGCACCACCCTTGTCCTTTGGCGGCTGGTTCGACTGTCGTCAGGTAGCACCGAGCTAGGGGGACAGGTTGGGGAAGTGGGCCTGGCTAGGGGCAGCAGAAGCTCGGCACACACCAGGGAGCTACGGAGTAGGGTGAGGGGTGGGAGAGGGAGTAGCAGGGAGGTGAACGGGCGGGAGGTGCTCTCACCACTGTATGTAACAGTCCACGGGGCCCGAGCGAAAGGGAATGAGGTTCTGTGCATCCTTCACCCAAAAGTGCAACTCTCCACTGGGAGGGAGCCCCGCGCCTGCAGTCCCAGGAGAGGAGACCGAGCTCTGTTTATGGTCCGCTGCCCTTCCTCCCCACCCCCATGTCCTGAGGAAGCGTCCCATCAGGCTGCACCTCCGGGCTCCCAAGGGACGGACACTGCAGCGAGGACTCCCTCACCTTCTGCTCCAGCTGGGATGAACTTGAGGGCTAAAGACAGCTGCCCCCTGCTCAGGAGCCCGTCCGGGGAAGGCGGGGCCTGTGGGGAAGGGAGGAGCCAGCAAAAGCGGCACCTGAGAGAGGGAAGCTTCAGGGGTGGTGGGGCTCAAGAGGAGCAAACATCAGGTGGTGGGACCCGAGAGGAGGGACCACCAGGGTTCGGGGCCTGGGAGGACAGAGCTTGGCGTATTGGAGTCAGAGAGGAGACTGGGACCAAAAAGGTGGGCTCAGGTCTGAAAGCAGAAGCCTTGGAGAGGTGCAGCTCAAGGATGTTTCGTGGGAGGGGACTTGGCCGAAGGACACCTGGATGAACGGGGTTCGAGAGGAGAGCTCTCGGGAGGGTCGTGCCAAAGAGGACTTTTGGGAGGATGAGGCTCAAAAGGAGGGAGCTCGGGGGATTGAGGCTCTAGAGGGGGGTTCTTGGGGGAGGGGGGGCGATATCTGAGAGGATGGTGCTGCGGGGGGGTAGGGGGGTCCGAGAGGAGAGATCACTAAAGTCTAGACTTAAAAAGGACAAAACTTGTGATGACGCGAGGCCGAAGAGTCTGGGGGCCGGACCTGAGAGAAGGAAGCATCTGGGAGTGGGACCTGAGAGGCTGAAGTGTCAAGGGGAGGGACTGCAGGGTGGGTCCAGGGTGGGTCTTAGCAGGCCGGGAACCCAGGAGGTGGAACCTGAGAGGAGGCAGCATCAGGGAGTAGCAACGGAAAGGAGGCTGCATTAAGGTTTGGGGACAGAGATGATGGTGCATCAGGAGGTGGGAGCGTAGAAGGGGGTACATCTGAGGATGTGTGTGTCTGATTGGGGGAAGAAAGCCGGGCCTCAGAGGAGGAGGGGCAAGGAGCGGAGCCTGAGAGAAGGCTCCATCAGGAGACTGGACTGTTCAGAATGAAGACTCAGAGGCAACATCAGGGGGCAGGGCGCAAGAACGGTTGGCATGGGGGGGCGGGGTTGAGAGGTGGGAGCAGAGGGGATCGGGCATTAGGGGAGGAAGTGACAAAGGACAGGGGCCCAGAGGCTGGGCCCCGAAAAGAAATCGGGGGTGAGGCTGGGGTGAGAGATCAGGGTGGGCCGGGGCTGGAGAGGAGATAACTGGAGGCAGGCCCAGAGAAAGGAGGGCCTGGAACCCAGGGCGAGGCGGAGGCTGATGCTAGGGTCCGGGGTCTCCTTACCCGGGGCTGCAGGGGCAGCCAGGCTGACTGGGAAGCCCAGTCCCACGAGCCCAAGGGCACCTCGACCTCGCCCAGGAAGAGGTTGCGGCCGAGGCTCTCGTGGTGCCACACGGAAAGGTGGAGCACGCGGCCGCCAAGCTCCGACTGCTCCACCGAGTACTGGGATAGAGGAAAGCGGCGTTAAGGATGCTAGGTGGCCACATCCCACACTTTGAGGGGTGGGGTGGGGTGGGTCCTATGTAGCCACGCCCCTCCCTCCTTGGCCCCGCCTTCAACGAGCTCTGGCCTGTCCTTCAAGCCTCGCTCCGCCTCCTCCATCCAGAGCTTCCTTCAAGCTCCGCCCCCTTTCTCGCCTTGGCCCTCCAAGTCCCACCCCCTTGGTCCGGCCCAACCCTTCTTAGGCCCGCCCTTCGACCATTCCCATCCCTAACAAGTTACCCGTCCTCCGCCTCCTGAGCTTGGGCCAACTGCTGGCCCGGCCCCCTCGGACCCTCATCTCAATGTCTCTTCCCTCCCCTCAAAATTCCCTCTTCTGCCAGGCCCTGCCTTCCATCCAATCCCCGCCCCCGGGCCCCGCCCAACCTCCTGGCTCCGTCCCTTCTCCCACCTCCCGGCAGGCTTCTCTCACTAGCGCTTCGGCCCCGCCCACTCCCGCCCCTCGCTCCCTCCTTACCCTCAGGGTCTCGTTGAACACCGGGTTCAAGTTGCGTTTCTTCACCGTGGTCTTGCGTTTGCTTTGCGGGGACTTGTCTGGGAGGAGGTAGCTTTTCACGTAGCTGGGGAGGAGGGCGAGGGGCAGGGTTAGGGCCCAGGAGAGCCCGGCCTAGGTCCGGGCTGAGACTCCCCCAGCCTCCCCCGCCCCCCACTCACGGGTCCGAGCGGCGCTTCCGGGCCGGGGCCAGCCCCTGGCACTGAATCACCTGCACCCTCAGCTCCCCGGGGACCGGCTGGTAGAGCAGCGAGAACTGGATGGAGCCCCGCACGGGCACCGCGCCCGCCTCGCCCTCGCTGTACAGGCTCAGCTGGCTGCCGCTCAGCTGCGGGCACAACGGGACGGTCAGGGGTTCCGCAAGGGCACGGACGTGGGGAGGGGGCTCAGCGAGTGCACGGGCTGGGGAAGGGGGCACAACTTAGAGCGGCATGGGGACGGGACTAGGGGCCTCACCTAGGGTGCAGGTATAGGGAGGGAGACCAGAGAAAAGGTGACCTATGAGGGCCAGGTAGAGGGCAAGCCGGGGTCTGGGAAGCCCCCTTGTCCCTCCCCAAGGTACGGGACCCCCGCCCCTTACCGTGGAGGAGCTGAGGCTGGACACTGAGGAGCTACTACTCAGCATGCGGCTGTAGGGGGGAGCAGAACCCCGCCCCGGGGAACCTAAGGGCTCCTCCTCCCCGTTCTCCAGGCTTTGGAGATCCGGCTCACCCTGAGGTGGGGGGGAGAGAATAATGAGGGGGGCAAGGGAGCCATGCCCGGACTAATTAGGCGCTGAAGGCGCCCCCTCCCCACTCCCTCCCGGAGAAGTGCCCACCCCCGCTCTTTCCTCCCCAAGCTCCCTGGCCCCTTACTTGAAGAGACCCAACTTGGGGGTCCCGGGAGCACGGACTTCCTTTCTTGGGGCTCCTGAGAGCCCCGACCTCTGAGGCAAAGGAAGACGCGGAGTGAGGGAAAGAGGTGCCCCGGGCCGTGACCTCCGCTCCACATCTTGGGAGCAGCCTGCTGGAAGAGCTCCGAGAGTCAGTCCTGCCTACCTGGACCAGGGGAGGGTTGGGCTCCTCCTCCTTCTTCTTCCCCTCCAGCTCAGGTTTTGGCCCCAGCTCCGGCTCCGGCTCCGGCTCCGCTTCCTGGACCTCTCTGGATCTAGCCTCCTCCTTCGCTTCCTCCTTTTCCTGTTTCTCCTTTTCCACCACCACCTTATCCTTCTCCCAGCCGTCTACACCGGAGCTGGGGTCAGTACCTGGAGCTACAAGGAACAGTGCAGGATGTAGTACACCCCCCCCCCCACTCGCACCCCCGCCCCAGCTTATCCCTCCAAACTAGGGCAAGTGACTGTCCCAGCTTGAACACCTCCAAAGCTGGGAGAGAGCCACTCCCCTGAAAAGCAAACAAAAACCTTGTGCAAAGGCTGAGCAAGTTCGGGCAGGGGTGGGCCGTCCATTTTGGGTCTCACCTGGAAAGGGTTGTTTTTTTTTTTTTTGCCTTTTTTTGTATCCCTAGCACTTAACACATAGTATGCACTTAATAAATACTTGTTGACTGACCAACTCTTCACACACATACAGCGATTTATTCCAGCGAAATTATACAGTGTTTGCACATGTGTGACAGTCTTGAGTTGGGAAAGGATTTCGTAAATTCACACGTGGGAGGGGAGTAGTATCAGGAGATATTTATTAGATCACAGAATTTTAGAAGGAGCCTTAGAACATAAAATGTCCAAACCTTAGGACATGGACTTTGAGAACTGGGGAGAGACCTTAGAAGACAGAATGGCAGAGCCAGAAGGGCTCTTAGAACATAGAATGTCCAAAATGGGAGAACCTTCAAAACGTGGAATTTCACTTGGAAGGGCCCTTAGAACACAAACTGTCAGAACAAGAAGAGACTTCAGAACATGGAATGTCAGAGACGGAAGAGCTTTAGACTACGGGGTGTTAGAATAATAACGGCAGACATGTAGCTGTCAATTTAAGGTTTGCAAAGCACTCTACGTGATCTCTGAGTTTCACAACAACCGTCTCAGGTATTCGTACAACGCTCTCAAGTATCATGCCTGATTTACAGATAGGAAACCAGCTCAGAGGGGTTGTGACAAGCCCGTCGTCACTAGGGGGCGCCAGAGTCAAGAAGACCTGAGTTCAAATGTAACCACAGATCCGACCTGTGTGAGACACAAGCTGTGCGCCCCTGGACAAGTCTGCCTCGGTTTCCTCAACTGTAAAATGGGGATAATAACACCTTCCTCCCAGGGTTGTCAGGAGGATCACATAAGATAGTATTTGTAAAGCACCTGGCACATAAGCGCTTAATGAATGCTTGCTTCCTTCCTTCCTTCTATGGTCACACCACTAATATTTGACAGAGGCATGATCTGGGCCCATATCTTTCTAACTCCAACTTCAGTACCATACTATGATGCCACTTAGTTCCAAGCCCTTATCACTCAATATTGGGTAATCCAGCTGTCTGTGTTGGTGTCTTATCTCCTTGATAGATTACAAATTCCTTGAGGGTAGAGGACAAAATCTTATCTGAATTTTGTGTCTCTCCCCAGCAGGGTGCTGTGCACTGACATGGAACCCAGTAAATGTTAGCTGATTAACTGTCAGAGACTCACATATAGAAAGTTAGGACACAGGTTGTCCTACCTGGAAGTTACCTCAGAACGATGACAACAATATAAAAGGTAGAGGTGGGAAAAGCCTTAATCCATCTAGTCCAGGGGTGCTTAACTCGAGGCCCACAAACCCCCAAAGGGCCAGAGATTTGAGAAGGGTCTGTTTTTTTAAATTTCAATAACTATTTTAATAATAATTTAAATAATGTCTACATTAATGTTTCCTTTGCCATCCTTCTTATTTTATTTTATACATTTAAAAATCTTATTCTGAAAAGGGATCCAGCGATTTCACCAGACTGCTAGAGTGGTCCGTGGAACAAAAAGAGGCTGGCTAACCGCTGCCTTTGTCCCTGCCTCTCATCATACCGAGGAAGAGAATAGCTTCTTAAGCAGTGAAGAACAGCAGCTCTGGCTTGGCCAGATCCAAGCTCTAGCTCTGACTTGGTAGCCACCTCTTTCCATTACCTTGGGTACATTACTGCCCTTGTTGAGGTAGCTACTGGTGCAATGGACAGAGCACTGGACCTGAAGTCCCAAAGGCCCGAGTTCAAATCTAGCCTCAGGCCCTGGGCAAGTCATCTAACTTCTTTTTGCCTCACTCATCTGTAAAATGGCACCTGTCTTCCAGGGTTGTTGTGAAGATCGAATGAAATAATACTTTAGGGGAAAATAGTGTTTAGCAGAGTATCTGGCAACACAGTTGTTGATATATAAATGGAGTCTTCCCTTATCTCTTTGGTTCTCAATTTCCACACATTTAAAATAAGGAAGGAGGGTCTGATATTCTGCATCCTAAGGGCCCTCCCAGCCCTGACATCCTGAGTTCTAAGGGCCCTCCCAGCTCTGACAATCAATGAGTTTATGAAAGGTGACTTACCCAAGGTCACACGGCATTAGCGGCAGGACTAGAATTAGACTCTAGTCTCCTGACTCCCAGTTCAGATCTCTTCCCTTGAGCCAAACCTGAGTTTTTCACGTGTTTTTCCCAGTACCAGTCATGCCCACTTCCCCCCAGCATTTTCTTTCTCTGGCCCTCTCCCCACACAAGGCTGCGCACCTGCCTGGGCCTGGGAGCCTGGCTCTCCCTCAGTTGGGACCGGGGCTGGAACCTGGAAGGACAGAGAAGAGGAAGGCTGGGAGGGTGGTGGGGGCGAGGAGGAGAGAGTGAAGAATGGTAGGTCAGAGGTCAAACTTTAGTGGCTGAGGGTGGGGCTGAGAACCCAGACCTGTGAGACCAGCTTAGCCCGTCCTAGAGTTGCCTCTTCCCACTCTCACTTAACTGCTTCCTTGACTCCCCCTCAGGCTAAGGGCTGACCTAAGGCTTGTGGGAGGAGGTGGCTGGGAGCCTGACTCAGGGATATAGGCTCAGCCCTCCTAGACTGCAGCCCCACAAAAGTCCAACCCTAGCCCAGGGCAGTTCACCTCCTGCCTGACTCAGTCGATAAACTGTGCCCCATTCACCACAGCTGCATCCCCAGGGGTTTTCCCACCTCCCCACTCACCTCAGCTTCACTGCCTCTCTCTGGGGTGGGCACCTCCAAGGAGAGCCTGAGACTGCAGGGAAAAGGATATCAGGGAAAGGACTCTCAGCCCCATTGGTGCCCCAGCTGGCATCCCCTAGGCTCCCTTCCCCTCTTACCTGGAGCCCACCTCCTCCTCCTCAGGCTCTCCTTCACTCCCCAGCTCTGGCTCACCTGTGCCAAAGTAAGGGCCTCAGTGTTCCCTACTCCCCCCCCCATGTCCTTGCACCCACAGGATGGTCAATGTTCCAGTCCCCCCAGCAGACACATTTATGTCTAAGTCAAGGAAGAAATAGGTGGAAGTCCACAGGGACAATGTGGATGGATGACATAGTGCCCAGGAGGCTGACTTCACGCTAAGCCATAAGGAGGACCAGGGAGGGGTAGGAGATAAATGTGCCAGGCTAATCAGGGACACATGGCAGGGGCACCAAGGCCCACAAGCTGGGGACCCAAATGCCTACTTTCTGCCTGGCACTGTTCAGAGACAGTGGGATGGGGCTCCAAATGGAAACTCCTAGGGGCCTTTGGTCCCTGGAGCAGTGGCTCCTCACCCCTGGACCTCTTCTTCCGGCGGATGGAGGCTCGAACAAGGTCAGAGCCCAGGCGGGCATGGCGGTGCCGCTGGGAGCGGGCATCTCTGAACCAATCTCCTGTCAGGGTCTTTAGCTGCCCAGGGTCCACCAGTGATGCTCGAAGCTTGCTGAGGAGATGACAACGTGGGCATTGATTGTTGCTGTCCCTGCTAGATTCTTCAATGCCTCAGGCTTGGCAGCTCTCCCTAACCAGCTGCATGCTCCTGGCCTCCTTCCACCTTCAGCCTCCTGTCCCCTTTCCCAAGGCTTCTTTCCTCAGTTATAGACCCTTAGAGCTGGCGGGGACCTCAGAAACGGTCTACAACCCATATCCAACAAGGGATCATGGTGTCTCTGCTTGAAGACCTCCCTGACAAGGCAGCCCATGCCACCTTGGACAGCTCCCACCACAGCTTAGGTGGGCCTTTTTGCAGCTGGTACCATTGCTCCAGGTTCTCCACTCTGGACTTCAATGGAACAAGCTTAACCCCTCTTCTAAATGACACCTGAGAAGCTGGTTGGAACAGTGGATAGAGAGCTGACTGTAGAAACAGAAAAACCTGAATCCAAGTCCTAACCGATGCATCCTGGCTTGGGGGCTTGGGAAAATCACTTTTATCTCTTAGGGGTATCCAAAACTCAAAATGGAACAAAAAGCCAACAGCCACCTGCTTGCATTGGTCCCATGTGTCATCTAGCCCTTCTCCTACCTACTCGTCAAACCAATCTTCCTAAAGCTCAGATCTGCCCGTGTCACCTCCCTATGCAATTAAACAACGGTGGCTCCCTATGGCCTTCATGATCAAATACAACGTAACAGAAAATCCTCTGTGTGACAATAACAATAAGAACACCTGCTAACTTGTATTTAGTCCCTACTATGTGCCAGGCACTGTGCTGAGCACTTACAGCTGGTATCTCTTTAGGTCCTTACACCACCCCGGGGCAGTGGGTTCTATTCTCATCCCCATTTTATGGCCTTTAAAGCCCTTCCCAACCCAATTCCCTCCGACCTTTCCACTCTTCTTACACCTCACTCCCTGACATGTACTCTCTGACCTGGGGACACTGGCTTCCTGGCTGGTCCTCACATAAGACATTCCAGCTCCCAACTCTTGACATTTTCTCTGGCTGTTCCTCATGCCTGGAACTCTCTCCCTCCCCATCTCTGCCTCTCTGGCTTCCTTCAAGTTCCAGCAAAGAACCCTACTCTCTACAAGAAGAAACCTGGCTCTCCTTAAAGTTAGTGCCTTCCCTCTGTCAGATTATCTCCAATTTATCCTGCAGAGACCTTGTTTGTACACAGTGATTTGCATGTTGTGTCCCCCATTTAAACTGGGAATTAACTATTTGTGCCTTTCTTCATAATCCCTAGTGCTTAGCATGATGCCTGGCACATAGTAGGCACTTAATAAATGCTTGTTGACTGACTTATTAGTAGATGTTTCCTCACCTCAGAGTTCCCCATAACAAGGAAATCCCAAATCCAGGACCTATTTCTAATCTAAATGACATCTGAACACATTCCACCCCCGCCCAGTCACCTCTTCTCCAGATCCTTCAGTCCCCTGGATCCTTAATCACCCTCTTCTGGGCAAGTCCTAGCTAGTTAAAGGTTCTTCCTCAAACATGGCACCCAGAACTAGGCCCAATGCTCCACATGTCATCAGACCAGGGCCAAATAAACCTTTCTGAATGCAGCACAGAATTAGCTATTGTTCTCTGTCTGCCACACTGTCATGCTCATGGTCCACTAAAAACCCTGGCTCTCTTTCTTTCCATAGGAAAAGATCTCCCCCATCCTGCGCTTATGGAGTTGATGGTTTGAACCTAAGCAGAACGTCATATTTATCCATATTAAATTCCACATTATTAGGTTGGCCCATTGTTGCAGCTTCTTGGGTCCTTCTCTGCTAACATATTACTCCTCCTTCCCAGCTTCACAGCATTCACCAGTTTGACAACATTTATGTCTTCATCTAAATCATTGATACGAATGTTGAGCAGCCTTGGACAGCCAAGGACAGATCCCTGGGGGTACTCCTTTACAGATTTTTTTCCAAGTCAACATCCATACACTAATGACTACTACTTGGGTCATTCATTGAGTCACGAATCCCCATAAGTGAATGGTCATTAAGCCCAAGTCTCTCCACCTTGTCCACAAGGATAACATAACAGATTTTCTCAAATCCTTTGCTGAAATCTAGGTATACTATGATTTCTGAGATGCTTTGCTACTGTATGTTCTAAGCTTCTAGGTTCTAAGATCTCTTCTGTCATTCATATTTTAAGGTCCCATCCAGCTCTGACATTCCATGATCCAAGGTCCCATCCAACTCTGAGATTCCAATATTCAAAGTCCCTTCTGTTTCTATTCTAAGGCTCCATCTAACTCTGACAATTCACATTCTAAGTTCTATCCAGCTCTGGCATTTCATGTTCTAAGTTCCCTTCCAGCTCTGACATTTCAGTATTTGAAGGTCCCTTCCACCTCTGACATTCATATTCTAAAGCCCCATCCAGTTCTGACATTCCATGTTCTAAGGTGCCTTCCAGCTCTGACATTCTAATATTTGAAGGTCTCTTCCAGCTCTGGCATTCCATGTTCTAAGGTCCCATCCAGCTCTGACATTCCATGTTCTAAGGTCTCATCCAACTCTGGCATTCCATGTTCTAAGGTCCCTTCCAGCTCTGACATTCCATGTTCTAAGGTCCCATCCAGTTCTGACATTCCATGTTTTAAGGCCCCTCCCAGCTCTGACATTCTGTGTTCTAAAGTTTTTCCTAGGCCCACATTCTATGTTCTAAGTGCCCTTACTAGTCTAACATCTTGTGTTTTAAGTCTTCTCAGAAGTTTCGATTCTCTTCCAACCACCTCTGAGCCCTGTCCTCCCTATTCCCTGCTCCTGCCCTCACCTGACCCTTCCCTCCTCCAGCTGGCGCAGACGGGCATCCCTGCTCAGGACACTGGCGATGGCATCCTGTTCCTCTTCGGTAAGGAAGCTGAGATCCAGCAGTGTATCTCCCTCCACTTCATACGCCATGGGATGGCAGGGCTGAGTGGCCCCCAGAACCAGCAGTGGTAGAGGGATCCTTCTGACGTCCTAGGCACGCTCAGTAACATCGGTTAGTAGCAATATCCAGGCTGCCTGTGGGCAGCTTTTCCCTAAGGAGATTGGCTGAAGATTAGGCCACTGGGTCCAGTGACAAGCACTGCCCATTCCCCCAGGAAAGATTCTTATAGCTGCCCACTCAGACCTGAGCCTCTCTCTGAGTCACTTGCCCTCCTTGTCCCCCAGGCCTGACATGGTCTTGAGTCTCTGCCTCTGTGGGAGTGGGGCTGAGAAGGACAACAGAGGAGGTCAGTACAGTGGATGTCAGCAGTGGTAGGATAAGGCTAGAAGATCAGAGAGTACAGACAAGTACACACTACACATGTACATACATGTGCCCAGAAACACAGGCAAGCATCTGTATGAATGTGGACAGGAGGGCAAATGCCCCCTCAGACAAAGGCATAGGCATGTGGAGGTGTCCCTGTGGGTACACCCGTGTATACAACAGGCACATGGACACAGCTGGCTCCTAGAGAGGCAAGCATGCATGCAGCAGACCCACAGACACACACCCCAGCAGCTATAGGTAACATACCCATGTGCACAGGCCCACAGATAGATTCACTTGCCCACATCCGCTCTGTCCCCACCCTGGAAGGCTCTGGCCGTGGGGCTTCCCTGCCCCCAACGTCTACCCTTATCTGGCCTCTGCCTTCCTGTATGAGGCAACCTCCCCCAACTTCCTCCCCAACCTTCTTCCACACCCACTCCCTACCTTGGCCCCCAGCCCTAGCCTAGGACTCACTCCAGTAAGCTCCCCTGGTAGTGCTGCTCAGGGCTTCCCACCCGCTCCCCCTGCCCCCTCCTGGGCCCCTGGCTTCAGGGATGTCTCTGGAGCCCATCTGTGCCTGGCAGGGCCGCAGGGGCCATTCATGTCAGCTCTTGGTGCCAGGCAGAACACTGTCCTGTGACCTCATTCAGTATGTGTGGAGGCGGTGCTCCCCTGGGAGTAAAGCCTGAGGAAACAGCATGCTAGGCCTTTCCCAGTTTCCTTGGGTATAGGGCACGGTATCATTCCCATCCAAGAGGAAAACATTTGTTCAGTGGCAGAGGGATGAATGAGCCCCAAGGACAGGCAGGACGACAAACATAGGTGCCTGCTGCTTTGCCAGAGGTGGTCCCTGGATCCACAAAACCCTCCCAAGGCTTCCTGGCCTTCCCTTCCCTGCACTGGGGGTTCAGGGTGTGCTGGAGACAGCAGGCAGGTCTTATCCTGCGTCCTCACCCACCTACACCCTCCCATCCTGAGTCAGCACCCAACATACCAGCCCTGGGCTCCCTCTCCCTTGCCCTCTCTTCTGGAGAGGGAACCTCATCCCCAGCTCCATGCTAAGGGTAGGGATCTAGCTCAGACCCACCAAAACCCTTGCTTTCGTTCTCCCCAGAGCATGACCGGGGTGGTGGGAGAGGCACAGATGGTGAGGCTGGGGGAGCAGTAACTTAAGGAGAAGATGAAGGGAGAATTTCTTTAAAAAGAAGACAGCAGTTCCTTTTGTAAGTAGGGGTAGGGTGAGGGATTTGGGGTAGGAACACTGACGAAATCTAGACAGGCCAATCCCACAAGCTCAGGTGCTGGTTATTGTCCTGTGGGTCAGACGGACAAACAGATGGACACATCGGAGTTGGAGCGAGGGGCTTGGGGCTCAGGGGAGAGCCCACTGCAAGGCCTAATGCCACAGAACTAGGCAGAGTAGGGAGCTCAGGGAAGGGCCTCTGGGCCCGGGTAGCCCTGGCCTATGTGCATAACGGATTATATTGTTCGTTTGATGACTGGGCTGTTTGTCTGCCCTTTCCTCTTCGGGTGTTGTGTCCCTATGTGTCTGTGTCTGTTATGTGGGTGGTCTTCTGTGTCTTTCCAAGATCTCCACGGACTCCTGGGTGTGGGATGCTGTGCACCTGTCTGTGTGGCGGCTTGTCTTTATGTGGTCCAGGTTTCCGGCGTGTATGTGGGACATGGAGCCCTGTGGAAGATCAGCTGTCTATCTCTGTATTGCCTGGAGTTGGGCTGTATTGTACACCTTTGTCTGTGGCACACCTATGAGTTATGTGGGCTAGGACATACTGCCAGAGAGCATTAGTGCCCCTTGTGTGTATGTGTGTGTTGGGGGGGGTATGTGACCCCAAGCATGTCTGGTGCCACGGCCACAGGAACACAGAGGCAAGTTTCCCATCCTTAGCTCCCTCTCCTTCTCGGGCCCCTCTTCAGAGACAGTGAAATAACAAACAAACCCAGGCATCCCCACCCTTTTGCAAACTCTCCAGGGCAGAAGTTCTAGACACATCTGTCTGGCTGGTTGTCAGTCCTGGTCCCCAGATACACACTCTGTCCCCCTACTAAGATGGATCTCTTTGGTAGTTTCTGGGGGAGGGACAGAAAAGGTACCCCGAAGTTTGTGGAGGGCCTAGGGTGGCCACAGAAGATAGTGCCCACCTGTTCTCTGCCCAGAGATGAGCATAGTCCCTCTGTTGGAGGGCCCTACTGCTCCTGGGGTGCATTACCTGTCAGGATCCAGGATGAGGAGCTCTGTGGGTGACCCCAATTCCTCTCTTGTGTTGGTCAGGGCAGGCAGGGCAGCCAGATCGGAGGGTGAGTAGGAGCGACTGAGTTCTAAAGCTGACTCAACCTGGGGAGGAGGAAACACCTACAGAGTCTGCTGCAAAACCGGGCCTGGAGCCCGTCCCTGCCCAGCCTGGACTCACTGCTCCCCAAAGAGACCTCTGCTGCCTGTCCAAGTAGGGCATCGAGTTCTGGGGCCCCAAACCCAGACACATGGCTCCTCACTCCAGTCCTCCCTCAGACTTACTGTGTGGCTTTGAGGAATTAATTTCATTTTTCTGGGCCTCAATGACTTCAGCTATGAAATGGGCAGACCTAGCTTTGCCCTGCCTGTTCCACTGGAAGGAAAGTCAGAAACTTGGTTAAGTGTTTGTATTCCATTCTCCTCTATGTGCCTCCTTAGAGATTGGAGAAGAGAACAGAATATAGAGCAAGGCAACTCCCTCTCCCCTCTCCCCTCCAAGTTCCCTTATCTCCCTGAAAATAGGATTCATCCAAAAAGGTAGGCACTTAGTGGGTAGAACTCCTCTGGAGAGGTTCAGTTGCCCTCAGAAGCTCACCCCTGGGACACCCAGAGATGTTGTGTTTCAAGGTAGCATGAAGGATCCACTTGGTAGAGGAAACTCTTAAAGAATGGAGAAGCTGGTAGTGCAGTGGATAGAGTATGGGGCCTAGAGTCAGGAAGACTCATTTTCCTGAGTTCAAATCTGGCCTCAGACATTTACTAGCTGTGTGACCCTGGGCAAGTCACAGAATCCTATTTGCCTCGGTTTCCCCATCTGTCAAATTGGCTGGAGGAGGAAATGTATCCTTGCCAAGAAAAGCCCAAATGGAGCCATGGAGAGTCAGACATAACTGAACAGCAAGTGTGAGGGAGACCACGAGAACAAAAAAATGGAGCATTGGGACTTGGGGGTCTAGTCCTGGCTCAGTTACCATCTTGTGGCATTCAGAAAATCATTGTTTTCCTGTAGGCCTCAGTTTCCTCATTCAAAAAAATGAGAAAATGAGGGAGAAGGGGTATCACAGCAAATGACCTCCAAGACGCTATTGAACTCAAAATCAATGATCTTACTGCGCCCACCTCTACTTGCAGTTCCCACCATTGCCACAAGAGGCTGCCCCAAAGCTGCCTGGTTTCTCCGGGACCAGCCTTGACTGGCACCGTCCCCACCCCCAATGCCTCCTCCGATACCCTCTTATCGCAGTGGGCACGGGTAGCTAGCCCTCACCTCACCACCTGCCACCATTTGTTTCCTCCTGGAGGGCCCCTGATTGATGTCATTTTCCTCTCACAAGGCAGTGGGACAAGGGGAAAGGAAAATTCAGGTGTGATGAGTTTTCCCTCCGTGGAGATCTCTGATACTAAAAAGACTGGTCAACTGAAGCAAAAATGCTATTATCACTTTACTTTGAAATAACTACTTCCACCCTATTCCTATTTCCTTTGTCTCATGGATTTGAAAAATGCATAGTCAGTTGAAGCAGCTTGGTCCCTCAAGGTACTCCTAAATTTAGGTCCTTCTAGTCAAACAGGGGTTGGGTGGCCACTTGTCAGGCAGAAGGGATCCTTTTTCTGGTATGGGTTGGAATATCAGATGGCTTCTGATGCCCCTGCCAACCCTGTGACATTCTGTGATCAAAGTCAGAGGACCTGAGTTTGAATCCCCTTCTGCTACTTCCTAGCTGTGTAGCCTTAGAGAAGTGACACCCCCCCCCTCTCTGGACCTGTTTCTTCATCTGCAAAATCAGGGGTTTGGATTAGATGGCCCTATCTCTAAATTCCAAAATCCTTGGCATCCCTTCTACATCACTTAGCCTTCAGACATCGAAGTCCCTTCCATCTGTAAAATGGGATGGACCAAATGATCTCTGATGAACCCTTGTACCTCAAGATCTCCAGTGTTTAGGCAGCTCTCCAAGCAGACCACCAGAGCAGCTCCAAACACTGTGGAGAGAATAGCCAACAGTCCCTGTCTCCTTGTGTCTATGTGGAGGGCTACTGGCTTCAGCTGCCCACAACTTAATGCCTCACTCCTCTGCCCCCACTACAGTCCTTGGAGAAAGCCTGGAGATCCTGTTCAGTGGAAGGGGGCCCTCTCCACTCTTTTTCTTTATCCCAGTCCGGGCTAGTTATCTAAGAAGAAGATTTAGGACCACATATCATTGCTTTTGGAGCACTTTTAAAAAGCCAATACCTCTTAAAACAAACACACCAACTCACCTCCTGAAAAAAACTTTCCTGAAGGGGTAGAGTTGATAGTTTCCTCCCATCCACTCAGTCCAACCCTTGGACTCCCATGGATTGTGCCCCTGACTTCTCCCTGGGGTACATCCTCTCTCTCATCTCCCCACCCAGACTCTGTCCCGAAGACGTCTAAGACCTCAATATTGGCTGTTCCCATTTCCAATCTACTTCTTACCTAGCTCGCACGAGTGGATGGACACTACCTTCACCTCTAACTCAACACACCTAAAACAGCTCATCTCTACTCCTTCTTTCTCCTGATTCACAGAATGTTGGGGTAGGAGAAAGAACTTTGGAGGTCATCTAGTTTGATCTATATATGAGCAGGAAGTGGGGTATCGACAAGTGGTCATCAAACCTCCCCTTGAATAATTCCAGTGATGGGGAGCTCATTATAGCTTTAGCGCAGCTCTTACTGATAAGAAGGGGTAGGTGGATGGTGGAGTGGATAGAAATACAGGCCTGGTGTCAGGACGACTCATCTTCGAAAGTTAAAAGCTGGCCTCAGGGCTATCTACATCCAGAGAAAGAACTATGAAGTATGAATGCAAATTGAGGCACACTTCATTCTCGCCTTTTTTCCCCTCCACTTTTTTTTTCCTTCTCTCTTTTGTATTTGTTGTTGGGTTGTGGTTTTTTTTTTTTTTGGTTCTGTTTCGTCTTTCTCATGAGTCATGAGAAAATGTATAATTTAATTCAATGCCTAGTTATACCTGGAAGTTATATGGGACTCCATGCCTTCTTGAGGAGGGAGGGGGGGAAGGGAGGGAAGAAAATCTGGAACCCAAAATTGTGTAGAACTGTTTGTTGCAATCTAAAAATAAAAAAAAAAGCTGGCCTCAGACACTTACTAGCTGTGTGATCCTGGGCAAGTCACTTAACCGTTTGCCTCAGTTTCCTCATCTGTCCAATGAGCTGTAGAAGAAAATGGCAAATCACTCCAGTATCTTTGCCAAGAAAACCCCAAATGGGGTCACAGAGTCCAACATGACTGAAAACGACTGAACAACAAAATTGTTAAGTTTTTTTTTCTTATATTGAACCCTCACTTGCTTCTCTTTAACTTTGCCCCTGGTTCTCCTCCCAAGACAAACAGAATAAATCTGGTCCTTGTCCCCTGGCACAACCCTTTTTTTTTTTTTAAAGGATTTTAAGGCAGGGAGCACATCCCTCAATAAATACATCGTGTCTTCTCCAGGATAAACATCCCAAGTACCTCCGATCGCTCGTCTCTCAGGCATGTCTTTAGTTGTTCACCAGTCCAGTTGCCCTCCAACATGCTTAAACTTGTTAATGTCCTGCCTAACATTCCGTCCTGTGCTTTGCTGCATTCCTCTGGCTCCCTCCCTCATCTGGACTATTGCAACAGCTTCCTCGCCATTTCTCCCTGCCTCCAGCCTTTCCTCCAATCCCTCCTGTACACACTGGAAAGCTAATTAATCCTTTTTAAACACAGGGATAATCAGTCACTTCCTTGTCGATGGCTCCCTATTGTTAGCTTTTTAGGGACAAAAGGACACACACACACAGAGCCTCTCAATAACCACCCTTAGACTAGGACATCTAGTTTCTGCTCAAGTATTTCCAGTGATGGGGAGCTTACTGCCTCATAAGGCAGTACACTCATAGATTCTTAGAACTCATTTCTGGAAGAGCCCTGAAAGGTGACATGGTCCACTCCCTCCATTTTATGGATGAGGGAACTATGGCACAGAGAAATAGAGTGATTTACTCAATGTTATCCATTGCATTTTCAACTGGGTTGATGATTTAGAGTTGAGCTCATTGCCTGCTCTAACCTGCTTTTCCGGCCTCTGCTCTAGTCAAACCAGCTTTGCTATGCTGTCCTTAAAGAGTAGTGTGGCTTTTGCCTCCCACATTTTGCTCTCACTGGGATCTCAAAGGCATTGGTAATTAAGATGGGCTTTTAACATATTCAATCAAGTGCCCTTGAAGAATTTGGCCTTTGTTTCCTTGATTAAATTAGGAGTCCTTGGTGACCTCCTTGCCCCAAGGGAAAGCCTAGTTTACATGGGTTGGAGTGACGTTTGTGACATCAGAGGCTTTTAGACCACGTAGGTTTAAGTCCTATTTTTGTGACACTTTTAGGTCATGTGGGTGAGTCACATGTATGACTCATCTTTGACCCTGGACAAGATATGTAAAGCCAGAGGTTGGCATTCTCCCTTGGAGCTCTGAGCCACAGGAGTGGTGCGTGACTCTGGGCCAGCAATTGTTGAGCTCCCCAGCTAATGAACTCAGATATTGATGCTTTTGGGTAACTGAATTGTGATTTGGTCTGTTTCTAATGTATGTTTGTATTTGCTCTGAAGTTCAGGTTGCTGGCTTTTGCTCCCGAACCAAGTGAGTTCATACGTATATGTTGGATTAAAATAAGATTGTTAGGTCCTTAACGTTACTTTCCTTAGTAAAGCAGATCAAAAGAACCTGTGCTGGCAGAGTTCTTGTTGTTGGGCTCGTGTTGGTCTTTCACCCCCACAGCATCTGCTAGACAAATTGTTCCAACACCTTCACCTTCACCAGCCTAAATCACAGCCTCCCTCCCTCTGTCCTTCAGGATCCAGCTAAGTTATCTACTCCACAGCCTTCCCAGATGAACTTGTCCTCCTGAATGCCTATGGGCAACAACTGTCAACATTAATCTGGCACTCCATTATGTACTTCCTTGGGGCCTGTTGGCCCAAACTAGGCTGTAAGCCCCCAGGGAGCAGGGAACTGGTTTCAGCAGTCTTCCTCGAGCCCAATTATCCCACAGATCCTTAGCTGACTGAGCTCCCTTCAGGTATGTCCTGGAGCAGAATGCTCTGTCCTGAACCAGATGTGTGACTGGAACCCAGTTGCTACTGGCTCAGAGGTCAGCTCTCTAGCCACTGCATCATCTTGCCTTGTGCCTAAGTAAGAACTGTCCACATTGGAGGTAGTGACCTCCCTGCCAGTGGAAGTATTCAGGCAGAGGCTGGAGGACCCCTTGTTGGAGATGTTATAGAGAAGACACAATGCTTCCAATTCAGATTCTATGATCTTGTAGTGAATACAAGGAGTAGGTCTTTAAGGTCCTACCCTTTTCTCCCAGCATGTGATCAGAAGTCGAGGAGGAGCTGAGCCCCTCCCCTCTCCTGGACTGTGACTTCAGCCCCCCAGTCAGGGCTGGAGCTAGGAGTATGGGGGGGCATCATCTGTTTTTAAAGAATGACTGTGAGGGGTTCCAGGGATTCCTTTGTAAGCTTTGCCCTTCCTGGGGAATGAGGAGACTACTCTGGTGGTCCAGGCATCTGGCTCCAAGCCTAGGAGGAGGGCTCAGGCCCCTGAGGATCCTTGGAGAGAGACACATTGTAGGGCTCAGAATCAAGAAAGGGAAAAGGCCTGGGCGCAGACTGGAGTCAAGCCTTTTTATTGGCCCTGCCTGGTGAGCCCCCTTTCCACAAGAGCTCAGCTGCCCTTCAGAGGGGGAGGGACACAGTAGACTAGATCTGCTTAGCAAGGGGTTGGAGGGGCCAGGCCCCAATCACATAACATGAAGAGAGAAGGGGTGACAAAAGTGAGAGGTGCCACAGTGACAGAGTCTCCCTAGTGTGTGCCCTTCTAGGAGAGGCTCACAATGGCTGGTCAGTGTGGCACTGGACACAGCGATACATAGCCCTTTAGAGTTCCCACTGTGGTTCAGTCCCCCTGCCCTCACAATAGGGTTAAGGGGAGGAACTGGTAGTTTGTAGAAGTAGGGCCTCCTTCTTGGGCCAGGAATTGCTAACATTTGTCTCCTTCTGCAGTAAAACAGATGGGAAAAGTAGGAGCAACCAACCATCCTCGACCCTAAACTGGAGGGCAAGGCTCTGAGCAAGGGAAGGGACCCGAGCAGGGGGAACCATGCCTCTGAGGGGCTGGAGGCAGGGTACCTGCCCCTCCATTTCTTGGCTGTCATAGCAGTTATTAGCCCAACCCTCCCAATTATACACTATTTATTACCTGCTCCTGGCAGAGAAGGGGAACCAGGGGTTAGAGGCTGGGTGGTGGTGGTGGGGAGACCAGGCCACTTCCTTCCCAAAGCCAGGCCCTGCCTACTGCCTTTGGGGGGGCATCTTGGCTAACATGGGGCCTCAGCTAGGCTAGAGTGACTGAATCTATGGCTGCCCTTCTGCCCCTCCCCTGAGACAGGGATCGGGAGCTATGTGGAGGGGGTCGGGGAGACAGGGATGAGAGGGAAAGGCCTGGAAAGCCTGTGCTGGGGGCGGAGGCAGGCTGTGCCAGGCTGAAGGGCTCAGTGGGAAAGATCAGAAAGGGGAGAGGATTCTGGCCTTGGGAGGACAGCCAGTCCCCTTCCCCAATAGCATCCTGAAAGATCCCACAAGGTAAGGAGAGGTCAGCTGCTCCATCCCAGGGAGTGGGGAGAAGGGGAAGGGCCCTGGCTTGGCTAAAACACAACTAGGAGTAACTGGCCCTTTCCAGGTTGTCATCTCAGTCTCTTGAGTTTTGGTTGCTAAGAAGCCTGGCCCCAAGCTCACAGGCAGGCTCCAGGACTTCAGGTAGGGAGCGGTATCTGCAACCAAAGGAGGTAGGAGTCTAGGCCCGGCAGCCGGCTCTAGGAAGGTGGGGCAGGGAGTGTGTGCACATCAGGCCCAGTCTCCTTCCAGCTGAGGCCTCCCAACGCTAGGACCAGGCTGCCATCACCGCAGGTTGAAGACAAGGGCAGTAGTAACAATGATGCCCAAGAGGAGAACAAAGGGAAGCCAGGTCTTCACAAATGCCCCAACACTGTAGCAGAGACAGAGAAGGGAGAAAGCATGAGAGAGCGAAGTAACAGATTAGTCCTGTCCAGCCCTTTTAGACCTATGATGAAGGATGAAGACCACGCGCAATGGGAAGGGAGGCAAAGGGGACTCAGGAAATGAACACCCTCCCTCCCGGCTCCCATAACTCCCAAATGTCCTAGACACCGGCCTAACCACAGTGTCTGCAGACTGCACGAGGAAGGACCTGTGTGCACCCGAGTTCAGAGCTGTTGTGGGGTTAATCCAACACGAAGTTCTTAGGGATCTACTAGGGTCCCAGTTCTGGCTTGGCCGAGCCTTGATGTGTGAGCTGGGAAGGCATAGAGAGCTTCTCTGGGCCACTGGGCCTCCTGCTGTTGGGACTGGAGACTCCAATAAGGACACAGGGAAGCACCCTCCCTGCCCCCCCAACAGTGGGGTGTGCACAGTGAGGGGGAATGTGTGTGCATACAAGTGTGTACACACTTGAGCGCACTCTGGGACACAAGACACACTTCCTTCCCTCAGCTCAGTGGCTGGCTCGGCTGCACTGGGAGCTAAGGAGGCATCTTTCCCAAGTTCCCCCTCAGGGCCTAGTACAAGCTAGGCTCATAGAAGCTGCTGGCTGACATTCACGGATAAGCCCCACCTCTCTCCTGCCTAGCACCAGGGGAAGCTGGTCTTACCTAAGAGGGCAGTGACTGCTCCTGGGCTCCCTCAGTGACCATCAGACACAGCATACAGGAACGGATCTGAGCTCTGCCAGCCTTACCATCTCCCAGGGCAGGCAGGGACAAGGGGGTACAGTGGAAAGATGATCCCGTGTGGAGTTCCAAGAGCTGAGTGTGAACCCTGCCTCTGCCCTCAGCGGGCTGGCACAACCCTGGACAAGGCCCTTCCTCTCTCTGACTCTCCATGTCCTCATACTTGAGGGCTGTGGAGTGGAAAGCGTTCATCAGTTGTGAAGGACTGAATGGGTGTGAGCTCTCACTACCAGAAAAACATGCGTACGACTGCTTCCTACGTTAACCATCCCCCGGGCACGGCGGCTGCAGTGGAATCAAAGACAATATTTGCTCAGATTTCTGAAGACCCCTCTGAGCTCCAGCTCCCAGAGAGCCCAATAAGGCCCCTCCTTGCTGCCTCTGGCATGGCTGCATGTTAGGAGTGCTTCTGGGGGCTTGGAAATCCTCCCTCGTCTAGGGTTGTGCCAGCCCACTGAGGGCAGAGGCAGGGTTCACACTCAGCTCTTGGAACTCCACACGGGATCATCTTTCCACTGTACCCCCTTGCCCCTGCGTGCCCTGGGAGATGGTAAGGCTGGCAGAGCCCAGACCCGTTCCTGTATGCTGTGTCTGACGGTCACTGAGGGAGCCCAGGGGGCGGTCATTAGCCTCTGAGGCAAGCCCAGCACCCTGCGATGTTGGCATCAGGGAGAGAGTACATGTCTTCATTGAGGCATAGCCCTGAGAAGCCAGAGACTCACTGACCTTCTTTTATGAACAAGGACACAGAGGGGCAGTGATTTCCCGAGGTCACTCAGCTCATCCTCGTCATACTGATTGTTTACCAACAGCTCCTCACAGCAGAACCAGAACTGACAGACCTCCCCACACTCTACCCCATAGCTGAGAGGCCTTATCCCCTGGAGGCTTGGGCAGGGGCTCTACCCCCAGGTGCACCCCGAAGGTGCCTGGTCTGGTCTCACCTGACATACTTCCCGTAGATCAGGCAGAAGAGGCCAACCTTCACCATGTTCCAGTGGGAGCTGTTGTTGTAGCGCATCAGATTCAGGGCCAGGGCCACATGGGAGTGGCAATTGTCACAGCAGAGATTATGCTGCAGGAGTGAGGGACAGCAGGTATTAGGTACCAGCCTCAGGGCTGCATAGGAGGTGTCACCACTCCCCTCCCACCCCACCTACCATGCGATGTTTATATTCCTCTGATGCCTCGTGGACTGCGGTGTCCCAAGCATTTGGCCGACTGGCTTGCACTTTGGAGGGGTCCAACTTCCAGTACCTGAGGGGAGAAGGAGCCATGGGGCCCCAGGGTCTCAAAGGCTCATCTGACCTCTTCCCCATGTGAGGCTACCCAGGCAGTCATTTTGCCCAGCTCAGGGCTCATACCAGGGAGAAGGCCATCCCTGCTTCACCTGCCCCTCCAAAGGCCAGTGTGAATCAGGACAGGCCCAATGCCATGACTCTGGTCTGAAGGAGATGCAGACTAAGGCCCCTGCCCACCCTTTAGTGACTAGGGCTGGGTGGGGGCACATACTCCCTAGGTCGGGCTCCTGAACCTCCATTCTAAGTCCATAGTTTAGCCCAATCCCCTTCCAAAGCCAAGTCAGCTTCACTTGGGGGCAGATAGGCCACACTGGGCCCTATCGCTGCAGAGCATGACACAACCCTATGACTCCCACTGTCAGAGACAGGAGCTTATTTGTAAATAGCACGCCTTGGGATGGCATCTCCACTGAATCTAGCATAAGGAAGGTCATCTATGGAGAAATGAAAACACAAACACAAACCCTGCTCGGGCCCTGAAGCCCAAGCTGGTTTTGTCACCTCTGGACGGATCATCTTTGCTACGGGTCCCAGGCTCATCCTGGGAACTCTGAGAGCACCACCCCTGCTTGCCTGCTCGCCTTGTCTGCCCACCTCTAGTTGTTTCCGTGCACTTCCATCCTCTTAAGCTTAGTAAAGCCATGGGTAGAAATAGCACTTCCCAGATGAATAAGGGAGGTGAAGGTTACCCCAAGGACCAGAGAAACAGCAGAGCTCCACGGGAGGCCTCTGGCATGGCAACAGGGAAGGAAAGGAGACTGATAATTCTGCAGACTCAGTCCACTACCCTGGGGGGCAGGCACACCCTCAGGCCCCCTCTGTCTTCCCTGCTGGGGCAGGTGGGGTTCACCCATCCTCCAAATTAAGTTTTTAATAACTTACTTCACAGGCTTCCCAAAGGCCATATTGTCTTCCTGTGGGGAAAGAAGAGAAAATCCTTTGTTCAAATGTCACGTTAGGCCAAGAGGGGACCAGCTGGCTCAGATAATAAACAACAGCTCAGTGCCCTGGCCTGTGGCCATCGGGAAGGAAGACATCTCCACTCTGGTGCTACAGTGGAAGGTCAGGGCCTAAGTAGAAGGAAAGAAAGCCCAGAGGGCAAATGTGGCATGTGTGCATTGAACGAATCATAGTTCAGCCCCCTCCCTAAGTCACCTAACATTGTCACCTGGGTCTGACTATAGAAAAGGAGTTATAAAGACAGGGGACAGCCTAGGTCTCCTATCATGTAGTACAGAGCTGAGGGGAGGAGGAGAGAGCTGATCACTATGCCTTCTCCTAAAGTGGAAAAGAAAATGAGGCTGGAGCCCTGGGGGAGATGAAGCCTTGAAAGCTAGGAATGCCTACAAGGACCCAAGAGGGAACAGGGAGGGGCACTCCTTTGAATCCAGGCAAAAGACCCAAGGACAGCTTTTCTGTGACCCTTGGGGAAGCCCTACTGAGAGTTGTGTTTTTTCTCCTTTGGCCTTCCTTGTGTATGTTGGTAGTAAAAATCCTTTCACAATTCAAAGGTGGGAATTATAGGGAGACAGATTCCAGCTCAGAAAAGAGAAAACCTTTCTGATGGTAGAATGGTCTGTCTTGCAAAGTGGCAAGCCTGCGTTCCTGGCAGTGTCTGGTCAGGGGCAGATGGACACCTGCTGGATGGCCTGCTGAGGGAGTTTCTTGCAAAGAACAGGAAGATGTACTAGATTAGGGGTGGGGAACCTGTGGCCTCGAGGTTACATGTGGCCTTCTAGGTCCTTGGATGTGGCCATTTGACTGGGTTCAAGTTTTACAGAATAAATCCTTTTATTAAGTGGATTTGTTCTGTGAAGTTTGGATTGTCAAAGGGCCACACTTAAGGACCTAGAGGGCCACATGTGGCCTCAAAGCACAGGTTCTCCACTCCTGTACTAGATAAATCTGAGATCTCTTTTAGGTCTAAGAGGGCGATCCTATCATTCTGGCCCGTGACTGCATTCTAGATCTCCAGTGGACCAGGGAAAAAAAGAATCCTGGCTGGAAACATTTTTTAAGAGTGGTAAAGTAGGAAGGCAGGGGGACTGGTATCTAATGTCCCTAAGAGAAAAAAAAATGTGTCCTAGTGACCTGGCCTGGGATCAAAAAGGCCAGTTACTAGGAGTAAGAAGATGTCCTAGATGAGGTCCCTGGCATTCATGTGTCTACTGATGAGCCATTCCTTGGCTGATGGAGGAGCTGGTGGGGAGGGGGAGGGCAAAGCTCTTTCAAAGGCAACTCTTATGTCCCTTCCCTCACCACCACTCTACTGAAGTTGACTGGCTGCTAGGATTGAGGGTCAATGCAGTTTGACCAGTGGCATGATGCCATATAATCTTCCAAATAAACCAGACCCATGCTGGTAAGAGGGCCTCCTCCTGGTAAGATGTAAGAAGACTCCTGTTCCGCATGGCCTTACACTAGTCCTCTTCTCAGTCCTGCATCTAAAGGATGATTCTGTAGGCGGCCCCCAACACCCACCACTCTATGACCTCATCACCTCTACTTTTCAGAGGCAGGAAAAGTGAGACATGGAGGAGTGATTACCTGGAATTCTAATTCTCCATTTCGGGAAAGGAAGGGAAGGGAAGGAAAGGGAGAGTTCACTATGTGGTCAGGATACACTTAACATTTTTCTCAACAACTTATTTTCCATACACTTCATTTACTGTTTAGCATCAAGTGCCTTGTAACTGGCTATCTTTTCACGTTTGCATTCTCTGCTGTGAAGGGAGCCCTAAAGGGGATGGAGATAATCGTTCAGAGAAAGTGTTGGTCCAGAGATGAGGAAGAAAACTGCTAAAATAACCACTTTCCAGTGGTACTGGCCACTCTGACTCTCCCCATGCTCTTGGGACAAGAGGTGTCGGTGTTAGTATCAGAACAATGGAGGGGGAAAGAAATATACCACCTGCTAATTGCAGGCTTTGCTCCATCTCTGTGACATGAAGTCTGGGGTGGATGAAAAGAAGGCCAACTACAGAGATCAGCTGATTCAGAAGCAGATCCCTGCGCACTCTAGAAAGCAAGGTCTGGGAACTCACCGAGACATAGTAGGGGCCTGCAAAGTCCCGAATGACTCCCGTGGAAGTACAAATGCCCATGTGGCCAATAATGGGGAAAACCCACCTGCAAGACAAAGGTTCAATTCAATTCAACAGATATTCATTGAGTGCCCATGGGGTACAAGACAAGGTGCTAGGGCTGGGGATACAAAGTCGAAGGCATAAGATCTTCCAAGAGTCTAAGTTGGGGTGGAGG
>CM053622.1:767073648-767094662 GCA_028646595.1 Phalanger gymnotis
ATATCACGTTCAATCCCAGAAGGATACAGTGTATGGGAAGAAGCAATACATTCAACACTGAGTGACATGGATTCCAATCCTGGTCCTATTCAGCTGTGGGACTGTAGAAGTCACTTCCCCCCACCCCCACCCCAACCATAAAATCAAGACAACACTTGTGCTCTCTAAGCCACCAGACTGTTGTGAGGAAACTGCACTCAATCACTAAGCACCTCTGATCTGCCTTCTCTGGGCCAGGCCTCGTGCCAAGTGCTAGGGACACAGAGGCAAAGGGAAACAGCCCCTACCCTAAAGAGGAAGACAACACGCGTATCTATAAGTATACAGAGGAGACACAGAATGAAGACACAGTAGTTTGGGGAAAGAGGGTGCTGGCTGTGGGGGAGGATCAGGAAGGCTCCTTGGAGAAGGGGGCACATTCTAGGGATGAGACAGCCAGTTCAAAGGATGGAAACAAGAAATGCAGTGTCCACAGACTATGGAACAGGAAAAGGACCGCTGCAGCATGCCGGAGGCCGTAATGTGGAAGGGAGATCAGGTGGAGCAGAGACAGGATACCAAAGGACTTTATATTTGATCCTACAGGTAACGCAGGCCGCTAGGTGGCACCACAGTGCATGCAGCACTGGGACTCTTCTTCCTGAGTTCAAATCTAGCCTCAGACACTTCCTAGTCATGTAACCCTGGGCAAGTCACTTAACCCAGTTTGTCTCCTTTCCTCATCTGTAAAATGAGCTGGAGAAAGAAATGACAAATCATCCCAGTATCTTTGCCAAGAATACCCCAAATGAGGTCACAAAGAGTCAGACACAACTGTGCCAGTGGAAATTTACTGAGCGGGGCGGGGGGCGGGGGGGCAACATGTTTAAGACAGCCTTTTGATAGCTATGTGGAAAATGGATTAAGGTGGGGAAAGGCCTGAGGTGGGGAGAGGGCGGGGGCATGTGAGAGGTGTTGTGGGGACAGAAAAGATAAGATGGCAACTGATTGTTGTGTAGGATGAGTGAGACCAAGGAACCAAGGAGGACACAGAAGCTGGGAGTCCAGAGAACTGGAAGGATTATGGTGTCCCCAAGAATAATGGGAGGGGGGCGTCTAGAAGTAGAGATAACAAGTTGTTTTGAACATGTTTGAATGTGCTGACATGTCCACGGGCCGTTCCATCTATGGGCTGTTTACGATGTGGGCCCTGAGTCCCTGAGAGAGTCTAGGACAAGATACAGAGATCTGGAAGTCATTGGCATAGAGATATCAAAGCCAGGGGAGCGGACAATGTCACCAAGGGACTTTGTAGACTTTAAAACACTTGATCCCTGAGTTACTATTCCCGAAGCTCTGTTTTATTGCATCATTTTCTTGCCCAAAGACCTCCAATAGCTTCCCTTTCCCTACATGCCATAGCCTGGCTTTCAGGAAGGCCCTCCACAATCTGGTACCTTGGTGGTCTCACCTCCCACTACTCTTCCACATAGAGCTGGTACTCTCGCCACACTGGTCAATTCATGGTCCTGAGAACCACACCTATGCATTCCTACCTATCTACCTTTGTCAACACCATAAATCCAGAAACCATGCCCAAAGAGCCATAAAATGTGCATACACTTTGACCCAGCTATACCACTCCTAGGGCTGTATCCCAAAGAGTTCACACAAGTGGGAAAGGGATCCGTATATACAAAAATATTTATGGCAGCTCCTTTTGTGGTGGCAAAGAATTGGAAATCAAGGGGATGCCCATCAATTGGGGAATGGCTGAACAAACTGTGATATATGAATGTAATGAAATACTATTGTGCAATAAGAAATGAGGGGCAGACAGACTTCATTACAACCTGTAAAGACTTACATGAACTGATGCTGAGTGAGAGGAGCAGAACCAGAACATTATACACAATTACAGACACACGGTCTCTGTAAGGACTAACTTTGATAGACTTGGCTCCTCTTAATCAATACCAAGTTCAAAGACAGCTCCTAAAGACTCATGCACATCCAGAGAAAGAATTATGGCATCTAAATGCAGACTGAGGCAAACTATTCACTCTCTTTTTTTCCCTTCTTTTTTGGTTTCGTTTCTCCTTTCTCATGATTCATTCCATTGGTTATAATTCTTCTTTACAACTGGATTATTATGTGAATAATAAGTTCAATGTGAAGGTATATGTAGAACCTACACTAGATTACATGCCGTCTTGGGTGGGGGGGGAGGAGAGGGAAGAAGAGAAAATTTGGAACTCAAAAACTGGTGGAACTAAGTATTGTAAACTAAAAATAAAAAAATAAATTTATTTTTAAAAAAAAACCACTATAAACCCAGAGAGGTGGTATGTTAAGAGGAAAAAGAGAGATGGTCACATGTCTAGTGTCTACGACCAAATTAGAACCCAGGTCTTCCTGGGATCTCTCAGTTAGAAGGAACCTCCAAAGTCCAACTAACCAAAAATCCTTTTCATGATACACTGAATAACCGGCCATACGACCTTTGCCTGAAGACCTCCACTGAGGGGCACACTCCTTCCTGAAGCAACTCATTCCACTTTGGGATTCTCTTTCAGCAGGAATTCAAGTCAAGACTGGATGAAGGCTTGCCCACGGTAGTGCAGCAGCTTCTCCAAACTTACAGAATTTCAGCTGACAAGGACTTTAATACTTCAAGGAGTTTAACTCCCTCCTGGTAGAGGAAGAACCAGAAGTTCAGAAGGAGAAGGTGATATGCCCAGCTTTTCCCACCCTGAGAAGTGGAAGAGCTAGGCTTAAACCAGAGACCTCCTGATCCCTGCTCCAGGGCATCCAGGGAACCTCTGGTGAGCTAGCCTCAGGCAAGGACTGAAAATGGGGTAGGGGAAAGGAACTTCGTGTTGTGGTTGGTGTAGGAAGGGAGTTCCCTAAATTTAAACACAGAAGACAAAGTCGATCTCTGCTGGAGGCGCTGCTCATTAGGAGGGGGCGGTCCCAAGTCTCTCACTTCCCGGGTGGCAAGAGTAGTGAAGGGGTGGCTGCTCTTCCCGTGTCCAGGCAGGGATTCTGGGATCCCAAAGGGACCCAGGGAAGGGAAGTCACAAATAGCGATGGGGGAAACAGATGGGCCCTTGGGCTTAGAGATGGAAGGCCCCAAGAAGGGAGGTCAAGGGCGGAGATGGAGGGACTAGAGAACAGCCAAAACACCTGGCATGGAGATGGGCAGGGGAGGGGAGCAGGGGGGACAGGGAGGAAGGAGGCGCAGGAATGGGAGGACCAGGGTGGGGAAGCCTGAAGACAGAAATAGGGAGCTGGAGGATAATCCTAGGTGGGGGGAAGGGATGAGGCTAGAAAGCACGGAGAGCCAAGGCAGTACTTCAGACGGTACCCAAAGCACTGTGCCACACATCGTCTCCTCTCCTCGCTACAGCAGGTGCCAGGGGCATCATTACTCCATTCTGCAGATGAACGGAGGCCCAGAGAGGTTGAGGGACCTTCCAAAGTCTCCTCCCACCTGCCCTCTTTTCACCTACAAGGAAGGCCAGGAAAGGGGCAGGGGCATCATCGTAGTGAGGGGCGCCCCTCCCTCCTGGGGAGAGGCTCTAAGAGGGCGGAGCCACAGATCTGTTCAAAGCTAAGTTCAGAGCTTGGACTGGTGACCCGAGAAGGGAGGTGGGGGCGGGGCCGGGCTCTAGAGCCCCTCCAAGGGCGCATTTAGGGTTAGGGGCGGAGCAAGCCTTCGGGTGGGAGGGGGGGCCCCCCCCCCCCGCTGAGGGCAGGCGAGGGGGCGGAGCCAGGAACAAGAGCATCTCGGAGGGCGGGTGAGGGGGCGGGTCCAGCCTTCGCTAGTGGAGGAAGGACGGCAGGGGGCGGAGCTCTGAGGGCGAACATCTTTGAGAACCGGTAGGAGGCGGGGCCGGGCTCGCGAACAGCTCAGAGGGCAGGCCGGCCTTCGCAAGGGGCCGAGGGCTGGCGGAAAGTGGGGGGGGGACCGGGCGCACGAGTCTCTCGAAGGGACGCGGCCTGCTTTCACAAGCGCCTAGCCCTGCGAGGGGCGGAGCTCCGAGGGCGGGGCCAGGCTTGTGAGCAGCTCACGGGGCTGACAGGGCGGGGCTGGTGACGGGGCGGGGCCGGGAGCTCGGCACTCCCGGAGCCGGAATATAGCTGGGGGGCGGGGAGGGTCTGATGGTGTGGGGTAGGGAGGGGGGGGGGTCAGACACTCACGTGAGCAAGGGAATGGGCGTCCACACCACGCAGTAGGGGAAGCGACTCCGCTCCACGTCCATGGCCACGACAGCGCTGCCGCCGCCACCGCCGCTTCCACGGAACTGCTTCATCGCCGCTTCGTCTACCGCCTCCACTTCCGCCATCCCCTGGGGGGACATTGGCGGCCCCAGCAGGGAGCATCCTTCCGCTTCCGCTTCTGCCATGGCGCTGCCTACGTCCGGCCGCCGGGAGCCGGTCTGCCCTGCGTCACTTCCTGGAGATGATGTTCCCTTCTTAACCGTTCCCCCCTTTCCCCCGGAACAGGAGCCTCGCCTCTCGGGGCCTATGCCAGACTTCGTCTTCGTTGGTGGGGAGAGCTGACTCCGACCACGCGGCGGCGAGACAGGGCGGCCGAGAAAGCAAGCGCAGTCTGCACGCAGCAGCCCAAACTACTCAGTGTCATTCATTCCCTAGCTCAGTTAACTACGTGG
Source organism: Phalanger gymnotis (assembly GCA_028646595.1). Taxonomy (NCBI): domain Eukaryota; kingdom Metazoa; phylum Chordata; class Mammalia; order Diprotodontia; family Phalangeridae; genus Phalanger; species Phalanger gymnotis. The sequence continues at coordinate 767,078,304 of CM053622.1, forward strand.
TTCCCTGGTGCCTTCGGGCGAAGAGAAACCTCCTCCTAGCAAGCATTTGTCGGGCAAAGCCTCCGGCCAGGGCTCCCGCACGGCCGCAAGGCACAGCACCGCCTCCATCTCTAAGTTCGCTTCCCCCTCCCCAGGGGCAGCACGCGGTGGTTAGAGCCGGCCCTCAAGTCCGGGCGACCCGAGTTCAAAGCCAACCGCAGACACTCCACCCCCTCCCAGGGAGGTGGAGACGCTCTAATGGGATGATTGTAAAGCGCAGCCGCGTCCGCCTCCTTTCCCTTTCAAATGACCATCCCTCTGCTGCGTTTAGATCCGGCGCATACCTTGTTTGCTCCAGGACAAGGCCTCCGTTGGTTCATCGGTTGTTTGTTTTTGTATTCCCGGCGCTTAGTACACAGAAGGCCCTTAAATGTTTATTGACTGGCGCACAGACTGCCGAGCAAGCTTTCTCTCCTTTTGGAATCCTTTTGCTCAATCAACAGTTACTAGGGGCCAGTTCCTGTGCATACAAATACAAGAAATAAAACAATCCTTGTCCCCGGGCGGCTTGCATTTTAAGAAGGGAGACAGTAAGCGCATATAAAATGTGAGGAGGGACCTGTGATGCTGAAGGAAGGGGAGAAAACCACACAATTGTTCTTCGGTCCGCTACAAATGTATGGTACACAACCTGCTGCCAGGCAGGCCTACCACACTTCCCTTACCAGCTCACTATCCCACTCTCCACAGTAGATGTTCCAAACGTTTCATCCTTCCTCAGACCTCTCATGGTCCCTCCTCCCCCCACCACTGATAACCTTGCCTCCTGGTTTACAGAAAACATTCAAGCCATTTGCTGTCAACTCCCTCTTCCTCATCTCCCATCACTCTAGTGCCTTCTGCCACTCTGCTCCTTCATCCCTGTCTCACAAGAAATGACCTCAGTCCTTACCAAGGCTAACCCCTCTACCTGCTCAGCAATCCCATTCCACCCCATCTCCAACAGATTGCCCCCTCTCTCATCCCCAGTCCATCACTTATTTTCAATCTGTCCCTGTCCACTGCTCATTCTCTACTGCCTGTAAGCATGGCCAAGTCTCTTCCCAACTTCAGAAAACACTCATTTGATCCATCCATCCTGCTATAGTCACATATCTTCTGCCATCTGTGACTACACTCCTCAAAAAGGCCATCTACAATAGGCGTCTCCACTTTCTCTCCTCTTTCTTCTTGACCCCTACCTTACCATTTCACTGGAACTGCTCTCTCCAAATTTACTAATGTTTCTTAGTTGCTAAATCCAATGGCCTTTTCTCAATCCTCATTCTCCTTGAGCTCACTGCAGCCTTTGACATTGTTGGGCACTCTTTCCTCCTTGATATTCTTCTCTCTAGGTTTTCAGGACACTTCTCTCTTCTAGTTCTCCCTGTATCTATCTGACTGCTTCTTTTCTGTCTCCTTTACTGGATCCTCCTCCAGATCTTGCCTTCTAAGTATAGGAGTCCCTCAGGGTTCTGTCCTGGGCTTGCTTCTCTTCTCCTTTTATACTACTTCACTTGGTCATCCTACACGCTCCCCTGGGTTTAATTGTTATCTCTAGGCTGATAATTATCAAATCTCCCTGTCTTGCCAAAAAATCCTCTGCTGACTTCCAATCTTGCTTTTTCCAAGGGCCTTTCAAACATCTCAAACTGAATGTCCAGTAGACATCTTAAACTCATTATGTCCAAAACAAAACTCATTATCTTTCCCCCAAAACTACTCATCCACACAAACCTTCCTTGTTACTGAAGAGGGCAACACCATCGTCCAAAGCCCCCAGGCTCCCAACCTAGAAGGCATCCCGGATTCCTCACTCTTTCTCACCCCACCATATCCAAGCTGTTTCTAAGGCCTATTGCTTTCACCTTTGCAATGTCTCTCAAATACCCGGCACTGCCATCCCTCTAGTGTAGCCCCTCACACTTGCCCAGTAGCCTGCTAGTGGGTCTGCCTGCCTTAGCTGTCTCCCCACTCCAATCCATCCTTCATTCAGCCACCAAAGTGATTTTTCTACAACACAGGACTTATCATGTCACCCTCCTACTCAATAAACTCCAGTGGCTCCCTATTGCCCCCTGAATCTAATACAAAATGCTATTTGGCATTCAAATCCCTTCATAACCTAGCTTCCTCCTATCTTTCCAGTCTCCTTACTACCTGTCGCATACTCTTCGATCCAGTGACCCTGACCTCCTGGCTGTTCCATGAACAAGACACTCGTCTCTCAGCTCAAGACATTTTCCCTGGCTGTTCCCCATGTCTGGAATGTTCTACCTTCTCTGACCACTGACATCTCTGGCTTTCTTTAATTTCCAACTAAAATCTCACCTTCTACAGGAAGCCTGCCTTAACACCTCTTAATTCCAGTGCTTTCCCTCTCTTAATTATCTCTTATTTATCTTGTGTACAGCTTGCTTTATATATTTGTTTGCTTGTCTCCTCCATTAGAATGTAAGCTCTTTGAAGGCAGGGGCTGTCTTTTGCCTCTTCTAGTATTCCCAGCACTTAGCACGGGGCCTGGTACATCCTAGGTACTTAATAAATGTTTATTGAATTGAAAGCACACAGTGGGAGCTCTTGAGTTATAAGCACTAGAAAGATACCTCCCAACTCTTTAGGGTTACCCCTATAACCCTGAGAGGACATGTAGCAGCTGTACTCGGGGACCCAGGTTGCCCCTATTAGTGGGGATTGGGAGAGTATTTCTAGGGCATTTACTTCACAAGTCTATTCAGAAGAAAGAAAAAAGGGAATAGATACAAAGTAGTTCGGTATATGGTGGTTTGACAGAGAGGCCCTAGCAAAGGCTATATGTAAAAGATGGTGATTGAGAAGCCTCTATGAGGTACAGGTGAGGAGGGAGGGCATTCCAGGCCTGTGTGGGTAGGCCATTGAAAAAACAGGCCTAAGGGGGAAGAAGGAGTGTAGGGAACTTGAAACGGCCAATTTGCCTGGATTGAGCGTGGATGGAAGGGGAATGTACATCAAGGCTGAGAGGATAGAGGGGGACAAGGTTGTGAAGGGTTTTAAAGGTTAAAAACAAGCGTTTATACTTAATCCTTGAGGTAATGGGAGCTACTGGAATTTACTGGGTAGGGAAGTGGCATGGTCAGATCTATGCTTAAGGAAAAGTTCTCTGGAAGGTGTGAGGAGGGATTTGAGGCAGAAAGATCAATTAGGAGGTCCTTGAAATCATCTAGGTGGGCCTAGATCTACCCAGAGAGCTGTGGGAATAGAGAGTAGAAAGCTCTTTTCTAAATCCTACAAGAGACCTTTCCTAATTGCCCCTTCCTTTCAGTTCTTCATTCTTCTCAGCCCACAACCCCAAAATAATTTTAATTTACTTTAAAAATTATTTTCTGTATATACATTATATTTCCATTCCCTGCCCTGCTCCCCCATAGCTTTGTAGGCCACAACATAGTGCCATATGTAGTAGTTATTTAATATTCATTGAATTGACTTTTGTGGGGTTGGGAAGGCAATTGGGATTACTTGATCAAACAGGATTACTTGATCCCAAGATCAAACGGTTAGTAAGCGTTTAAGGCCAAGATTTAAACTCAGGTTCTCCTGACTCCAGGTCCTGTGCTCTATCCACTGAACCCCCTAGCTGCACCCCCCCTTGAACTGAATCTTAGACTGCATTAAAGAGAAGCCTAAAGTCCAAAATGAGGAAGGTGATTGTCCCTCTGTGCTCAGTCCTGGTCAGACAGCATCCTGAGTACTGTGTTCAGTTCTGGGCATTCTATATTAGGAAGGATAATGATAAGGGAAGGAGAACAAGTATTTCTTAAGCATCTACTATGTGCCAGGCACTGGGCTGAGGGCTTTTTACAAATATTTTCTCATTTGATCTTCACAACAAGCCTGGGCAGTAGATATTACACGATGAGGAAACTGAGGCAGAAGTGAAGGGCTTGCCCAGGGTCACACAGGTAGAGTCCAAGTCCAGGCTCAGATCTCTATCCACTGTACCGCCTAGCTGCCTAGGTAAGCTGAAAAGCATTCAGAGGAGGACCAGGAGGATACGTTTAAAGTTCATGCCATATGAAGAAAATTTGAGGGAACTAGTGATGTTTAGCTTGGAGAAGATATGACTTGAGGTGGGGTGGGGGGGGGGGGTGTTGAGTTACAGCCAATATTTGAAGGGCAAACTCAGGGAAGAAAGATTTAACTGCTCTGCTTGGCCCCAGTGAGCAGAATTAGGAGTTATGGGTGAGACTTAGGTTTGATATGAGGAACATTTTGCTAATAATTAAAGGTAACCCATTTTAAAGGGTTAAAGTAAAGGCAGAATGGTCTGCTTGGGGGTGGGGAGGGGAAGAGGGAGGAGGAAGGAGGGAATATTTTCCTTCTCACCAAAGATTACCTTCCATTTACAGGATATATGTATCTTATAAGTATATAGTGATTTGTCTCCCCCACTTAGACTGTGAGGTAGCTAGGCGGCACCACAGAGCACCCAGCCTGGAGTCAGAAAGATTCCTCTTTGTGAGTTCAAATTTGTCCTCAGACATTTCCTAGCTGTGTGACCCTGAGCAAGTCACTTGACCCTGTTTGCCTCAGTTTCCTCATTTGTAAAATGACTGGAGAAGGAAATGTAAACAACTTGACAATAAGAGAAATGATTATTTTTCTCATATTAATAACCAATTATTAATTAAAATTAAGGTTCTCCCTTTCTATTTCCTCATTCAGAAACCAACTCCTGTAAGTTATTCAGCCAGCCTCTGAAGGGCATTGCTGCTCTATGAGATTGCTCAAATCCTTGGGATACATGCTTTTGAATCTTGGATGGGACCCCACCCAACTATTAGATCTTACAAACAGAATCCAGTCTAGCTGAGAGCTTGCCGTTAGGACATAAGCCCCTGTCCTTGGAACCTTCCATTAGTATTTAGGGTGACCCAGCTTATGAAGGGGAAAACCAGCCAGAGTAGTGTGGGTAGAGATGGATTCTTTTGTCCAGATTGCTGGAGGTATCTGGGTCTCAGGACAGGGTCACATTCTCAGCAGGAGGAGGTGAAGACTTTTTGCCCACCTCCTCATTAATATGTCCACTCCTCATTAATCATTAACCAATCAGAGTTGATTTCCGCTCTGAGGTAACCCCCTTTTCCAAAGGCTTTTTAAGCAGGGAATGTTCTCCAAGGGGTATCTTTGGTTTACAAGAGAAAGCCAATGATCATCATTTTATTAATTAGTTGCTAGCTATAATTAATAAATTGATATTAATTATCCAGCAACTATGTTTCTCAGACTTTTCATATGTCACACCAAGAAAACCCCAAATGAAGCCTCGAAGAACAGGACACCACCTAAATGAGTGAACAACAACATGGAGGCAGCTGGGTGGTTCAGTGGATGGAGCCCTGGGCCTGGAATCAGGAAGACCTGAGTACAAAACCAGCCTCACACACTTACTAGCTTGTGTGATCCTCGGCAAGTCACTTAACCTAAGGCATAAACTTCTAACGAAAGGCCTTATTACTAGAATGAAATAATTGGGTCCCAAACATGGGCTATTAACTGTAGTTCAAGAAAAATCTTGTGTGCCATGACATAAAGCTAGTGAAAGGAATTAGAATGTATTAGATAGTCTGGGACAAGATAGAAAAGCCTCCCGCTGTAAAGGTAGAATTGGGTCTCTGGCCTCTTAATCTCCTCCTTTTAGAGGCCTGGAAGTTATCAGCTGCCAATTTGTCATCATATACTAGAAACAAATCTTTGAATTATTTTTCCTTTTCCTTTAAATAAACCAACATTCTGCCCTTAGATGTAACTTTCTGGAGGCAAATAAAGTTAAATGACTTGCTCAGGTTCACACAGCTATTGTCTTGACCGACTCCAGAGCAGGTGCTCTATCCACCTTGCCACCTAGTTAGCCCATCTCCTGCCCCACCCCACCCATGTGTAACTTTTAATGTACATGCGTGGCTAGAGAGAACCTCTTAGAATCCTTCTGGCAAAGGTATCTGAACTCCCAGACTTTTAGTTGCGCTAGTCTACTCTGCAGTAGCTAGAAATGCTCATTTCTATAGATCTGATCCTTGAAGGCAAGCACAAGAGGATTTTTGCTTTGACACTGGTCTTTCTTAGCCTTTTAATTAGATTATAATATTCTCCAGAAAAACCTAAATTTGGAGAGGGATCTGTGGATTGATCCATTGGTATCAGGGCTAGTACAGTGAATCAGATCATATATTCAGGTGAAGAACCAAGACCTGTTTCCCATTGGGTAACAGATGAACTCGAGGGGGAAGAGTGGTAGGAAGAAGCTGGGCTGGGGAAAGTACAGGAGTCCCCCAAAAGGGTCTAAAGCCATCTAGATCTCTAAAGAATAAGCTATATGATTTTGCATGTTAATCATGTTTGTAGCTTTCCTATTAGATCGTAAGCCCCATGAGGTCGGGACATCGCTCATGTACAGTACATCCTCATATCTCACTGCAAGGGCAGCTTGGTGGCGCTATGGTACATAGAGTGCTAGGCCTGGAGTCAGGAAGAATCATATTCTTGAGTTCAAATTCATCCTCAGGAACTTCCTAGCTGGGTGACCCTGGGCAAGTCACTTCACCCTGTTTGCCTCAGTTTCCTCGCCTGTAAAATGAGCTGGAGAAGGAAATGGCAAACCACTATTGCCAAGAAAACCAAATGGGGTCATGAAGAGAGTAGGATATCACTTAAAAACGACTCAACAACAAATCTCACTGCCATTGTCTTAGTTCAGGGCCTCATCACTTCTTACCTGGACTATTTCAGTAGCTTCCTAATTGGTCTCCTTGCCTTAAGTGCCTCCCTTCCCTCCACAGAGCTGCCGAAGTTATTTTCCTTAGATGGAGGGTCAGACCAGCTCACTCCCCTCCTTGATAAACTTTGGTGGATCTCTACTGGGTAAGTTTTGTAATACACATAACTATTAGTGCAGTAGTGTATGTACACAATTTATAAATGAATAAATATACACACATAGTGGATATTCTTTGATCAAGGCCAGGTTGCTTCATCTCCCCTCCAAGTTTCAAGGAACCCTGAGGGTTTCTACATATATAACATGCAGACTCTGGCCCTGTTCTCTCAGGGTTGGGCAGGCCACATCTCCCCTCTGGGTTCCAAGGAACCATGAGTGGTTAGGGGTATTACCTCTCTCTATTACAATTGACTCGAGGCCTCTACTAGCTATGTTCCCCTCATTGTTAGGGGGACCAGGTAGCTAGCTTTCCAGTTCTCTTTAGCCACTTAGCACTACTTGGCTTTTACAAAAAGATATTCAAAGCAAGAATAAACACACCAACATTTCCCCCAATAGTATACTCTTCCCTATAGCAGCTGGGTCTCTGGGGGAGTAGGCTTAAAACTTAGCTCAGTTTTGACAGTCCTTTCAGATTATCTGAACCCCAATAAGATCCAAAGTCTGAACTAATCAACCAAACTGCTTTGCTCTACTCTAAAAATGCCCTTCCTTGTGCCAGCAACTTCAAAGACCGATAAGATTGACAAGAAGTATCTTTCCTATTGGTGACAGGATGTCTGCAACTAGAACAGTGGGATTTCTCTTATCTTGATATCCTAGGGGCACAACCATCCTGGGATCGCAATTTCTAACTGAACTACTTTGCCAATTGTCTTACTGTATTTCTGACTCATCCAACTAAGAAGCTAAGTTTCTTATGATATGGAGACCATAAACTGGAGTTGAGATTGTTCTAAAGTGTACTTAAACTTTGTCATTCTTTTGTCAGACAGAAATTTCCTTTTGACTCCATGAGCATGTATTGCTAGCTTTAAGGGAATAAATTTTGTGTGTGTGTGTGTGTGTGTGTATGTGTGTGAGTATACATATGTATGTATGTCTATATACACATTCACACATATCTATCTCTATATCTATATGTATGTATGTATATCACCTAGCCTGTTTGCCTCCTTTAACCAAACTTTCACATCGACAGTTTCTACATAGCGTTGGTCTTAGCAAATTCACATCCAGATGCAACTTAATAACTGAATGAGGCCTTCTGCCCAACTGGGGTCCCAAGAATCAGTCTTGGAAGGTTGCCTCTTGTTCCTTGGGGCATTAATACTGTTCTGGCTGCAATACTCAACCTAGAGTCTCCAGGCTCTAGAATGTCAGGATGATGGAGCTCTATCATGAAGCTCCACTCCCTTTACTTAGAACAGAGAAAGAACCAACAAAAAGGACAAGGACCCAGGTTTTCAGGGGCTATATGGCCATGGTGTTGAGGAAGGACCCCAGATCCTTCTCCTTACTGCATGATCTCTCACTGGATGCAGAGGCAGAGAGGGCCTCTGAGCTGACCTGGATATGAATGAAGCAAAAAGCAAGCCACTGAAACTGACCGGATTCTTGTGAATGCTTCTGATCCTTCACCACATGGGTAGCCCACTGGAACCAGCTACAGAATGTCCACACATACGCCACAGTCTCTCCAAGCCATTTCCCATCATACTTTTCCTGGAAGCCACCTCCACAGCTGACGAGGTCTGTGAATGCTCCAGACCTCCAGTACACGCATATTAGGGGGTACGTGCTCAAAACATTGTTTTGGAATTGATAGAGGTGCGTGATCAAAAAAGTTTGGAGACCGTTTCCCTAGACCATCACACTTTCAATCCTCTCCTTAACTACAGGTATCTCCCTTGCCCAACCCAAACATGCCCAGGTCTGCACCATCTCTCAGTAACCTTCAATAACACCGAATTTGAAAGCCTATCTCTGCCCTTTATTGCTGATGTGGCCTCAGGCAAGTCACTAAAACTTACAACAAAAACCCCAAAACTCTGTTGGCCTCAGTTTCTCCATCTGTAAAATAATACCACCTACCCTTCAGGGTTGTTGTGAGGATCAAATGAGATAGCACAGGGCTTGGCACATAGTAGATGCTTGACAATTAGCTATTAATGATAATAATAATAGCAGGTGTTCATAACCTTTTTGTGTCATGGATCCCTTTCTAGTAAGGCCTATGTACCCCGTTTCAGAATAATGTGAAATGCATAAAATTAAATACATAGGTTTACAATGGAGGTCTAGATGCCATTGGGGAGTTGCAAAACTTCTTTAATGACTCTAACCATGAAAGGCACGTCTTTTTAATACCAACATTCTATCATTGCTGTGTGGCAGTAAGACATGGAATACAGCACTCTTCAAAGAATTCAAAACTACCATTACTGTGAGAGTCATGAAGAGGTGCGTTTAGAGGTGGGTATAGGGAGGCTGCAGTGTATAACTATGAAGAACAGGAGTGAAACATGTTAACAAGGAAACATGTGATAGGAAAAGATACAGATCTGTTTGAGTTAAATAATTCCAGGTATGGGCAAGGATCTCAAAAGAGATATGGCTTGCCCTCCAGATCAGACTTGATTCATGTGAGCCTAGTGTCTTGGCAGAGTGGGGGGAATGTGGCTCATGGGTAAGATTAATACTCAGAATTAAACTTGCATAAACTATGTTTCCAGACAATGCTGGAGCAGATTATATGTCCCTGCATGTATGACATGACTCTTAAATAGTGGAGATTTACCTGACACAACTTTGCAGACTTGCATAGGGTGGAGGTGGGGGTCCCTAGAGATTCTTTGAGAGGAACATATGGTTCCACACTTCCTTCAGGATTGACTCCGGGGAAGAGAGAGAGACTTTGGAATATGAAGACACATGGGGGAAGCTGGCTTCTCAATGTCTCCAGCTTTCCTTCACAGAGACTTCAGGGAATTTCCCCTTGGGTTGAGATCTCTCAGTTTGAACTGAGATCTTACTTATTCCTGGCCTAAGGAGAACTCATTCACTCTTGTGTATTTTCTTGTACATTCTAATCTGTGAAACTTGTTTGCTTGGATAAGTGCATTTACTTGTTATTTGACATCTGTGCAAAGTCTTTTGTGTAAAGAGCTGGTGGGAAGAAGACAAGCCAGAAGCTGTAAATTTAGGGCTGGCTACCTTCCTTAAGAGCTTGTGATTAGGGGGGCAGTTTCGATTTTGAAACTATTTTATCCATAGACCAGTGCCCCTCTTGGATGCCAGATCCTTCACCTCCTCTTTCAAATCAGGAATAATTCTTCCCATTGAAGAGAGGTGGAAAAGATAAGATACCCATCAGTAACTTCTGTGAGCTGCATTTAGCCAACCCATGTGGATGCATAGGCACAATCTTACACTTAACGTTACAGGTGCCATCTGACCAGGGCAGGGTAGAGGACTATAAACCCCAGCCTCTTCCCCGTTTCTGAGTGCTATGCTTCTAAATGTAGCTCAAGGCTGCTTTAGCGTTCCGTCGTCATATCACACTGTTATTTAGACTTAGTTTGCAGCCACTAAAATCCTTAGACGCTTTTTTTTGGTTAAGTAGTAGAGGGGATTCTTAAATGTCGGTTGGGATAGCTTCTGAGGTATCTTTCAACTCTTAATTTTTTGTCAGTTAGGCCCAGAACTGAACAGGAAGAAAATGGGGATGACGGCCCCATGTTTTTAATGAGCCCCAATCTGTTCCTTAGCTCCAAGACCCATTTTTAAATAAAACATCCTCCTAGAAATGCTTATTGTTGTTCAGTCATGTCCAACCCTTTGTGACCCTATTTGGGGTTTTCTTAGCAAAGATGCTGGAGCAGTTTGCCATTTCCTTCTCCAGTTCATTTGATAGATGGGGAAATTGAGGCAAACAAGGTTATGTAACTTGCTCAGGGTCACATAGCTAGTAAGTGCTATCTACCTGCAAATCCTCCACACCCTGAAGAGTCAAAGTTATAATTCAAAGGTTGATGGAGAAAAGCATGGTGGGAACCAGAAGGCTGTATTTCTGATGCTGAAGGGACAATGTAGCTCGATGGGAAAAGCACCAGAGGCCCTAGGGTCATGTCGTATCTCCATAGCTGGCTACCTCTGTGACTTAAGGCAAGCCACCATATCTCTCGGGTCCATTTCCTCATCTGTAAAAGAAAACAAAACAACCCAAGAGTGATGGACTAGATGACGTCACCCCAAGGTCCCTTCCAGCTATGAATTTATGATCCTGAGATATTAACAGTGAAGTAGAAAATGTATTTGCAGGCAAAAGTGGCTCCTACCACTTATGCAAACCTTAGGAACACAGCCTCCAGTGGTCAGCTTCCTCATCTATAAAATGAGGGAGCATCAGACTAGATAACGTCTGAGGTCCCTTCCAGCCCTAGATGTATAATTCTGTGGCAAATAGGAATGTTCCATATCCACCCCCATCCCCAATGAACAAATGTTCACACCCTAGGAAGTAAACAGATGGGTGGCTGAGTATAGTGCAGAGCTTGGAGCCAAGAGTTCAAAACCTGCCTGAAGCACTTATCAGCTGTGTGTCCCTGGTTGTCACTTAACCTTTTTCAATTCCATTTGTAAAATGTTAGGTTGGATGGCTTCTAAGATCTCTTTATCAGGTGAGATGGCCTCTTTGATTTACAGAATCAAAGGTGTGAACCAGGTGTAAGAAGCAAAATGCTTCAAGCCAGATGATGACATACATGTATTCCAATTGGCTGAAAGAATTAGGCACCCCACTGGCCTATGTATATCAGAAAAGATTTGAGCAGGGGCATTCCAGCAAGGAACTCTGCGACACTCCTCCCACAGACCATACCACTAGCAACAAGGGATGCTTTCAGTTGGGAGCTGAGAGAGGATAAACTGGAAGTGCTGAGGAAAGGGCATTGGGGGGGGGGGGGGAGTGACTTCTCCAAGGAAGCTTGGAGAAGTGCAGCATCTGGCTTTTACATAGGACCTCACTACTGGGCCCAGCAGGGTGCCAAAAACACTGCTTAGGGGAACTTCCCAAGGGCTCCAGGAAGTAAAGACTTCCATTCAATCACAAGCTGTTACCTTTTTGACATGCGTTCTCCAACTTTGAGCCCACTTTTGCCTGGACTGTATGCAGTTATGGGAAAGTGTCAGATTTTTTAGAGGGATAATTTTGTTGCAACTGTTCTTACTAAACCACATCCCTAGTGGCTTAGTAAGCTAGTTCACTTTGGTTGGTTAATTGATTTCAATTGGATAATCCATAGAGAGCATACCAGCAGGAGCTCATGAAACGACAGTATTAGAAACCCCCACCCTCTTTGGGTTACTCCTAGAACTCTGAAGGAAGCAGAGGTCGGACATCCTGAGGACCCAGCCTTCCAGTTCAGTTGGGGGTTCTATACTGTAAGTATCCCATTTCCCACATCCATGCTTTTTGCACAGGTGGTCTCTACCTGCCCCCCTTCCCCCATCGGGTCTCATGGCCTCCTTAAAAGCACAGTTCCTGTGGTCTTTTCCTTATCCCCTCCCCCCCACCCAGATATCATCACTTTCTCCCTTTTAAAATTAGTTTGTACTAACATTTATCTTTTTAGAATGTAAACTACTTGAGGGCAGGGACTTTCATTTTTGTATGTGTATCCTTTGCATATATCAGGTGTCCAATGTTAATTGAATATTTGTTCAATGAATGAATTCATTTACAATTAAGATTTACCAAGTGTTTTCCACATTTCGAGATGGGCTGTATAGCTCTACTTTATAGATGAGTTAGGGCTGTGTGAACCTAAAGTTACAGTAGCCAGTGCTTCACTCAAGGCCTGGCCTGGGTGATCTGAAGGAAGGGAGCCTACCCAATTGTTACTTGGTACCACCAGGCCTATGATCAAACATTCCCCCACTCCCCGTTTCTCATCTACAGAAGTAACAGAAGCTTTACCCAACTTTATGTGCCCGTCCCACTCCATCAGCTCTTAAGAGCTGCAAGGCCCGTAAGAGTTCATCTATACCAACTTTTTGTTTTATGTGGGGAAATTGGGATGGAAAGAGGGCAGAATGACTTGCCTAAGGTCACACAGGAGTGAGAATAACAACTAGGATTCAAACTCAAATCCCTTGACTCTAATGCTCTTTACACTCCAGTTTAGGAGCAGCAGGCTAACCAATGCCTGGAGCGGAGGGGAGTGAGGATCCTGCTTATTTTTTGGCGACCTTCTGGCCTGTTTCGTTTGAGCCTATTTACTTTGTGATGAATGTGGTGGTGTCTCCCACTAGAACCAGAGCTGAGGGTTGTCATTTTGTCCTTCACATCCAGCACTGTGTCTAGCATACATCAGGTCCTTAATGCAAACCATTACAAACCGTGAATTATTATGGGGGCAGCTATGCCACATGAGTGGAAAAAAGAACTGGGCTGCCCATTGCCAGGCAAGTCCAGGGGACAGCGATGCCTCTAGGACAAAATGCGAATTCCCCAGGTTGGTGGTGGTCCAGAACCTGCTTTGCCATTCACACACTCTGAACAGTACAGACTGGCGGGCTCATGAGCTGCTTGAACTTGACTAATGATCTCCACGCTCTAAACCCAGACAGAATGCACCACCTCTGCCTTCTAGAATTTTTGTGTTTCAAGAAATTCATGGAGCTTCCCATCCTCTGTGCTTTTGCCCGGTTCTCTCCATAGATGTGATAATATAAGCTCCTTAAAGCAGGGATGATTTTGTTCTTGCCCTGTTATCTCAAGTGCATAGTCACAAGTCAAACATAACAATGTTGCTGAATATGACCAATGGGACTTTTCCTTGTAAAACATTTCTGGAGGCATGTTAGGGCTAGAAGGGTCCTTAGTGATTGTCTAGCCCAGTGCCCATCATCTGACACATTAAAAACAGCAGAGAGAGGGAAGGTGTTTTTTACACACAGCGACCCCTCTCTGGGCTCGGCACTCATCACTACCTTGTTTTCTTCCTTGGAACAGACCTGACAAACTTCTTTTAGGGAGCATTACCCACTGGACCCCTAGAAATACAAGACTGGCCCTGGGCCACTAGACAGGAGCCATCGAACACTTCTAGCAATGGAAGAGATGCAGAATTTTAAAGCGTTGCTGAAGTGTGGATTTCTTTGGGTTTTTTTTTTTTGGTTATACTGGCTCACCTCTAGAAGCACTTATGATAAAGAAATTGTATATCTTTGGAAGTACCAAATGCCAAGCAGTACTGTTCTGCGTAGCACTGTCCCCTCTGATGCAGAGAAAGTGTCAGCCTTTGGGATATCAAGTATCAACCAAGGCTAGTGCCCAGGCCAGTGGGGATGATCATATGGCTTTTCATAGTTGCTGCTCTAGCAGAAGAGCAAGTCTTATCTATTGACAACGTATAGAAATGTGTGAAGATGATTTGTGAATCTTAAAGCACTGTTTCAGCTGTTCATTAATCAGCAGAATCAGGGCTGGGCTTGGAGCCCAAAGTCCTGCCTAATGACGGCTCCACTAGTCATTTTTCCAACCTCCTCATCTGTGAAACATGGCACAGCAGTGCCTGCCCAGCCTCAGCCAGAAGGATGTCATGAGCAACAAGAGAGTCCTCCAACGGAAGCACACTCAGAAAAGGCTCAAAGCTCTCTACGGACACGAGGAGCCGCGTGGCATCATCCGACAAAGACACCATTAGCCTGGGGATGGGGAGCCAGAACTCTGCTCTTGCCTTGGCTGCAGATTCGCCTGGGGGTCTTGGGCATTTTCCCTTTCTGAGCCTGTTCCTTCTGCTGTAAAAAGTGTCAGCTGAATTCTCAGGTCCCTCCAGCTGTGAAGTTCCATGTTCTAAGAGCCCTTGTGGTCAATGTTCCAAGCTGGCCTCCTCTCTTAGCTCTATGGAAAGTAGAAAATGTCCCAGATGCTCTCAACACAGGACCCAGAATCCTAGTTTTTTTCACTTACTACCTACGTGACCTGGGGCTGAACTAGGCAGCTCTCTGATCTTATGAGTGGCTATGGACCAAATCTTTCAGAAGAGGCATCAGTGTGGGTATGGGACCACTGCCTCATCCCAGCCAGTCTCCTCCAGCCCTGCCCTGGCTCTGGCCATTCCTTTCAGCTTCTGTAAAACAACAGATGTGGATAACACCCACGAGATTCCAAAGGCAAGTGCTCTAGAATTGGAGGTGTCACATGCTAGGTGCAAACCCTGTGTGTGGAAAGCTGAGTCAAGGCTCAGCTTGGCCCTTAGTAAACCCAGGGATGAGTGAGCGGTGACATTGGCCTGCAGGGGCCCAAAGCTTTGGGGGCCGGTCCTGTCTTGAGGAACCTCCCCTCTCTTTCCACAAATGCCACATCCACACCTAGAACAAAATGTTTTTAATCAATTGCATTGTCACCCTCACTCTGCTGGGGGTGGGGAAGGAGTGGGGGGGGCAGAGGAACAAAAATATTCTGCTCCTGCCCAAGGGGACAGTAAGGCTTTTGTGTTTCTTCCACACTGGGGGGGAAGGGGAGGGGGAGGGGGAGGAGGAGGGGGAGGGAGAGGGCCCTGGGCTGGAGCAGAGTGAGTGTCAGCTTAGAGGCAGGAAAGCTAAGGGGCTATGCCAGGCCTTTCCTCTCCTCCCTTTCCCTCCCCAGGGAGCCCTGCCCACCCCACTCTCCCTCTCTGGGCTGGAGAAGTCAGGGAAAAGAGAGGGGAGAGCCAGTCCCAGCAGCAGCTGTCTCCTTCACCAATAAATATACTTCATTACCAAGCGAGGATAGGAAGGAGGAAGGGGGGGGGGGAAGAAGGTGGGGAGAAGACGCCCCTGCCTTGCGGGGAATGAAGCAGCAGAAAGATGCCCCGAAACCTTCCCTGTCCATCCTCCTCCAAACTCACTCTTAATTTTACTTTTAAAACAATGAAATGGATTTTAAAGCGATCCCCAGCCTGGCTAGCCGGCAGAGGCAGGGAGGTGCCCAGAAGCGCCTTCCTCCTGACTGAAAGGCTGAGACAATGGCATCTACCTTTCCCAAGTGCCCTCTGCTTGGAGGTGGGGAGGGTGGGACCTGAGGAGCAGGGGAGGGGGAAGCCTGGGCTGGTGCAGCACTCTACAGGGAGAGGAGGAGGTGGGGGAGATGAATGAGACCCCCTTCTCCACCAGCATGTGCAGATGTGGCCCCTACGGAGGAGACAGACAGAAAGGCCGTCACTCGCTAGGTGTCCAGAGGCTCAGCACAACAGGGAATGTAAAATGGATAGGAAAGGTGGAAGGGGGGACTCCACGGCCAGGGGAGGGATATGGTAGAAAGGAGCCCTTACTGAGCATTATGCTCAGCATTGACGCTGGAGGAGATGAGGGACAGTGGAAGGGGAGGATGCCAATAGGCTCTGGGGCAGAGGTCACAGTGAGGCCAAGCAGAGTTGGAGAGGGGGCATTAGCGTAGTGAAAGGCTATTCTCTGCCAGGGCCAGTGGCTCTAGGCCCCAACCACTTTCCCAGGGAGATAAAGGGAATGAGTTAATTGAGGCTACTAAATGAGAGAGAGCTGGGGGCCAGGACATCAGTGAAGACCGAGGCGCTCCC
>CM053622.1:767094762-767140525 GCA_028646595.1 Phalanger gymnotis
AGGGTGGGGTGAGCTTTGCTTTCCCTCAATCTGCTCCCACCACTTTAGGACCTCCCTCTAGGGAAGAAGGGAGTAGGAAAGCTGAGCAGATGCCAGACTTGGCCAAGGCCTCATCCCTGACTGCCCTGGAGGACACAGGGAGACAGGCCAGTTCTCTAGGGACTAAGCAGAGCCAAGGGCATTTGTAGCCCAAGATTCCTCCTTCACACCCCACAACCCTGTCTGTAGTCATAGAAGAGCTCCAGTTACTGGGGCTATGCTCTTGCCCCCCCAGCAGGCTGATGCCAGAGGACTTGCTGCCAGGGGCAGGAGGAAGGAGACTGCTGGAAGAAGCTTCCACTCTGGGCCTGGGACAGTCACCCCCAAGAGTCTGGAAGCCAATGAGCTCTGCCGTCCCCCACCCTCCACCCCCAAACAAACAAACGAAACAGGGAGGGGGGGGTCTCTGGAGGGGGATAAAAAAAACCCAAAACCAAAAAGAAAAACCAAAACTAAACCCCTCCTCCTCTTCCTGCTCCTCCTCCTCCTCCTCCTCTGTGAGGAGATGGGAGGCACAGGCCGGGCCTTAGCTAGGCCGGCACTGGACCTGCCCCTCAGAGCTGTCCTCATCATCAGAAGCCCCAGCGCCTCCACTGCTCAGGCCCGTGATCCGGTAGCCCATGTTGAGCAGCATCACCTCCAGGGGATCAGCATTCATCCGGCGCTGATTGGCCTGAGAAGCCCCCTCCATGTCCTCAACCACTCGTCCTGTGAGGTCTTCACTCTGAGGGGGGCAAGGAAGGAGGGAAAGAGGAAGAGCACAGCTTGAGATGGAAGCAAGTCCCTTCTGTTCCCTACCTGTGAGAACGATGCCCTAAGTGGGCTGCGTCCACAGGGGCCGAGGCCTGATCTGAGCCTCCCCTGCTGCTGCTGAGCTGTTATTTTTAGCCTCAAAGACCCAGCCCAGATCCTGCTGACAGTCTTATGGAGCCTGCTCGGTTCCCTGGAAAAGTGGAGGCAAATTCTATCTGGAATCAGAAAACTGTTTGGTTTCTGAGAGGAGGGGGAAGGTGAGGGACCAGTCCCCACAAAGAATCCAAACACCAGCTGCCTTCTTCAGGCCTAGAGCAAATCCTACCTTCTCTAGGAAGTCTTCCTTGACTTCCCAGGGGTGTGACTATGCATAGGTAACTTCATCTCTTAACACCCCAGGTCCCTATCTTATTCTATCACTCACAATAACTACACCTCACAGCTGTGCTCAAGACATCGGAACTTCTGGGCTTCCTCCTCCCTGTCTTCCTGCAGCCCTTCTTCTAAGGAGCTATTCTCCATGAGTCAGTCTCTGCCTTCTGGGCTGGAAGCTCTCCTAGGAAAGGCCTTGTATCTCCATCTTCTTGGTGACCTCCACAGGGCCAGGCAGTGGTAGCACGGCACACTGCAGGCACTGGGTCAAGAGCCCTGAGGCTCTATCCAGGAGATGGCAAAAACAAGGCCAATAAGAAGCCCATTGCCACTGACTCGTACTGTGGTGCTTTATGATTTTTCAGGGGTTTCCCTTCTGAAACTGGCTCAGAGAGGTCAATGTCTGAGAACACTTAGAACAGCACAGTTATCAAGCTTTGGGAGATGGACGCAGGCCTTCTGATTCTAAGGTCCCAGAACATCTTTCCACTCCGCCCTGTGCCTCACCTCGGGCCGAGGATTCCAGAGCCTCACAACTGGGTCGATGCCGCTGGTGGCCAGGAAGCAGTAGCTGGGGTGGGGCTGCAGGCAATTGACGATGGACTCATCCCCCTGCAGAACGCGCACCAGGTTGGTAGTCTCTTTCTCCCAGATGAAGAAGGAGCCATCATCTGAGCCACTGACGATATACTGTGCATTGCTGGGGAGGGAAAGGAGAAGGTTAGTCACCATGGGTGATGGGTGGGAGTCACTGCCAGCATTCACAACACTTCCCACCCACCCCCAGCCTTGTCCTTCAGTTCCAGAAGATGTTGGGATTCTGGATTGGAGGAGCAGGGAGAAGAGCACATGTACCCTATGTAACAGAGGAAAGGGCCAGGGAAGAAAAAGACACTTGAGTCTCCTAGTTTCACCTTATTCTGAACTACTATTTTTGTAATGAGTAACAACGGTGGCCCACTTTTATGTAGCTGGGTACTATAAGTATTACTGGCCCCATTTTAGCGATAAGGAAACTGACCCAGAGATGGCAGAGCATGAGCCAATGTCTTTTAACTCCAATCCGCTCTCTACACTTCGGCACCCTCCCCCGTAGCTTCCCTCCACCTTCCCACCTCTGTAACTTCCTCATGCTCTTCCCTATGCTTGCGATGATCTCCCTATTCCTCTTTACCTGACGAATTCCTACCCATTTTTAAAAAGCCAATTCAAACGCCACCTCCTCCCCAAAAGGCAATTGAGAGGACACAAAGTGCTTCTGCAAATGTTCGAGTATTACATAAATGCTAGGGGTGGTTATCTTTATGGCGTCCTGCTCCCTCTGCCCTGACTATAACTTTATTTGTATCCTTGGGAGTACTCCATGATAGAATCCCACGTGACAGCTGTTCTCGGGTCTTCCCTCCCTACTAGAATGGAAGCTCCACGAGGGCTAGATCTTGCCCCTGCCAGCATCTTGCCCAGGAGCAGGTATTACTAAATGAGACTATCTCACGATGTGGTATGCTCTTCCTCCCCACCCCCTTCACTGGCACCTAGCACAGGGCTGGGCGCACAATGTGCCCAGCATTGCTTGTGGGGGCTCTCCTGAGGCCCTTCCCAACGGCTAGGCTCTGAGAGTCCTCACTCATTCTCCTTCAGGGTGATTAATCAACCTATGGAGAGCTGGCTTGGTGCCTCCTGGCCTGTGCACAGAGAAGGCTTCTGGTCTCCTGCAGCCAGCCAAGCCACCTGCTCGGAGCAGAAGGAATCCCAACTCACAAACCTGCCGAAGAAGTTTGCTTCCTTGATGTCTGTGGTGGTGTTGCAGTGCCCACAGTACCGGAACTGGTAGTCATAGCTCCGCTCCCGTAGCACCATCTCGTCTTCTGAGATGGAGTCCTTTCGGCTGGTGCTCCTCAGTCGCACAGGACCACCACCCTTCTTTTCCTCTGTGGGGAGAAGGGGCCGGAGTCAGTGAGTAGCCTGTTCCCTGCTCCCTTCTGCCTTCAGCTCAGGTGCCCTGTACAAGATTCAGTCTTAGTGCTAGGACAGAGCTCCACAAGAGCTGGTACATTTCTGGAGGGAGCTGACACAGTGGACAAGAATTCGTTGATGGCAGGCCTGACTCAGACTCACTGGAGACAGCCACACTGACTGAGAGTGGGGAGGGCAGGGAAGCATCTTAAAGTTCTTCCTTCCAGAAGGCTGCCAAGGTCAGGGCTTGAATGTCCAAGAGTCACCGTCGGCACTCTGTTGGTCTCAGGGACGAGGGAAAGGACTACAAGCACTGAGTGAGTAGATTTTTCTAAATCAATCATGGAATTTAGACATTATAGCTGGGAGGGGTCCTAGCTATCTAGGACCCAGATCTCTCTAACCCTGTGACTTTTAGTCTGACCAGAGAATGAAGCACCTTGATTGGAGGGGCTTGGTTTTCCTTTTGTTCTTATATCCTCCTGCACATACTAGCTGCTTGCAGACCCAACTGAATTGCCGCTCCCATTTTACAGACCAGGCAAGTTAAGTTCCAGAGAGAATACTTTGCCAAAGTCACACAACGAGTAAATGGTCCAAGTCTCCTGCCTCCACAGCAACACAAGCTGGAATAAGACTATGACCAGCACAAAACAAGATGTATACAGTGGAGCACACACAGATGTGTGACTTTGCTGGTGAGGGCTGTGTGACCTTGGGAAAGTCACTGCCCTCTCTAGGTTTTTATTGGACCAGATGATCTCTAAGATCCCTTCTGTAGACCTAGGTCTCAAGATCCAACTTTATTCTGTCCTCATGTGGTTTCCATGGGGGCAGCTGTTGTTAGGGTGATACCTGGCTCAGGCAGCTAAAGCAGAAAACAGAAAGGAATTGGGGTGGGCAGGGTTAGGGAGGCTCACACCCTTCTCCCTCAGGATCAGCCCCACCTCACTCACCATTATCAGTCTTAGAGAAGAGAGCTGCAGTGATGTCCCGGCCTAGAGCATCGCAGGCACTGCTGTGGGCCTGCTCTGGGAACTTCCCTTTGAAGTCATCCAGACACTCCAGGGCCTCAGCCACATACTTGAGCTCGAAGAGGCATCGGGCTAGACGGAAATGAGCCTTCAAATGGCAGGGGTTGAGGGAGATGGCCCTGAGGCAATCCCTCAGGGCATCATAGTGGTCCCCATCCCTAAGGAGACAGGAGAGCACAGGCAGGTAACTGGAGGCAGGGGAGAAGAGGGAAGGAATACCATCTTCACTATACCTATTACCTCCCTGAAGTCCCTGAAGTTTGCACACATCAGCTATGAAAGACTGCTCCCCAAAGAGCAGCCTTAGGCTCTAAAGCCAGCTTTGCTTGGCCATTTTAAGATCCTCTATTCCTGTCTTCCTCTCCAATGGGAGAAGCATATCCAAGAAAGAGTGGACAGAGCACATTGGACAAAGTTCCTGGCCTGGAGTCGGGAAGACTCCTCTTCCTAAGTTTAAATCCAGCCTCAAACACGTACTAGCTGTGTGACCCTGGGCAAGTCACTTCACCCTGTTTGCCTCAGTTTCCTCATCTGTAAAATGAACTGGAGAAGGAAATGGCAAACCACTCCAGTATCTCTGCCAAGAAAACCCCAAATGAGGGCACGAAGAGTCTGAAAGATGCCAGAAAAAATGCCAGAACATCCAAGACACTTTAAAACCAAAGGATTCCCAGCATGAAAGCAAGAACAAGGCAAGAGTGCCCCCCGGTGGGCAAACAGCCCAACTGCACACTGCCATTCAGTAAACACCTCAGGCACCATCCATCTGTTGGGTCCTTTTCAGAAGTCCCCTTCTTTCTTCCATCACCCCAACCCCGAACCCCAAGTCTTAGATTCCTCATGGAGAGGAGGGAGGCCCAGTATAAGCTGAGGGGAAGGGGACATGCATAGATCCCAGGGGACAATCTCTCTCAGCCTGGCCACTAGCAGCTTCTCTCCTGCGGTTTACCAGCTAGTCCACGTACTTTGAAAAATCTTAGTAGTTGTGGGGGAGGGAGAGAATGAGGCCAGCAGAAGGCCACGAAGGACAAGGGCTGAAAGGAAGTTATTTCTAGTAACATTTTTGTCCTCCCAGAAAGCTATAGCACCCCTCTTCTCCACCCTGTCCTGTCCAGGGACAGGATATAACTGCATTCTGCAAGCACAATGCCCAGTACCATGCCATAGTAAAATCTGCTAACACCATCATTATCACTGAAGTATAAAGGCCATGCCCTGGTCACCTGGCTCTAGGCAACTGGATCTATTCTAGGAATAAGACTCATTAAAAGCCCATGGTGTTAATCTGATAACAGCACATTACACCCACAATCACCCCCACTCTCTCACTAATCTTCAGTCTCTCTTTATCTACTTGTTCCTTCTTGGATGCCTACAAACATACCTCTGCCCCAGCCCCACCCCCATTCTTTTAAAAATTTTTTTCCCCTACCAACAAGTCTGCATTTGTTCTCCCTCCCACCTCTTCCTTCCCCCCACTGAAGAAAGCAAAAAGCCCAAAACCAAAGCAAAATCCTTGTTAAAACATGTACAGTTGAGCAAAACAAATTCCCTCATTGACCATGTCCAAAAAATACACTTCAATCTGCACTCCATCAACTCTCAGAAAGGTGGGCAGCATGTTTCATTATTGGTCCTGTGGAACTGTAGTTGGTCATTACATCGATCACAGTCCAAGTCTTTCAAAATTCTTTGTCTCTACAATATTATTGTCTTTGTATAAATTGTTCTGGTCATGCTCACTCTGCATCAATTCTTACAAGCCTTCTCAGGTTTCTCTGAGACCATCTACTTAATCATTTCTTACAGCCCAATAGTAATCCTTCGTATTAATATGCTATAACTTGTTCAGTCATTCTCCAACTGACGGGCATACTCTCAGTTTACAATTCTTTGCTACCACAAAAAAGAGCCATAAGAAGATTTTTTGTACATATAGGTCCTTTTCCTCATTCTTAGTCTCTCTGGGATAGACCTAATAATGGTATGATTGGGTCAACAGGTATACACAATTTAACGGCTAATTTTGGGCAATTACAAATTGCTTTCCAGAATGGGTGAACCAGCATGTAACTGCACCAACAGTGTATGGATGTGTCTGTTTTCTCCCCTGCCTCCAGCATTTGTCATTTTTCTTTTTTTTTTTTCCAACTTTGTCAATCTAAATTTTCTTCCATTCATAAAAATCCCTTGCTTGATCTGATCCTACCATCCAATATATCTCCTGCCCTTCTCGGCTAAACTTAAGAACACCATTTACACTTGGTGCCTATACTTTTTCTCTTACTGCTGTTGCTGTGTTCGTCCTTCATTCTCAAAGAGGACCATGACATCAGGGAATTGATGACTCGACTGGCAGTTGACTTTGATATGAGTGAGGGAGGGCTGTGCAAGGTCACCAGCCTCACTTTCTCCTCCAGAGCCATTTGGCTCCAGTGGCCTGATATTCACCAGGATGACTGGAGAGGGCCTAGGATGCACTGGGAGACCCTGGCCCTTTCGGGCTAAAGCCTTTTTAGGCTCTCACTTTGAGTGAAGTAGCACCCAGTCAGGGAATCAGCCTCTTTAAGAAGCGAGTCAAAGGATGGCCCATTTAATTAGAAAAAAGAAAGAAGAAAACAAAAAATCAAACTGAGAGGGCAAGACCCTCAGGGTTGCTACTCAAAAGAGAAACAGTTACCACTGACATTCACTCAGAGCTAAGAGGGCCCGAAATATAGACATTAAGTGGAGCTTAGGCAGAGATCTATTGTGGCCCAATTTTTGAGCTTCAGAGTGAATATAAAACCATCTTATAAATATAAGACCCTCTTATAAAACCCTGTGCAATCTGGCGTCTGATTTCACCTGCCTTCTCCAGTGGTACCAATGATATCTTAATTGCCAAATCCAATGACATTGCCTCAAAATTCTTATTTTTCTTGACTTCTCCACAGTCTGACACTACTGATCACCATTTCTTCCCTCAGACACTCTTTTCTCAAAGCTTTTATGACACTAGTCTCTCCCGGTTCTTCTCCTGTCATCCTCCTTTGCTGGCTCTTTATCTGTTAACCAAGGCTCTGTCCTGTGCCTTTTCATTTCTTCCTCTAAACTAATTTTCCTGAGCTAGTTTTAAATCACCAATTGTCTTTGAGATGCAAACTTACCACATGCCCCCAAACCCTCGCCAATTCTCACCTTTCCTGCTACTGTTGAGGGCCCCCCCCCACTCTTCCCAGTCAGCCAGGCTCACAATCTCAGTATCATTCTCTCCTTCTGATTCTCACCTCAGAGTTGAACTGTTCCTCTAGTCACACAGCCACCACCCTAGTGCCGGTCAGTCCCCATCAGCGATCACCATCTAACCGGCCTCCCTGCCCTCTCTCTCTGTTCCACTCCATCGTCCACATGGGTGTCATGTGACCTCAAGTGTAGGCTGACCGTGTCACTTCCCTGCTCAGTAAGTTCCTGTTACCTTCAGGATCAAACAAACTCCTCTGTTTGAAAATAAATTTCACAACCTAATCCCCTCCATGCAGTCTATGATTCATGCTCTTTTCCCCACTGGAATGTGAGCTCCTCGAGGGCAGGAACAGTGCTTTTTTTTAATCCCCGGCCGTTCAGTGCAACTTCTGGCACACAGCAAGTGCTTAATAAATATAGGCTGGCTGATCACTCATCTACCAAGAACACAAACACAATGGCTGGGGGGGGGGGGAGGAGGGAAGGTGTTAGTTGTAATTAGTGCAAGTAATGAATCCCCTCCAGTGGCTGCATGTATTTGAATTTGAAATTATAATCATGTAAAATATGACACAGACAGTTCTTGCTTTATATAAATTTGCATTACGCAAATTCAACTTTACGTAAAGAATTCTGGACGAAACGAGCATTCCAAAAAAACACCTTTGTTAACTTTACCGTACACTAGTGCATGCACTTGTCTGTCTGTCTGGCTCTCTCTCCCTCCCTCCCTCCTCTGCAGCTTATTAGCCCCACCAAAAAGACCCCCTTCAAGTGAAAGTAGAAAAACTGATGCACAGAGAGAGACTGCACCACTGCCACCAGGTCAGGGGCTTGGCTTGTGACCTTTGCCTTGCGCCACCCACCTGTCTGCTTGTCTGGCCCCCATGGATCTGCCCCAAGTGCTCCTCCTCCGTTTCAGCCAGGCCCCCATGTGATCTTGCTCCTGCTCTCACTTCTCTGTCCATGGCCCCCGTGTGTTCTTGAACTGTGTGCCGGCTCCCTCCCCTCTATGAGTGCCATGTCCCCTTCCTCACTCACTCCCTCTCTTCCCCACATCTACAAGCAAATTCACGTTATGTAAAAAAATTACTTTATGTAGAAGACCGTGGAACAGTCCACTTAAAGTAAGAACTATCTGTAATTGGCTCCAGACCAATGGAAATGCACAATGCCAATCTGAATGAATGTCTTCTCCATTTCAGGGGATTCCTTATTCGCACTAATTGTGATCTACTTGCTGTCCAAAAAAGGCTAATACTAACCAGGACAATCTAGGCTAGATGAGAACATTTGGAGACTCCAGGCAGCAGTGGCTGGCACGGGTGAAGACCACAGATTTGGCCAAAACATACACTTAGTCAATGGCTAACAAGGAGAAACTGCTCTGAGACTCTATGGAACTTTCCAGCTTCAAGACTGAGCACCTAAGGCAGGAGGCAAAAGGGTGTGGTGTGTGGGTCATCGGAGCTGCTGCTGCCACACTGTGACTAGGATAGACTGACAATAAAGGAGGTGGAAGGGGGAGGGGGAGAGGGGTGCAGTCATGCAGAAGCAGAGAATCCATCATGATCCAGCAGACACCAGAACAAGCGGGAGTGACTCAGGAGCCACTGCGGCACTGAAATCCAATTACTGTCTGCAAGGTGCCCCTCTCCAAGCTGATCGTGAGTCAGCCCAAAGACCAAGCCAAGAGCATCGTAGGCCTTGGGGCCTATGAGGTACGCAAGCCGGAACAGCAGCTGTGGAAGAAATCTATGCTGGAGAGAAGGCCGCAGCTTTGCTCTCTCCACGTTTTAGGAAGGTCATAAACAAGATGGGGCACATCTGGTAATACGCAGGGTGAGGGGCCTGGAAACTAATCATGGTCTCCTGGCCAGAGCTACCAGGGCACAGCAGCAGCAGCAAGGATTAAAAACCATTCAGAGAGACCCCAAAGATCCCAATGGAAATACTTTCTAATTCCAGGCAGCATAATAACTAGAAAAGGACACGACAATGTACCAAGGGCAGGTATGAAGCTCAACTGAGAACCATGGAGGGCTTGTGGGCTGAAGAGTTCCCAGTATTGAGCATTTACTAGGTTTTTCCAATGGCATTCTCTAGTCTAGGTAGCTGCCAGAAAGAACAAAAAAGGATGGAGACCCAACAGTCCTATTGCCGGGAAAAAAAGTCCAACTGCTATATATATATATATAACTGCTATAAATATATATATTTTCGGATGAAAAGCATCCAAGATCCAAAAAGCTTAAGGACCTCTAGGCAGACACTAAGGGGCTTCACCAAATTTCCTTGCCTAGTATCTGTACTACACCTTTTGCAATTACTGCCCCTTGTCCACACTTGGTTTCAGGGAAGCCCCTGAACTCTTATGCTGAATCAGCGACAACCACTAGGGGCGGTTCAGCAGGAATGTGGAACTTGGGTGATACAGGCTCTGTGGCATGGGTGGGAATTCTTCTGAATCTTCTTCCTGGGGAGGGTCAAGGGTCCCAAGGACAGGGTACAACCTCCAACTCAGACTCTGATGCCTCAAACACCTATGATTCCCACTCATGTGGACCAGAATCTCTTGGTGACCTAGAATGGCTTGCTGAGTTGCTGAAAAATTCATGCCCTGGTGGTCAAAATGGGAAGGACTGTGAATTTTGTGGCAAACAGTGAGAAAGCCCTACCGACAGCAACTGACACCAGAGCGCTTTATAGTCTGGTGTCCCTCTCCTCACAGGGACCTTAGAAGGAAGCTAGTGCCAAGACTGTTATCCTGCTTTTCAAATAAGGTCACTGAGGCTGACAGGTAAGTGACATAGACCCAAGCTGGAAGAGACTTCTGAAATCCTCTACAACTAGAAACAGAGGTTAAGAGAAAGGTAGTGACTTGTCCAAAGTGACTGAGGGATGGGCTTGGTTTGGTTCTGGCTGGTCTGCTTTCTGGGAGGAGGAGCCAGGTTGGCTAAGCCCAAGAATGCCCAGGCACCCCTGTCCTGCTGTCTGTCGGCCAGCCTGCTGGGGCCCACTCACCACTTGCGCTTCATGTAGGCAGCAGCTCGGTTCCCGTAGAGCATGGCGTTGTGGGGGGCCTTCTGCACGGCTTTGCTGTAAAGCTGGATAGCCTGAGTCCACTGCTGGCAGGCAAAAGCCTCATTGGCTTGTTGCTTCACTCGCTCTAGGGATGGAGGCAGCTCTGCTTGGGGACTACAGAGAAGAGGTAAAACGGGAGAAAATCATGGCAGGAGAGCAAGGGACGAGGCACCCAGGCCAGCAGAAAGAGTGACCCTGAACGCTGGAACACAGCAGGCCGGGTCAGCCCTGCCAGGTATGTGGTGCTGGCCAGTGAATTAGGCTAGCCCTTCCTTAAACCTCACTGAGAAGGGCAGTCTCCCAGCTCCTGCTCCAGAGAGGCGCAGCTGAGACAGCAGATGAAAGAACGGAACGGGCTGTGGCAGGAAAGCTCCAGTAATTCCTTCCCCCAAGTCCCGGTTTCCTACTTCAAACTGCCCGCTAACTGTCCACACTGAGATGGCTCAGGTCCTCCTCTGCAAAGCTCGCCTCTTGCCACCATCACCAGATCAGCCCAGCTCAAAGCCTCCCTGCTTTGTCTCCCACCTTCCACACCCGGCTTGTCACCAAGCCCTGCCAATGTGACCTCTACCATCACCTCCTCTTTGTCCCTCCTCCTCTCCTGCTCAAACCCTCCTTAGTTCGTGCTCAGCTACTGCAACAACTCCCCAAACAACCTTCTTGCTGCTCCCATCAATCCTGCACACTCTGCCCCCACTTTATTGGCTCTCCATTGTCCAGAATGAAGTCCAGGCGACTCTGCTTGGAATTTAAGGCTTTCCACGGCTGTCCTTTCCAAACTTACTTAACCCTCTTCCCCTTATACATACTCTTTGGTCACACTTGACTCTTCACCATTGCTCAGTTTATCCTGGCCCTTGCTGTCCTCTCCCCTTCCACCTCTGATAGCCCACAACAGCATACAGCTGAGATGCCGCCTCCTTCAAGAAGCCTTTATTTAATGTATCCATATAAACGTGCTGTTTATCAGCTTGAATTTCTCTGGCCAGACTCTCTGACTCTTCTTGTGCACGTATTCACTTCTGGAATTGCACGCACCTCAACCAGATCACAAGCTCCTTGAAGGCAGGCGGGTTTACCTTCCTTCCTCTGTCATCCAAATGTTTATCACAGGGCCCTATACATCAAAGCATCCTATTTTAAGGTTGAAAGGCACCTTGGCAGCATTTAGTTCAACCCAAACCGATGAGGAATCTCCATTCTGACAGACTAGATGAGTGGTCTTTGAGCCCTCCACAGTCTCCCAAGGTAGTCCATCTATTCCACTTCTGGACGGTCTCCCTGTTTGAAAGGTCTTACCTGACATCCGGCCTAAACCTGCCTGTGTGAAGCTCCCCCCGCACTGCTCCCCTGAGTCTTTTTTCCACGCACTCCTGCAGCTGGTCTTCACTGCTACCCCTCCAGACGCTCCCCACATGCCAAGTCTTCTTGAGCCATAGCAGCCAGAAATAAACTCAGCCCTCCAGATTTGTTCTGACTGGGGCAGGGGACACAGGGATTATCTCCGCTCGAGTTCTGAAATCACTGCTTCTCTCCAGGTAACCCCAAACAGCATCAGAGCAGCTGGCTGCCACGTCCTATTGCTCATTACTATGCAGCTTGCAGTCCACTAAAATCGCCAGCTCTTTTTCAGACAAAATCGTTTTCTGATCCTGCCTTCCCCATCTTGTCCTTGAAGCTATTTTTTGGAACCCAAGCTTCAGACTTCACATGTTTCACTGTTAAATTTCATCTTGTTAGATTCAGCCCAACACTTGTCGAGATCTTTGGGGACCCTGACATAATAGCAGGGGTTTAATAACATCTGTTGAACTGAACTAAATTTCTTGATCCTAGATGCGATAGAGGCGAATGAAGGGACTCTCCTGAGGCATCTCCCTCCCTCTATAACACAAAGACATGTAGTCATGTTTATCAAAGCTATGAAGAGGAGAGTCACAGGCTCATAACACCTCTTGAGTTGTAAAGTTCCAACTCTCTGGTCAAGATTTCTTGCCCTCCAGGCTCAAAGGAATTAGAAAATGTCATACCTACCTCCCAAGAGAATTCCCAAATGACAGTTTCTCCCCCTATTACATTATCTCTCCCTTCCACTTCCTGTGTGTTGGAAATGGTTCCTATTTCATCCTATCCTTACCGGAAACTTGGAGATTACAGGGAAGAAAGCAAAGGGGGAAATCAAGACAGGATAGAGTGAGGGCAAGGCAAACTCTGAGGCCTCAACCCTTGCTGATGCAATCCTGAGAGGGCATGACTTGACACATTCTCTATTCCCAAAGGCCTGACCAGGCAAAAGGAACAAAGCAGCTTCTCCACCCACAAACCACTCCACACCCATGGCTTTGCTGGCTCTCTCTTGCCTCTACAGCAGATCCACATCCTTTCCCCCTCCCTCTCTGGGAAGACCGTGAAAGGTGCCGAGTCACGTGATGGGACACATCACAATCAGGGAGAGGTGCTCCAGCCTAAAGCCAGCATTACCTTACGTGTGCTCTGCCCTCCGACAATCGAAAGCCGTTGCTGTGCAGGTGGAGCCCATTGGACATGCCATTAGTGGACATCTTGCCATTCTGGACCTCTGATGGGTTTGGGGGAAGGAGAAAAGGACAGCTTAAATTCTAGGTATGGATGATGATGCTTCTATTCCCACCCAAACCCAGGCAAGCCTGCTGATGACAGGCACTGCCCAGACTAGGAGGTGGGTAGGGGAGACAGCGGTAGTAAAATAAAACGTGCAATTGAATCAGAGGGAAGAGAAACACTGTCAAGTTGTCTAGAGATGTCTCTACAGAGGATGGAGATCTGGACCCAATGCGGTCAGCCACTGATGTCTCCATTCTGACTTGATGGGGAAGAGAAGTAGTGTCAGGAACCTGTGCCCTCCCATTCCCACACTCACCCCCTGATGAGTGACATTTCCTTGGCAGGAGAAAGGTGTATGGTCTCTGCTTGTACGTCAGGTCAAACAAATAGACCTAGAGGAGGGGGAGCAGAGAGAGAGAGAGGCCATAAAAATCCCTCACTGTAGTCAGTGGGCAGCAAAGACTCCACCCTCTTCAAGGATGTATCCTGAAAAGCCAGGATATAGCGGGTGCCAAGTAGATGGCAGGGAGCATTCACAACAAGGTACTTAAGGCCTTGCCAGACGAGGATCTATCAGGGCATTACACAGTTCCAGAGCAAGAGCTCTCTGAGGAATATTCAGCCAATTCATATTAAAAGACATGAAAAGTTAACAGCTGAACACATACAGCTCTTTAAGATTTACAAAATACTTCATGGAATTCTTTCATGTGATCTTCACAACAAGAGTAACCTCTGAGAAGAAGTTACCACAGATAGTATTTCTCCTCATTTCTTTCTTTCTTTTTTGTTTTAGCAGGGGGATAGGCAAGGCAATTGGAGTTAAATGACTTGCCCAAGGTCGCACAGCTAGTAAATGTGTCGTCTGAAGCCGAATTTGAACTCAGGTCTTCCTGACTGCAGAGCCAGTGCTCTATTTGCTGTGCCACCTAGCTGCCTCTATGTCTCCTCATTTCACAGCTGAGGGAAACAATGCTTGAAGTCTGTGGGATGTGGCTCCATGGACTCCACATCCACCATCTTCCTATTGTACTTTCCTGATTCCCAAACAGAAGCCATTCTACCCACTGCTCTCTGGGTCAGAAGGCTCAGTGCACTCAGAAAGCCCTCCCCAGCTCCAGCCTACAGCGACTACCTGTGCCCCCTGCCTCTGAGGGCCTGAACCCTTTATATGTTGTCCTATTTGGGCTCACAGCATCGTAGGGTCAAGTGCAAAAGTGATGTGCCTAGTCACACAGCCACGAGGGACAGTTAGGGATTGAATGATATTATAAGGCAATAAATAATGAAATGCTTCATGCCCATTTAAGCACTATAAAGCGCTTACCTAACAGATTAAAAAACCTTGATAGGTGGGCAGCACAAGAACTGTTATCCTCATTTTTAAGATCCATTAAAATGGATCTAATATAAAGTGAATGCTCAATAAGCATATGATAGATTTGGCTCAAAGCTTTTTAGAGGTCCTGAAGACATTTGTTCAACCAGTTCTTTATTAAACTCCTGTGTGAGGAAAGCAGTGTTCAGTTCTAGAGGACATCCAAAGATATATAAGACCAGATTCTTGCCATCATGGCACTTCTAAGATAACACAGGGGGTAGGAATGCCACCTTTCTGAAGGCTCATTCCTTCTAATACCCATCTAACCAGATGACAGTCATCCCTGTTCACCTTGGGCATGTGCCCCCTGTTCCCCCTTCAGATTTCCCTGTCCCATAGAAAAGGTACAGGACTTCTATGCCAGCTGGGCCCCAACACGATGGCACCATGCCCACTCTTCTTGCCCTTTTGATTGGTACAGCGAGCAAGTCCTGTTTCTCACTTAGCTCTGTGGGTATGCTTTGATCTTTTTAAACAAACTGAATAAGGGGCAGAACCACTATTCCCTGGGAGCCTCTGGCTATGAAGCCAAGACTGTTTTCTCCATTCTATCTTAACCTCCTTTGTGGGA
Organism: Phalanger gymnotis; assembly: GCA_028646595.1. Classification (NCBI taxonomy): domain Eukaryota; kingdom Metazoa; phylum Chordata; class Mammalia; order Diprotodontia; family Phalangeridae; genus Phalanger; species Phalanger gymnotis. The sequence goes on from CM053622.1 coordinate 767,109,761, forward strand.
ATCACACACAACTTCAACTAGCTGGACACAGGGCTACCTGTAAGGCTCAGCTATTTCCCACTCAAGTGCCTACCTGTTCCCCTCCCATATTGACCAACAGCTCGGTGCCATTGGGACTGAAGGTGACGTAGGTAGCAACCAGCACTCGAAGGCGGTTATTGTAGTCCGGCAGCTTCACTGGTAAGTGCCCTGTAGGAGACAGGCCAATCACTGGGATGTAAGGTCTCTGTTCCAACCTCACTCACCGCCCCCACTAGCCCAGAGCCAGATTTTGTGAATGAAGAAGTAGAGACCTACACACAGCATTAGAGATGCATCATAGTCAAACCCATGGCATTCATTGTTTTTCAACACAATCATAGACAGGAAGACTGGCTAGAGAAAGGAAGGAAAAGGGGAAGTCCCTTTGCCCACGTCTCTTTCCTGCAGGTACTGGGGATTCTCCCTCCAAGTCCAGACACCAGTTCTGTGCTCACTCCTAATGCTTTAGCATGAAGTGGTTTTCAAAGCACTTTGACATATATCACCTCATTTGATCCTAACAACACACTTGTGGGTTAAGAAGAAGGGAGATTATGGTCTCCCAGCCCCATCACTGACCAATAGGCAGGCTGTCTCCTGGATTTGTTTCCTTAAAGTCACTCAACCAGTTAATGGCAGCGTTCTCAACCCGAGCTGTCCAGCCTCCCACTGCTTGCCTATCAGTCCTCTCAACAGCTGCTTTACCACTGTACTAGGCAGCTTTTCTGGCAATAGGGTCCTCGGTACCCCAATTTGTCCACAACGGTAGAGACAGATGAGTGAGGACACATAATAAGAGTAACTCTCCAGATTACTGATCGATAACATTGAAAAGGACCTTAGAGATTACCTAAGGCTTGGAGTGAAATGGCTTGCCTCTTCAGTCAGCTGAATATGGGAAGCTGTGCCCAGAGACAGGCAACTCCAGGATATGACAAGGCCCGTGGAGCTGGCTGCTGAGGCCCAGAAGATCTGAGGCTCTTTCCATAAGCTACCCCTTCTGTCCCTGGATGACAGTGGTATCTCCCAAAGTCAATTATACTTCCCACCCTTCCCAAAAAGTCAGCCTCGACCTAATGAGGAGGTTCTCCAGGGGCTGTGGCTGGATAGAGTCCTACCTGCTACGTAGTATTGGGCAGCACCATCAGGGAGGGGCTTCCGTCGGTCACAGAACGTGTGCACGCCAGCTGAAGGACCTTGCTTCATGCTTTTTCTGCCAGGAGAGAGAACCATAAAACTTTCAAGAATTGCCACCTAAGGGTGGTATTACAAGACAAAATCAGACAGTCTGTGGCATCATTTTGTCTTTGTATCCCTGGCACTGAGGACAGTGCACTGTATAGGGTAGGTGCTTAATAAATACTTGATGAATTGAATGACATAGCAGGTGGCATCTTTCCTCACTAGGTCATGCAACATCTTCCCTATCTTACTCAGTGAGGTGGCTACTGCATGTTCCCTGCCTACCCACTGGGGGAGACTGATCCATGAGGCACTGAAAATATCAAGCAAAACTCCTCCCTCCTCCCAGGCAAGTCTAGGGTATTTCCACTGATGCTGTGAAGCACAGATCACCACAGTATCAGAAAAATCAAAGTTGCAGGTGGCCCAAAGGGCAATGGAAAGACTAATAATGGTGTCTGTAGACAGTATGTTGCCAACGATTTGCATTCCGGAAGCAATACAGAGATGCCATTCGAGGGTGCAGAGAGATGGAAAAGGAAGTGGGCAGGTCACATATGGGAAGTGAGACAATGGATGACTAGATAGCAAGCACTACCTGGCTACCCTTCAAGGTATGAAAAGAACACAATGGGCCTTCATGGAGGATTTATGGAGCAGCCTAGAGGAGTGTGGATCCAGGACAGGAGGGGAGAGATGGACTTTAATCTGTACCAGTGGAGTTAGCAATCACCCTGAGTTCCTAGCTCCACCTAAGGAAGCAAGGAGAGCCCAGGAGATCAATGATCTTTTTTATGGAACATCACCAACTATCCCCCAAGAGGTTCTAGAGTGAACCTGGAAAGCCTAAAACCACTTTAGGGGTTGTGCTTTAGATTCCCCTGAGGGAGTTCTGGTCTCACCAGGGATCCCTCCTACGGCCTCCAGAAGGTTTGGGAGATGGAATGGAAGGCAGTTCCCTTCACAGCTTAAAATAGCCACCAAGTAAGAAGGGGTAGGGCATTAAGGAGAGGAAGATGACCGGCAGTGACCTTGGCTCCAATGGGGGTTAGTGGGCCACAGGGCCATACCTGTGATTGTGGATCATTCGGATATCATAGAGCCGAACGAAGGGTCCACTGGCCCCAACCGCCAGGCAGTTGTTGTCTTGGGGGTTGACTGTGAGGCATTTGGCCTCCACCAGCTGGCCACAATATTCGGTCAGGTCGATCAGCACCTCTGAGTGTTTACTGTTCTCTCGAAGGTCATACTGACTGCAAGACAGAAGGTTGGGAAGATGTAAGCCATTGTAGAAAGCAGCAGCAAGTCTACGCCTTCTGTGGACTCTAGGTTCACCTCGGGGTAGAAGCTGTGTGAGGACAAAGGGGGAAGAGTCTGAGGGGGCCTCACTGTATCAGAAACTGGAATGAGAAGTGGGGATTTTCACATGAAAGTAATTAAGTTCACTAGTGACTGTTTCAAATCTTTTCCCTCTTCCTCAGGTCAAGGCCTCCAGTGCAAGCTTTTCTCAACTCTCCGATTCCACACCTCACAAGTTTTCTGCATCTTTACCATCCTTTCTTTCCTCCTGTCTCAACAGAGAAGAATCCTGTGCCTCCTCACCAAAACTAACCTTGCACCTGTATCCCAGGTGCCACCCTCTTCCACATCACCTGGAACCTTGTACCTCACTTCTCTTCCTGCGCCCCTCCCCTCATGTCTTCACATTCACATGCTTTAATAATCCATTTCCCTACATACACCCACCTGCAGGCTCCTCTGCCACAACCTCTCAAACCACCTTCTCCCTACTTCCTCTTTCATTACTAAACCTGAACGCATTTGTTGCCTTTATTTCACTACTTGCTATCTGGTTTCTATTCCCATAACTCTACTGAAATGGCTCTTTCCAACGTCACCAATGACTTCTAATCATCAAGTCCATTGTGTACTTAGTTCTTGATGACCTTGACCTCTCTGAAGCCACTGTCACTACTGCCTTTCCTCCAAGGGTCTCTATGCCACGGGTCTATGCAGAGGTTCTCTCTTTCTAATTCTCTTGCGGGGCTTCAACCACTATCTATACAACTATTCCCAAATCCGTATTTTCCACTCCAATCTCTCTCCAAAGCTTAAGAATCAAAGTTCTGTTCACCTACTGAATGTATCCAACTGGATATCCCATCGGCACGTCAAGCTCAGCAGCTCCAAGACTGAACTAGTTTTATTTACCCTTTCAAACTGAGTCTTGTTCCTGACTTGCCCATTTCTATGATTGTATACACTAGCCTTCCAATCAACCAGGCTTAATCTTTGAAGTCCTCTCTGACTCTTCCATTTTTCTCCATGTCTAATGGCTAAGTCTTGCCAATTCGATCTCTATACATTTTCTCTTAACCTTCCTTTGTACTTCCACTGCCTCTTCTGGAGTTTAGGCCCTTGTTACTTTTCACCTGGATTATAATAGACTCCAAACCTGTCTTCCTGCTTCCAACCAATTCTTGCTCCAATTCCTCCAATACAGACTGCCAGATAAGTTCTTCTAATGCATTTCTATCTTGATGGCTAGGTCCTTTCAGCTCTGTGTTCTATAATCCATATTATTCCCCTGCCCCCAAACCTCCAATTATCACCTGCTGCCAACAGAGCAAAGTACACATTTGTCTGTCCTACATCTGAGGCCCTCCTTACCTTGTTCCCAGCCTGCTTTACAGGCGATGTCACCATTCCCCTTCACATGCCCTGTTCTGGCTAGACTCCTTGAATACGTCCCTCTAGTTGCCCTCTGAAGCCTCTGTTCATTCTCCCTTCCTGCATCCCCCCCTCCTCTAGACTTCCAAATCCCTTTCTGTGTTTCTTCCCTTTTGATGCTGATCCAATTCTACTTTGCCCACTACCCACTATCAAGTTCTTTACGGGGGAAGACAACATTCTTTGTTGTCTATTTCCTGAAATGCGCTGTATGTGCCTCATAATCAATTAATGTTTGTTGAATGACTGAACTATAATTCAAATTAATTCAATGAAACATTTATTAAGTGCCTATTGTACTGACAAGACAGGGAGATGTGCTGGGAGAGACGAAAAGCCTGGACCAACCAGTCTCCTACCCTTATGGAACCTGTAGTCTAGTATGAAGATACACACACGCATAACTAAAACACAAAATGTTACATATAAGTGCACAGAGGAGGAACAAACCAAGAACTACGTGAAGGTCAAGGAAGGAAAAGGTCACAATCAGGAAAGGCTTCACAGAGGAGGTATCTGAGTTCATTTTTAAAGGATGGGTAAGAATTCAACAGATGTGACATGGGGGACAGAGAAAAGTATTCTTGGCAAAGGGAACAACATAAGGAAAATCACAGGGCTGGGGGTTGGGGGGGGTGGAGGGTAGTGTGGACACACAATCTAGATTGGCTGAAGGGCAGAATATGTGGGAAGGAGTGAAGATGATAGAAAGAGAATGCAGCACTAGATTATGAGAGGCCTTGAATACTAATCTCAAGAATTTGAACTTCATTCACTAGGAACTTTGGATCAACTGAAGATTTCCGAGCAGGAGTAGCATGGCCAGATCTATAAAAATAGAAGATTATTCCGACACTGGTGTGAAGGATGGACTGGAAAAGGGAGGAGAACCTATTAGGAGATTATAAGAGCGCAAGAGGGCCGCAACAAGGACTTGTATCAGGGAGGCTCGTCTTCTATCATTTGCTAATAGGTTCAAACATCTTCATGTCTTGTCTTCTTTCTGATTAGGTATAAAAGTCTCATACTCCTCTCTCCCTTGGCCATAGCACCTAGGACAGGGCTAGGCACAGCACAGTAATTGTTGGCCATTTTAGGAAATGCTTACTGATTCATCTTTCTGCTCCAAACACATTTAGATAATCCTATTTTAAAAAAGACACAGACTTCTGCAATGGGCAGCAAAATGGGGCCTGAGTACTTGCCGGAAGGAAGGGCTGGCCAGGCATGAAACAGAGCCTGGCATAAAGACTGGGCCGGGGTGCTTACCGGATGAGCCCATCCTCTGCAGCACTCCAGAACGTGTTGGGCCACATTGGGGCCGTGGCGATGCGCTTCACCCGGTTTGTGTGGTCTCCAAACATGTGGATCGTCTCTTTCACAGTCAGGTCATGCACGTGCACTTTAGAATCAGCTGCTCCCGTGATCAAGATCCGGTCCCCAGCATGAGGCAGAAACTAATGTGGGTAAATATTGTTGTGGGTGGTGGTGGAGAAGGGGAAAAGTCAGTTCCGACCCCGGTAGCCGCTCCCCCAAGTAAGAGTTTCGTAGACTTCCATACAAGAGGTAACCTAAAGTCTGCATGCTATGGCAGAAAGCAACGGACCTAGAATCAAAAGGGCTCCACCTGAGACCAGATCAGCCATTTACTGGCAGCATTGCTAAGGCAAGGCCCTTAACTTCTCTGAGGCTCAGCTTTCTCATTGTAAAATGGAGACAACACTTGTAAGAATTCCTCCTAGGGCTGTGAGGGAAGCACTCTATAAGCTGCACGGCCCTGCAGACATGGAAGCCATGGTACTACGACTGACTCGGCGGATCCTGGTCAGGAGAGCCCTTGATTACCCCAATACAGAAGTGCTACAGAAAGGTGAGCTAGCTGGCAACAAGGATGATTTTCTGGGATTTTTCTGCAGGCCATCTGTGACTGTTCTGCTCTCACACACACAATGCCACACAACCGAAAAGAAGCCACGCCTGCACTCGTGATCCCTGCTCTCCATCTGCCCTTCCCAAAGGAGGCACTTAATAAATGTTTGTTGACTGTATGACAGCCATCCAAAACCAATTCATTGGTACTGAGGGATTCTCAGCAGCTTTGGCAGAAAGGATTCAGCATGATCCGGGGTGGGAAACACTGATCCACGGTTGAGATAAGGAGGTGAGCCCTGGCACCACACACACCTGTGGTCTTGTCATCTCTACAAGACTCCTACTACCGTCTGGGTGCGAGGAAGAAGGCATAGCTTGCCTAGGACATTTTTTCAGACTGCAGAACCTGAGAAATGGCTTTCAACCTGCCTGGGCACAGTACTTGCCCTCGGTCATCCAACCATTAAGGCAATTCAGCAATGCCATTGTCTCTCAGAGGGTCCTACTTAATTCAAAGCAAGCTGCAAAGATCAAAGCTCACTGTAAAAACTATTTCTCTTGTTTTGAAAAAGAGGTTTGGAGTCAAGAGTTATTGGATAAGTGAGGTCCCAGGGCCCAGGAAAGCAGACATGAACGCACGCAGGGTGGCATTTGTGTCACAAGCCATGTGACCTTAGAGGGGTCTGTTCCTTTCTCATGGCTGCTCATGTGTAAAATGACAAGGTTGCCCTACAAATCTATGGTTCCTTCTAGCTCTAAGATTATGCATGAGGCTGCATAACAGAGTGAAAAGAGTACTGAATTGCAGTCAGAAGACTTGGGTCTGACTCCCAGCTGCAATATCTATACCTAACCAGGTTGGCAAATCACTTAACCTCATTGTGCTTCATTCTCCTCCCCTCTAAAACCAGGGGCTGAAGCAGACGCGCTCTAAGGCTCCTTACAGCTCTGACATTCTGAAATGCCCTATGGCAAGTTTTGAGCTCTCCAATCTGGATGCATCTGGTTGGTTCTTGTTACTGACAAAGAACATAATTTGGGGGCTTGAGACCCAAGCTTTTAAAAAGACAACCAGTATCACACCAGCAGCCTCAAACAAAAGACTGGATTGTGCTCAGTCATTAACCACATTTCTTCCCTGTCTTCCCAATGCCTCTCTAGCCCCCACTCACCTTGACAGAGAAGATGTTGGCCGTGTGCCCTGTGTGCATGGAGAGGAGCTTCTTGTGGTGCAAGGGATCCCACACGATGGTGTGCTGGTCATCAGATCCAGACGCTAGCAAGCTGGAGATCAGAGCAGGACATGTCCTGAGTCTCTCATACTACTTAGCCCCAGAAAGCAAGGAGTCTTGCCATTTCTCCTAGATATCAAGAGCTGAGTCTAGGGCCTGTCTGAGCTTCTTTGGTGCTTTTACTTTCCCAATATTCCCAGCTTCTAGGTAGGCTTTCTCTTCTCATGACTCCCTGGCTTTCCTTGGCCTAGAAGTAAGGCCACGCTAGAAACGCCCATCCTTTTAAAAGGATTATTAAAAGGGTTACTGTTCATCTAACATCATGACACCCCACATAAATGTCAAATATGATACACGTTATAAACTTTTTAAAAATTAGCTTGTGTTTTTGCTCTACTAAAGTCCTCTTTCAATGCCTTACCATAACATAAAAAGGACCATAATTTTTTTACTTTACTAGCAGAGCAAAGCTTTAAAGGATCTACAATAAGCTAGAAAGGCTTCAAGAAATAGCTTTGCTCCTAGAGAGGCTTATGACTAGAGGGCTAGGTATCAGGTGATTATTTTTTTAAACCACGAAGTTAAGTATAACTTTGGGAATTTCGTTCTAGTTCTTGAAATAATGTGATGCAAAGGAAGACTCAATCTTGAAAGGGGGAAATTTGTTCATTTGATTCCCCGCCCCCACCCCCAGAAATGACTGATGTAATGAAAAAAGAAATGTGATATGTTGTCAAAAAACCTGGCTTAGGGAACTGCTGGTTTAGGGGACTAAGGGACTAAAGGAGACCATTTGTCAGGTGGCCAGAAAACAAGAAGGGGAAATAATGCTTTCAAGCCAGGGTGGGGAACAGAGAAAGAGCTGTGGCTTCGATTCCCACAGCCTCTTCGGTCCGCCAAGGGACACTTCTAAGAGGTCTCTAGAAAGAAGCCTCTCAAGTTCAGGCCAGCCCTGCTCCTCTCAGCCTTAGCGCCATCTCCTGGGTAACCCAAGGGCTGATACTCACTCTCCTTTCTCATTCCATTCCAGGCAGTTTACACATCCTGAGTGACCCTGATGGAGGGAGGCAAAGAGGAAGGAAAGGGAAGAAGAGTCAGTGACACCAGTTCTTGTGGAATGCTCTCACACACAGAGACTGTTCGAGGAATCAGGCTCTCAAGCTAGTGTGGGCCGAGGAAGATATAGCCCAGGATGGCTCCTGCCCAGGAGTGGCTCCACAAGGACCCATCAAGAGCCTCCTCATTCCAGGGCATTGTGCTGGGCAAAAAGGATATCGGCATGAAGAATGAAATAATCCTTATTTATGTAGAGCTAACATTCTCACAGAAAGGTGTGTACAGCTAGAAATATGTATATGTCATAAATAAAGTGAATAAATACAAAAATGTACATATCAGTTATATACAAGGTAGTTTGGGAGAAAGAGCACGAGTAGTTAGGGAGACTGGGAAAGACGTCATGCAGAAGAACAGCATGTTAAAGGAAGACAGGGACTTTTTAAGGTATTAAGGCGGAATGGCATTCCAGGTACAGAAGAAAGCCAGGGGAAGACTAGAGATGAGTGTCACAGAGAAGGCCAGTTTGACTGCATAGCCGAGAGTGAGATGGGGAATGCTGTTGAATGAGGCTAGACTGATAGGTTGGGGCTAGACTGCATATGCTTTAAAAGCTAAATAGACCAGTTTATATTGGAAGTGAGAAGCAATAGCAAGCCACTGAAGCAGACTGACGAAGGGAATCACCCAGGTGGGTTTACACTTAAGGACAGCTACTGAGGTAGCAGTGTGTAAGATGGACTAGAGTAAAGGAAGACCAATTAGGAGACTGTTGCAATAATCCAGAGAACAGGTCATGATAGATCTAGAGTAGCAGCTGTGTGAGCAGAAAAACGGGCTCAGATGTGAGAGATGCTGGCAAGGCAGAAATGCCAAGACTTGGAAACCGATTGGATACATGGGAAAACAAGATGTTTAGGCTAACGCTGAGATTATGAACCTGGGAAATTCAAAGGATGGTGGTGCTTTCAACGGAAACAGGCAAGTTTTAAAAAATCTTGGAGATATCCAGTTTGAAATGTCTAATAAGCACTTGGTGATGCGGGGCTGAAGTTCCAGGGAGGGAACATCGGTGATGGTGACAGAAGCAGCAGCAGCTTTGGGAAACCTCAAACCAGTAAGCAAGGAAACCTGGCAACTGCTCAGAAAAACAACAAGGTACCTCTGCGCTGAAACTGGATGTAGGACGGCCACTGTTTGGTAATTCCACTGTTTATACCGACTTCTGGGTCATAGTTCAAAGGAGGAGAGGAACACTTTTGGTCAAGATGGACTGGAAGCCCTGAAGGGAAGTATCACTTCTGGTCCCAAGGGATCAGGAACCCTGAGGAACTGTATCAATTATAATCCCATGATATCAGGGGTCCTTCCTGGGTAAGGACCAAAGTTTAAACCAAGAGAGCAGTGACCACACCTCTCCCCAAATCACACCACCTGGGAAGTACTGAAAACTTTAAAGACCCTAAAACTAGCTTTGAAAACAGTATGAAAAAGCCTAAAGTCTGAGACAATGTCCCTCTCAAACCCCCAACACTAGAAAGAGAGCCCAACATAAACAAAGTTAAAAATCAAGAAATAGGCCATAAAAATGAACAAACAAACAACAAAAAGAACTTGTCCATAAAAAGCTACTATGGTGATATGGAAGACCAAAATGACACCAAAACAGTTACAAGGAAACTCTCAATGAAAAATGTGAATTGGACACAAGCTCAACAAGAATTCCTAGAAGAGCTTAAAAAATTATTCTCAAACTCAGAGGTAAAGAGGAAAAATTAGGCAAAGAAAGGAAAAAAAAATTAAGAAAATTATGAAGACAATTAATAGTTTGGTAAAAGAGGCAGAAAAAAATACTGAAGAAACTAGTAGCTTAAAAAAGACAGAATTGGCCAAATGGAAAAAGAGGTACAAAAGCTCACTGAAGAAAATCATTCCTTAAAAATTAGAATTGGGCAAATGGAAGCTAATGAATCAATGAGACATCAAGAAACAATAAAACTCCCTGAAAGCTATGAATAAAACAAGTCTAGACATTGTATTTCAAAAAATGATCATGGAAAATTGCAAATATCCTAGAACCAGGGGGTAAAAGAGAAATTGAAAAAAATCCACCAGTCACATCTGAAGGAGATCTCAAAATGAAAACACCCAGGAATACTACAGACAAATTCCAGAGCTCCCAGGTTAAAGAGAAAATACTTCAAGCAGCCAGACAGAAACCACTCAAATACCATGCAGGCACAATCAGGATGACACAAGATTTAGCAGCTACCACATTAAAGGAGTAAAGGAACTGGAATATAATATTCTGGAAGGTGAAAGAACTGAGATTACAACCAAGAATAACCTACTCAGCAAAACTGAGTATAATCCTTCAAGGGGGGAGGGGAAAAGAGCATTTAATGAAATAGAGGACTTTTAAGCATTCCTGATGAAAAGACCAGAGCTGAATAGAAAATCTGACTTTCAAATGTAAAATTCAAGAGAAGCATAAAAAGGTAAATATGAGAGAGAAATTATAAGGGACTCAACAAGGTTAAATTACTTGCTTTTCTAAATGGGAAGATACACATATCTTCTTTGCAGAGGGTGGGGGGAAGTATTAGTATTTTTATTATGTTTCAAAATTATTTTTAAGGTATCTTTTTTTTTCCAAAAAAATTTTTTTTAACATTTTTAAGGTTTCGCGTTTCTAACTCTATCCCTTCCTCCTTCCCCTCCCCTTCTTGAGATGGTAAGCAGATACAGGTCATATGTACGCAATTATGTAAAACTCTTCCATATTAGTTATTCTGTACAAAAAGACTCAAGTAAAAGAAAAAAAAGAAAGTAAAAAATAGCATGCTTCAGTCTATATTCAATCAGTATCAGTTCTTTCTCTGGAGGCAGATAGTATGCTTCATCATTAGACCTTTGGGATTGTCTTGGATCATTGTATTACTGAGAATAGCTAAGTTATTCACAATTCTTCACTGAACGACATTGTTGTTACTGTGTACAATGTTCTCCTGATTCTCTTAACTTCACTATCCATCAGTTCATGTAAGTCTTTCCAGGTAAGTCTTTCCAGGTTTTTCTGAAATCATCCTGTTTGTCATTTCTTATAGCACAATAATATTTCATTACAATCACATACCACAGCTTGTTTAGCCATTCCCCATCCCTTTGATTTCCAATTCTTAGCCACCACAAAGAGAACTGCTATAAATATTTTTGTACGAATAGGTCTTTTTCCCCTTTTTTGGATGTCTTTGGGATACAGACCTAGTAGTGATATTGCTGGATCAAAGGGTATGCAGAGTTTTATAGCCCAGTGGGCATAGTTCCAAATTGCTCTCCAGAATGGCTGGATCCCTTCATAACTACCAACAGTGCATTAGTGTCCCAGTTTTCCCACATCCCCTCTGACATCCAGCATTTTCCTTTTTGGCATATTAATCAATCTGATAGGTGTGAGGTGGTACTTAAGAGTTGTTTTAATTTGCGTTTCTCTAATCAATAGTAATTTAGAGCATTTTTTCACATGATTATAAATAGCTCTGATATCTTTGAAAATTGCCTGTTCATATCCTTTGGCCATTTATCAATTGGGGAATGACTTATATTTTTATAAATTTGACTCAATTCTCCATATATCTGAGAAATAGGTCTTTATCAGAGATACTGCAAAATTTTTTCTGCTTTCTTTATAATTTTGGTTGCATTAGTTTTGTTTGTACAAAAACTTAATTTTATGTAATCAAAATAATCTACTTTACATTTTGTAATGTTCTCTCTATCTTCTTTGGTCCTAAATTCTTCACTTAACCATAAATCTGACAGATAAACTATTCCATGCTCTCTTAATTTGTTTATGGTATCACCCTGTAAGTATAAATCATGTACCCATTTTGACCATACCTTAGTGTACAGTATGAGATGTTGGTGTATATCTAGTTTCTGCCATACTGTTTTCTAGTTTTCCCAGCAGTTTTTGGTCAAATAATGAGTTTTTGTTCCAAAAACTTGGATCTTTGGATTTATCATATACTAAATTACCATAGTTATTTACTATAATTTGTACCTAATTACTTTCATTGACCTACCATTCTACTTCTTAGCCAGTACCAGATAATTTTGATAATTACCGCTTCATAAAAATGCAGTTTGAAATGTGTAGACCGCTTACTTTCACATTTTTTTCATTGATTCCCTTGCTATCGTTAAGCTTTTGTTCTTTCAGACGACTTGTTATTTTTTCTAGCTCTACAAAATAATTTTTTGATGGTTTGATTGATATAGCATTGAATAAATAGATTAGGTAGAACTGTCATCTTTATTATATTGGCTCAACTCACCCACGAGCAATTAATATTTTATAATTGTCTAGATCTGACTTTATTTGTGTGAAAAGTATTCCTGGGTTTGTCTTGGCAGGTAGACTCCCAAGTATTTTATATCATCTACAGTTATTTTAAATGGAATTTCTCATTCTATCTCTTGCTGCTGGACTTTGCTGGTATTTCATAGAAATGCTGATGACTTGTGTGGGTTTATTTTGTATCCTGCATCTTTCCTAAAGTTGTTGATAATTTCAAGTAGTTTTTTAGTTGATTCTCTAGGATTTTCTAAGCATAACATCATATCATCTGAAAAGAATAATTTTGTTTCCTCACTGCCTATTCTAATTAATTTCTTTTTCTTCTCTTACTGCTATAGCTAATATTTCTAGAACAATACTAAATAATGGAATAATCAGCATCCTTGCTTCATCCCTGATTGTACTGGGAAGGCTTCTAGTTTATTCCCATTACTGCTTGCTGATGGTTTTAGATAAATATTACTTATCATTTTAAGGTAAGCTCCATTTATTTCCTATGCTCTGTAGCATTTTTAATAGGAATGGGTGCTGAATTTTGTCAAAGGCTTTTTCTGTATCTATTGAGATAATCATATGATTTCTGTTGGTTTTGTTACTGATATGGTCAATTATGCTGATAATTTTCCCAATATTGAACCAACCCTGCATTCCTGGTATAAATCCCACCTGGTCATAATGTATGATTCTTGTGATATATTGCTGTAATCTCTTCACTAGTATTTTATTTAAAATTTTTACATCAATATTCATTAGGGAAATTGGTCTATAATTTTCTCTGTTTTGGCTCTTCCTCGTTTGGGTATCAGCACCATATTTGTGTCATAAAAAGAATTTAGTAGGACTCCTTATTCACCTATTTTCCCAAATAGTTTATATATTGTGGGATTAAGTGTTCTTTAAACATTTGGTAGAATTAGCTTGTGAACCCATCCGGTCCTGGGGATTTTTTCTTAGGAAGTTCATTGATAGCTTGTTCAATTTCTTTTCCTAAGATTAGATTACTTAAGTATTTTATTTCTTCTTCTGTTAATCTGGTTAATTTATATTTTTGTAGATATTCATCCATTTCATTTAGAATGTCAAATTACTGGCATATAATTGGGCAAAATAGCTCTTAACAACTGTCTTAATTTCCTTTTCAATGGTGATGAATTCACCCCTTTCATTTTTGATACTAGTCCTTTTTAAAAATCAACTTAACCAACGGTTTATCTATTTTATTGATTTTTTTTCATAAAACCAACTTCTACTTTTACTTATTAGTTCAGCTTTATTAATCTCTCCTTTGGTTTTCAAGATTTCTAATTTGTTCTTTTTCTAGTTTTTTTAGTTGCTTACCCAATTCGTTAATTTGCTTTTTCTCCACTTTATTGATGCTGATACATATATCTTCTAAGAATTTTATTATTATAAGGGCAGTTAGAAGGAGTCTACATAGAAAGAGGGTGCCAGGAGTAAATAGTTATATTGGAATGTGTAAAAAAATGGATAGGCAAGAAAGTGGGATGACCTAAAAGAAGGGGGAAGAAAGAGGGAAAAACGGGAAATTATCTTACATAAAAGAGGCAAGAAGGACAGGAGGGGAGGGGGCAGGGCCCCTGGGAGACAACTTTTGAACCTCATTCGCATTTAAATTGGTTCAAAGAGGGATATTCATATATACATACATACTCAATTGGTAATAGAAATTTATCTTATCCAATAGGGAAGTAGGAGAGGAAGAAGATAAGAGGGACAAAAGACATGATAAAAGAAGTGGTCAGAAGCTAAGCAGACTTTAGAGGACTCACAGGGGAGAGAGAGGGAGATAGAGGGAGATAAAGAGAAGAAATGGAACAGAGGGAAATGCATTGTTGGTAATCCTAACTATGAATATGAATGGGATGAAACCACCCATGAAACAGAAGCGGGTAGCAGAATGGATCAGAAACCAGAATCCAGCAATATGTTGTTTACAAGAGACATACTTGAAACAGAGACACAAAAGACTTGAAATAAGAGGCTGGAGCAGAATCTATTATGTTCACATGAAATAAAAAGGAAGGGGTAGCAATCATGATCTCAAGACAAAAGCAAAAGCAAAAATAGACCTAATTAAAAGTGATAAGCAGGGAAACTACATCTTGCTAAAAGGCACAATAGATAATGAAGTAATAGTAATACAAATATATGTACAAGTGGCATAGCATCCAAACTCTTAAAGGAAAAATTAAATGAGTAACAGAAGGAAATAGACAGTAAAATTATACTGATTGGGGGACCTCAACTTTCCCCTCTCAAAGGTAGATAAATAAGTATGAAAGAAGTTAAGGAGATGAATAGAAATTTAGAAAAGTTAGATATGATAGACCTCTGGAAAACACTTGGCACCTTCACAAAAAATGACCATGTATTAGGGAATAAAAACCTCATAACCAAATGCAGAAATATTAAATGCACACTTTTCAGATCATAATGCAATAAAAATTACATGTAATAAGGAGCCAAGGAAGCATAGATTAAAAGTTAATTGAAACTAAACAATCTAATCATAAAGAATGAGTGGGTCAAAGAACAAATCATAGAAACAGTAAGTTCATTAAAGAGAAAGACAACAATGAGATAAGATGCCAACATTTGTGGGTTGCAGCCAAAAGCAGTACTTGGGGGAAAATTTATCTCTCTAAGTGAGTACATCAACATAAGATAGAACAGATCAATGAATTGGGCATACAACTAAAAAAAACTAGAAGAGTATTATAAAGCAGCAATCATCAAAACTACTTTGTACTGCCTCAGAAATAGAGTGGTGGATCAGTGGAATAGGTTAGGTACACAAGACGCAGCGGTCAATGACTACAGTAATTTACTGTTTGATAAACCCAAAGACTCCAGCTTCTGGGATAAGAACTCATTATTTGACAAAAATTGCTGGGAAAACTGGAAAATAGCACAGCAGAAACTGGGCATAGACTGACACCTTACACCACATACCAAAATGAAGTCCAAATGGGTACACAATTTTTAGATATAAAGCCTGATACTATAAGCAAATTAGGAGAACAAACAAGTTTACCTGACAGATTTACAGAGAATGGAGGAATTTATGACCAAACAAGAGTTAGGGAACACTATGAAACGCAAAATAGTTAATTTTGATTACATTAAATTGAAAAGTTTTTGAACAAACAAAGCCAATGAAACCAAGATCAGGAGGGAAGCAGAAAATTGGGAAAGAATTTTCACAACCAGTGTCTCTGATAAAAGCCTCATTTCTAAAATATATAGAGAACTGAGTCAAATTCATAAGAATACACAGTATTCCCCAACTGATAAATGGTCAAAGGATACAAACAGGTAGTTTTCAGAGGAAGAAATTAAGGCTATCCATAGCCATATGAAAAAATTCTCTAAATCACTACTGATTAGAGAAATGCAAATTAAAACAACTCTTAGATACTACATCACAACTATCAGATTGGCTAACATGACAAGACAGGAAAATTATAAATGCTGGAGAAGATATGGGAAAATTGGAACATTAAAGCATTGTCGTTGGAGTTGTGAACTTATCCAACCATTCTGGGGAGCAATTTGGAACCATGCCCAAAGAGCTAAAAAACGTACATACCCTTTGACCCAGCAATGCCACTTCTAGGGCTGTATCCCAAAGAGATCTTAAAAATGGGGAAAGGACTCACACGTACAAAAATATTTATAGCAGCTCTTTTTGTGGTGTACAAGAACTGGAAATTGAGAGGATGTCCATCAACTGGGGAATAGCTGAATAAGTTGCGGTATAT
Source organism: Phalanger gymnotis (assembly GCA_028646595.1). Lineage (NCBI taxonomy): Eukaryota > Metazoa > Chordata > Mammalia > Diprotodontia > Phalangeridae > Phalanger > Phalanger gymnotis. The sequence continues at coordinate 767,125,996 of CM053622.1, forward strand.
GAATGTAATGGAATACTACTGTGCTATAAGAAATGATTAAGAGATGGACTTCAGGAAAACCTGGACTTACAAGAATTGATGCTGAGTGAAGTGAGCAGAACCAGGAGAACATTGTACATAGTAACAGCCACATCGTGAGATGACTGACTTTGATAGATTTAGCTCTACTCAGCAATGCAAGGACCTAAAACAACTCCAAAAGACTCATGATGGAAAATGCCAACCACACCCAGACAAAGAAATATGGAGTCTGAATGTAGATCGAAGCATACTATTTGCTCTCTTGTTTTGTTTTGTTTTTTCTTTCTCATGGTTCCTCTCATATGTTCTATACAACATGACTAATGTGAGAATATGTTTAATAAGAATGTACATGTAGAGCCTATCTCAGATTGTATACCATCCTGGGGAGGGGGTAGGGAAGGGAGGTGGAGAAAATTTAAAACTTCGGGAAGTAAATGTTGCAAACTAAAAATAAAAAAATTTGTAAAAACAAAAACAAAAACCTAGAACAAATTAAAAATCCCTAATTAAACACTAAAACAGAAATCCTGAAAATCAAAGGAGAGATTAATAAAATTGAAAGCAAAAAAAACCATTGAACTAATAAGTAAAACTAGGAGCTCGTTTTATGAAAAAACAAAACAAAATAATAAAATAAACCACTGGTTAACTAGATTAAAAAGAAAACCAAATTACTAGTATAAAAAATGAAAAGGGTAATGAAGATGAAATTAAAGCAATTTTTAGGAGTTATTTTGCCCAAGTACATGCCAGTAAAACTGACAATCTAAGTGAAATGGATGAATGTTTACAAAAATATAAACTGCCCAGATTAACAGAAGAAGAAATAAAATACTTAAATAACTATCACAGAAAAAGAAAATGAACAAGCCATCAATGAAGGCCCTAAGGAAAAAAATCCCCAAGATCAGATGAATTTACAAGTGAATTCCACCAAACATTTAAGGAACAATTAATTCCACTACTACGTAAATTATTTGGAAAAAATAGGTAAAGAAGGAGTCCTATCAAATTTCTTTTAAGACACAAATATGGTTTTATACCTAAACCCAGGGAGAGCAAAAACAGAGAAAGAAAACTATAGACCAACTTCCTTAATGAATATCAATGCAAAAATTTACTTAAAGTACTAGAAAGGAATTTACAGCAATATGTCACAAAGATCATACACTATGGCCAGGTGAGATTTATACCAAGAATGCAGAGCTGGTTCATTATTAGGAAAACGATCAGTATAATCAACCACATCAATAATAAAAACAACAAAAATCATATGATTATATCAACAGATGCAAAAAAAGCATTTAACAAAATACAGCACCCATTCCTATTAAAAACACTAAGATGCATAGCAATCATTGGAACTTTCCTTAAAATGATAAATATTATCTATCCAAAACCAAAAGCAAGCATTATCTGCAAGGGGAATAAACTAGAAGCCTTCCCAATAAGATCAAGGGTGAAGCGAGGAGGCTCATCACCACTGTTATTTGATATTGTACTAGAAACCGTAGCTATAGTTATAAAACAAAACAAAAAAAAAAAGAAATTGAAGGAATAAAAAGAATAGGTCATGAGAAAACAACACTATCACTCTTTGCAGAAGATGTGATGATATACTTAGATATCAACTAAAAACCTAGATGAAAACAGTTAACAACTTCAGCAAAGTTGCATGACATAAAATAAACCCAGATAAATTGTCAGCATTTCAACATACTACAAACAAAAACCAGCAGGAAGAGATAGAGAAATTCCATTTAAAAATCACTGTGGACAATATAAAATGCATGGGAGTTGACCTGCCAAAACAAACTGGGGGATTACATGAACACAATTACAAAACATTTTTCACACAAATAAAGACAGACCTAAAGAACTGGAGAAATATTAATTGCTCATGGGTAGGCCCAATCAATATGATAAAAAAAAAATGGCCAATTTGGCCTAAGTTAATTTCCTTATTTAGTGCCACATCAAACTACTAAAGAATTCTTTTATAGAGCTAGAAAAAATAAAATTCATTTGGAAGAAGAAAAGGTCAAGAATATCAAGGGAATCAATGAAAAAAAAATGTTAAAGAAGGAGACCTAACAGCCAGATTTCAAACTATATTACAAAGTGTTGATCATAAGAACAATCTGGTACTGGCTAAGAAATAGAGTGGTGGATCAGTGGAACAGATCAGGTACAAAATACATAGCAGTAATCTAGTGTTTGATAAACCCAAAGATCCAAGCTTTGGGGGTAAGAATTCAACATCTGAAAAGAAAAATGCTGGGAAAGCTGGAAAACAGTTTGGCAGAAACTAGGTACAGACCAACATCTCACACTGTATACCAAGATAAGGTCAAAATGGATAAATGATTTAGACATAAAGGGTGATAATCATGGGTAAATTAGGGGATCATGGAAAAATGTATCTGTCAGATCTATGGCTAAGGGAATAGTTTATGACCAAACAAGAGATAGAAAGGATTACAGGAAGTTAAACAGATCATTTTGATTATATGCAATTAATTAAAAACTTTTGCACAAACTAAGCTAACACAGCCAAAAGTAGAAGGAAAACAGGAAACTGGGGAACAAAATTTAATAGCAAATTTCTCTGATAAAAGCCTCATTTCTCAAATATATAAGTAACTGAGCCAAATTCATAAAAATAAGAGCCATTCCCCAGTTCATAAATGGTCAAAGAATACACACAGGCAGTTTCCAGAAAAAGAAATCAAAGCTATCAACAGTCACATGAAAAAAATGCCCTAAATCACTACAGATTAGACAAACACAGATTAAAACAACTCTGATGTACCACTTCACACTTATCAGATTGGCTAACATGACAGAAAAGAAAAATGGCAAATTCTGAAGGAGATGTGGAAAAATTGGGACACTAATGCACTGTTGGTGGAATTGTGAACTAGTTCAACCATTCTAGAGAACAATTGGGAACTATGCCCAAAGGGCTATAAAACTATGCATAGCTTTGGCCCAGTAATACAGCTACTAGGTCTGTAGCCCAAAGAGATCATAAAAAGGGAAAAGGACTCATTTGTACATAAATGTTTATAGCAGCTCTTTTTGTGGTGGCAAAGAACTGAAAATTGAGGGGATGCCCATCAACTGGGGAATAAGTGAACAAGTTCTGATACATGATTGTGATGGAATATTACTGTGCTATAAGAAATGATGAGGGGCTGATGGTATAATACTGCACTATAAGGAATGATGCAATCCATATCAGATTGCATGCTGCCATGGAGAGCGAGGAGGGAGGGGGAGAAAATTTAAAACTTATAGAAGTGAATGTTGAAAACTGAAAATAAATAAATTAAACACTGAAAAAAAAAAGAAAAAAAATGGCGAGGGGGAAGGTTTCAGAAAAACCCAAGAAAATACATGAACTCATATGAAGTGAAGTTAGCAGAACCAGGAAGATACAATAACAACATTCCAAGGATGATCAACTGTGAAAGATAGCTACTCTGATCACTGTTCCAGGACAATTCCAAAGAACCCATGATGAAAGATGCTTTCCACCTTCAGATAAAGAGCTGATAAACTCTGAATCTAGACTGAGGCATACTTTTTGCTTTATTTTTATTGTTTTATTTTGTGTTTAGCAACATGGCTAATATAGAAATATTTGCATGACTTCACATGTATGATTGATATCAAATTACTTGCCTTCTCAAGGAGGGGATATGGGAGGAAAAGAATTTAGAACTCAAAATTTTAAAAATTATTATTAATGATTTACATATAATTGGGAAATATTTAATTTTTTAAAATCACATTGTATACACTCAGTTTTTACTTATGTGTGTGCATGTAAAATATCCCTATTCCCAAATTAGAGTACAATTGAGGGCAGGAACTATTTTATTTTTATGGCCTGGCACCTAGAAAGCACTTTAATAAAAGACTGCTGATTCAAATTGGGAAAACACTGAACGTGAGGTCATAAGACCTGTGTTCAAATGACACTAATGAGATATATGTGATCAGTCAACTTCTACGTGGCAAATCATTTAATGCCTATGAATCTTAGTTCTTTCAACTGTAAATAATGATGACATTATTTGCCCTGCCTACCCCAGAGGCTGTTTTGAGGAAGCCACTACTTAAGCCCATTACGCTATTTTTATTCTTACTTCCTAATCTGGGTCATAATAGTGGTGCGCTGTTTACACTAATAGAAACAAAGAGAGGAGGCACACATCCGATCATTAAAAAAAAATTATATTTGACAGTCAGACATTACATTCACTTTCCTCCACAAAAGTTTCTGAGGAAGACTAGTGCACTAGAACTTCTATGGGAGACAGGGTACTTCTCTGCTGGGCAGCAGACAGAGAAATGTTTTTCTAATTCATGTGGTATAGGTTCTTATAATTTAATTTTGTTCAGGGATTTTCACAGTGCTCCTTGAAACAAAAGATGACATAAATGTCCAAAAAAAAAAAAAAAAGTCCGACATCACTGGCTAAAGGGAACAGCATCAATGAGGCACAAAGGATGAGAAGGCTCGGATGGGCTGAATTCTGCACTAGGGGCCAGAGTATCTATCACACCAGCACCATGGACTCATCCAAGTATAATCAAATACATCCATTTTCAGGCTCCTGCCACTTTTGGAGACATCATGAAGTAGAAACCATCTGGGTTTGGGACCTGAAGACCTGGGTTCCAATCTCCTCTCACTTATTCCCTATAAAGCCTTGAGAAAGTCACCCTAGGCTTCTGGGCCTCATCTTCTTCAAGTGTAAAATGAGAAGGGTGGCCCAGCTGATGTGTAAGGTCCCTCTGGGCTCTTAAGTTAAGCCAACAGGATCCTTCCTGTTCTGCTTCCAATCCTGGCTAGACTCCATAGTAAGCAGCCAAGCTAGAGAGGAAGGGGAGGAGACTCCTAGTGAGGAGTCACAATGTGGATATAATTTAAAGATGATTTAAATACAGCTTGAAATTATGGACATGCAACTAAGTACATACTTTGTAAAAGGAGAGGTACAAGAGATGTGAATCTAACTGTTCTTGTTTGGCCAGGAAGTTTCCCAGAGGAAACTGAGGCAAAGGTCTCACTCAAGGACCCAGCTCATTCCTCTGCCTCCTCTACACTTTTCTGCCATGAGGCAGAGACATCTATTTTTATCTATTTGAAATAGTATTACAGATTTCTATAACAATTATGTTTGGAGGATTTCACTACTTCCCTTAAAACAATAGCTTATAAGTTGTAAAAAAAAAAAATAGGATCAGGAATCAATGGCTGAGGCAGATTAGCAGGCTAAAGGAGACTAATCACTAGCAGCAAAATCCCATAAATGAAACCTCTCCTCACCCTCACCCTTCCAACTATATTTAAAGGTTTTCCATCTATTTTGACAATTACTGAATTCTACACTGCTTTAAGGTTTGCCAATGTTTCCCTCAGAGGTGAGTGTAAAAACATCCATTTTGTAGACGAGGAAATTGAGGCTTTTTAGAGATTCAGTAACTTGTCCAGGACCACAGAGCTATTATCATAACCTGGACTCAAACCTGTGTTTGTGCTTTCTCCCACAGTACCATCCCACTAAAGGAGAGCCCCAAGAAGTCCCCAGAAAGACCCACCTGCAGTGCTGGCTCTCTTCCTGGCACAGAGCTTTAGTGAAGAGGCCAAGTCCATTTCTTTCCTAGAAACCCTGCTCTCATACTTCCTGCTCAAGCTACAGGATGCATGAGCAGCAAATCAGCTGAAATCACCTATGTTCTGGGTCCCTCCATCAAAAAGCAAAACTAGTAAAACCATGCTCCCCCTTTTCTGGGACTCTAGTCTGTACCTGTAAAAGAACACCTTTATCCAGGGACCACAGTGGACATTTGAATCAGAATTGATTTTGGTCCAAGAACAGGGAGCAAGGAGCAGGAAGGGAAGATTGGGGGAGGGGGAGTGTTGGGATGGGAAAAGCACAGAAAGTCCAGAATAGCTTCACTACACACAGAATCATTATGCTGAAGAATGCCAATAAAGGGTTTTATGACTTTGAATACATGCCCAAGAATCTGCTTTATGAGGGAACAGTGAGTCTGACACAAATTATTTCAGTTTTGATAAACAGGGCTGGCTCTGGTACAGGCACACGATACACAATTATATTTTAAAAATACAAGAGAAAAATATGTGTTCACTACACATAGGGGTACAAATAAACCAGTGAAAAAAGGAGAGAAGGGTGTCAAGAGGAGGGGGAGGTTGGAGGTGGTTGCTACTGAGGGATAAGCATGGGCTTCTCCAGGCTGTGTCTGCTCCATGAGGCACCAAGTAGCAGAGAGCACAACAGAGACAAAAAGGACACAGAGAAAATCTGCGCCAAAGTCCCAACTGCTATGGAAGCCCGAAGTTCCTTTGTCTCCTCAGCCTCTTCCATAAGGTGCAATTCACGAAGGGCTGACAAGCAAAGGAACGCTACCTTTACCCTAAATAGATAGCTTTCATCAGAAACTCAATAGAGTTTCCAGGTTAAAGGGCATTCCCCCTAACCACTGGTCATCACTATCTCCATTTTAGACAGGAAGAAACAGAAGCTATCTACCCACAGCTGGTAAGTAGAGGTCACCCAACACCAAGTTTAATGTACTTTCCACTGTGCACATACACATGCTCTATGAAAGAGGAAAAGCTTGGATAATTCACAAAATTAAAAAAAAAAAACTACAAAAGTCTGAGTGTCAGAACTGGAAGGGCCCTATCATCTAGATCAATTCCTATCTGCTAAAAAAATAAAGAAAGCAAAATGAGGTCCAGGGAAGAGAAGTAATTTGCCCAAAGTCGCATAGCATTTCAGCAGCTGAGCTGGGGCGAGAGGTGTCCAAGGCCAGAGGCTGTCTGACCAGTGTCCTGGCCTGGGCAGCTAGAGTCCTTCCTTTGGTTTAGTGGCCTTAAAAAAGTTATCTACCCCAGGCTCTGCACAGTGAAGACTGAATTAAGAGGAAAACTTCAACACTCTTCTCATGGGAGGTGAACAAGAGTGAAAGTAGACAAATGAACAAAGAGGCAAGCCCATGCCCAAAAAACTGGGGCCTTTCCCTTTAGAACCAGAGACAAAAGGATGTTAAGGGCCAGAATCCTGAGAGTGAGAAGGGATATCAGATTCCACCTAGTCTAACTCATACCCAAAAGGAAGCCCTGCTATCACAAACCAGACAAATGGCCATAGAGCCTCTGCTTGTAGCCCAATGCCTCCTGAGGCAGCCCATTGCTTTTTGGTCAGCTCTAAATGTTAGGAGGGTTTTCCTGACATCGAGTTTATATTGACCTCTTTCCAACTTCTATCCACTGGCTCATTGTGGGAATATTACAGAATATAGATTAAATTCTGCATAGTCACCTATTGATGTCCATTATAATCCAGCTATTTAGACTTCATGAATTGAGAAGGTGTGAGGACTCAGACATGTTTTCTATTTCATGATCTTGTACCCAATAAAACTAACTCAATATTTAGGTTTATAAAGTATTCCAAGGCACCCTAAATGTGAACTGTATAACATTTACTAGTGCCATTTAAAAAAATAGTTCTAGGAGACAATTTGGTATAAGCAAAAGAGTATTAACTTTAGAATGAGACCTGACTCTACCTGCCAAAAACTGTCCACTCATTCCTGGGTTCAGAGGCAGCTCCAAATAGGAAGGTTCCTCATTTCCCCTCTCCCTTCCAAGTCAACCTCCTCCAGGAAGTCAACAGGCAAAAAGGTAGGGCTATGGATTAAGTAAGTGGATATTTAATGTCAATTTCTGCCAACCTCCTCCCAACCACAAACGAAACTTGTCTCACACAATTCTTCCCTTAAAACTTCAAGCTTCAAGAAGGAAGAATACCAGGCCTGGTGTGGTATCTAGCATACAAGAAACATACTAAGATTATCAGTGGAAACTGAAAAGACTCCAATTAAAGAATCTGGTCAAAACCTCTCTGGCCTGGTAACAACTACTGTAAGATTTCTCAGAAGAAAAAAACACCATCGCGAACACAGAATTTCTGAGCTAGAAGAGGCACAAGGGCTCTAGGGCCACATAATCTAGCCCACGCCTGAAAAAAGAATCCCCTCAAAAACAATCCTGACAAGCCTTGTACATCCAGTCATCCAGCCCTGTACAACTTTAAAATACAACATTTTACATTAATTCCTGTTAAATCTCAAACTGGTTTGGGCCAAGCATGTCACTCTAAGACCATTTAAAATCTTGATACTGTCACCTCTCTGATTAGTGTCCACTTGGGATTTTGCTTTATCTACAAATCTGATAATCACACCTGTCTTTATCCGGGTCACTGATAAAAATGAGAATCAAGGACAGTACACCATGTCCTTCCACTCTGACAGGGAAATAAGATCCAGTACTCTGAGAATAACTGTTCAATCGGATCCATCATTTATATCTATTTCTCAGAGATACCATGGGAAATTGCTAAAAATCATCTAGAGAAGATAAAGACCAAAGACTTTGTGAGTGAAGGGATTCCCTTTGCTAAATAATGTACCTATAACTTCCATTAAGTAATGATGCTTCTTACTAATCCAGTACCTTTATTAAAAAAAAAAAAGGTCAATTTGGGGTCATTTTTCTTAATAAACCCATATTAGCATCAAAAGATCACCACATTCTTCTCTAGTAAGAACTCAAACTATACAAAAAGACCTAAAAAACAAATGGAAAAAAGTTATTAGAGTAGTTAGGTGACACAGTAGACTAGACAGCAGTGGACCTGGAGTCAGGAAGATCTGAGTTCAAATCTAGCCTCAGACACTTACTAGCTATATAACCATGGGCAAGTCACCTAACTTCTGTTTCCTCATTTGTGAAATGGAGATAATAGCACCTACCTCCCAGAGTTTTTGTGAGGATAAAATAAGGTAATACTTGTAAAACACTGTGCAAACCATAAAGTGCTATATAAAGGCTAGCTATTACTTTTATTATCAGAAATCAGGTTAACTCATTAAGATGGCAAATAAAGAAATAGCATGGCTAGTTAGGGATCAGAAGACAAACTAAAGTCATTCACATTGTATGTGCTTAATAAATATTTGTTGATTGATACTCAAACATTTATTAAGTCTCAGTGTGCAGGGCATTCTGTTCCCCGCTTGGGCATTTACAAAGTTTGGATAGCTCACAGTCTAGCAGGGAAATGAGATACATATAGATACCTATAACACAAAGTAACATAAGTACACGAAGAGTACAAAGTGATATGTGAGTTTAGAGAAGGGGAATCAGGGATGAGTTCCTGGTGGTTGCAAGATTTAAATTAGGCTGTAAACAAACAGGGAAGAACTCAGATGCAGAGAGATGGTGGTACAGATATTTCAAGCACAGGAACTAAACAGAGGCAGAAAAATGCAGTTGGAAAGTGAAAAGTCATTTGCTGACAGGATATGAACAGACATTTTTCAAAAGACATCAAAACTATCCATAGTCATAAGACAAAATGCTCTAAATCACTACTGATTAGAGAAATGCAAATTAAAATAACTCTGAGGTACCATCTCACACCTATCAGATTGGTCAATATGACAGAAAAGGAAAATGATAAATGTTGAAGGTGATATGAGAAAATTGGGACACTAAAGCACTGTTGGTGGAGTTGTGAACTAGTCCAACTATTCTGGAGAGCAACTTGGAACTATGCCCAAAGGGCTATAAAACCGTGCATACCCTTTGATCTAGCAATACTACTACCAGGTCTATATCCCACAGAGATTCTTTTTAAAAAAAAGAAAAGGACCTATACGTATAAAAATATTTATAGCAGCTTTTTTGTGATAGCAAAGAATTAGAAATTGAAGGGACGCCCATCAATCGGGAAAATGGTTAAACAAGTTGTGGTGTATGATTGTGATGGAATACTATTGTGCTATAAGAAATGATGAGCAGGATGCTTTCAGAAAAACCAACAAAGACTCACATGAACAGATGCAAAGTGAAGCAGATGAAGTGAGCAGAACCAGGAGAATGTTGTACATAGTAACAATATTGTAAGGATGTTTAACTGTGAATGAGTCAGCTATTCTCAGCAGCACAGCTATCCAAGACAATTCCTAAGGACTTATGATAAAAAATGCTATCCACCTTCAAAGAAATGATGGAGTCTGAATGCACATCAAAGCATACATTTTTAAACTTTCTTTATCTTTCTTTTCTTTTTTGGTCTGTATTTCTTTTACAACATGACTAATAAGGAAATGTTTTACATAACTGCACATGGATAACCTTCTTAAGGAGGGGGTTGAGAAGGGAGGGAGAGAATTTGGAATTAAAAAAAACAAATGTTAAAAATTGTCTTTATATGTAATTGGAAAAAATTAAAAAATATAAAGCACCTCGCAAATACTCTCACATTTGATCCTCACAACAATCCTGCAAGGTAGGTGCTGTTATTATTCTCATATTATAGTTGAGGCAACTGAGGCAAACAGAGGTTAAGTGACTTGCTAAGGTCACACCACTGGTGAGTATCCGAGGCCAGGTTTGAACTGGGTCTTCCAGGAAAATGAAGGGATAGGGAGATTTCTTCAGTTAGGAAATAATCAGAATAACTGGGTCATAATAAGGTAGCATACACATTCCTAGAGAGGCACACATGGTCAGAAGACAGAGAGAAATGAAAGGTGGTAGTCTTGTATATATGCCTAAGTTTAGAGGCCCAGGAAACAGGAAGGGGCCTACCTGTCAGATATTTGATGGAAGAGGAAATATGATGGTGATCTCATTCAAGGAATGTGTTAAGATCAAGGAAGAAAGGTAGAAAAGTCCTTCCTAATTCAACTTAAAGCATCATAGTAGGATGTGAAAAACAACAGAGTTTTGGAAACATGGATTCGCCCAGCCGTAAAGAGTTAACACTAATGGCTGAATGAACACAGGCAAAGCCCTTCTTAATGCTGGACCTCAACTGTCTCTTCTGTAAAATGCGAGACTAGACTCAGCCCATCCAAGTCTCACTTTCTATGAACTCGACAATGTGCCTTTAGATCAGGAGTTGGTTGGTTGTTGTCCTTCATTCTTGAAGAGGACCAAAACGACATCACTATGCGAGTCAAGATTCAATGTGTCCAACTGTGGCTGACCAGGCCAACATGAGCTTGGAATGCTCTACCACAGGTCAAGCACAAGTGATGGGGTAAATCAAGACTGTCCAAAACGTGGCCTGAAGGCCACATGTAGCCTGCAGTGTGATTTATGCGGCCCACCTACAAGCATAGAAATGTACATAAATGCTTTAGTAAACGAAGCCAAAGCGGAGCTCTCACTAAAATGGCAAATCAAAATATATTGTATATTGTTTCAATAAAAACCTAAGGTTGGACAGCCCTGGGGTAAATAACTACCAAGCTATATGCTGGAAGTAATTCTGTTTGTTTTACCATAAGGGAGTGACTAGATTTTAAAAAGTGTGCTTGGGATAATTTTCTTGTACAAAGGAAATAACTAGGATTCTGATTCACTCCGCACTAAGAGGAAGGACTGAATTAAGGAGAAAAAGGTAGACGGAAACATCTGGGCAGCAGTCACATGACAGCAGCATTCAGATTCCTAAAAAGAGGACAGAAATGTGCAAAGTAAAAAAAAAAAATGAAGCTCAGAGCAAAAAATCTCAGGGCCTTAGGGCAGAACAGAGGGGAAAATGCCTAAGAAACAAAATGATCCAAGTAAGACTTGGCAAGCTTTCAAAACAGACAGCCCTATGAACATAGGAACAAACTCTAGTAGTATGTAGGCAGAATAACAAAATGCCAAACTGGCCAAACCCTGAACAACACAGAGATCTGGAAGTAAATAGTAAAGCCACAGAAAGTAGAAATTAGGCTAGATTATTAACTGGGCGGTACGTGCTACCTGTTTGGAGATGAACTTAAGAGCCAGATGGGAGATTAATATAAATCGCACAAACTCATGAGCTCCTACCTAGTGCTTGGCACAAATCAATTTTCTCTAAACAATCTCCGAGCTAGAAGAGATCTCAGAGGGCATCTGTGCCCCAACTTAAAGTAGAAATGATGTCAAACACACCTCTAACAAGTGGTTATCCAATGTCTCTCAGAAGCCTTTGCTTGGGAACTGGACAGGTGATGACTTCTCAGGGCAGCCCAGTCACCTTTTATGTTTCTCCAAAACATTCATTTCTGCACAGCCATAAGAGCTTCCCATTCCCCAGTGTTAGGGCTTTATGCACACGACTGAATTTCATCCTCACAGCCACCTTGTAAAGTAGGCATAACGATGACTGCTTCCCATTTTCCATTTTCCAAAAGAGGACACAGGCTCAGAGAGGAGAAACAAAGCTTGCCTGACACAAGTCATGTAATTGGTAGAGCTGGCATTAGAAAGCAGGTCTCTTGGCCAGGCCAGGGCATGTATGTGTAGGGAGGACGGAGCTAGCCCATCTCTCAAGCTCCAGGAGTGTCAGAGTAGATCAGGGATGGGCACTAAATCTGGCATTAATATGGTGAGCCCACCAGAACTAAGGGGGCAAAGAAGGCTTCCAGGTTGCCTAAGGAGGGGCAAACTGGCACAGGTAGGAAAGAAAGCAGGTTAAAGCCGTGTGCTGAGCAGCAGCAGGATCCATCAGCTGGTGAGTGCCACTGTCCTTCCAACCTCAGTGACACAGGGAGGGAGGAAAGAAGGAAGGGAGGTAGACAGACAACAGGCAATTGGGTTTTCTGACTCCAAGACCTCTTTCTGACAAAATAAAAACTGCCTCTCAACTAGTAAAAATGTTCATCAGACCCTAGGGAAAGCAAACTGATGAAAGCTAATTGGAAAGAGGCAGGTGCTTTGAATCATCTTCACAATCTTCTTGTTTTTAGGCAAAAAGATCAGTGTGATTGGTTCACCAGGATGAGGATCAGAAGTGAGGGGTGGGTGGCATGCCAAACTAAAACAGGGAAGAAAATAAGTGCAGAATACTTGAAGAGTTAGACATAAAGCAGCAAAGCCTGATGATAGGTCCACAGGCCACTGAAAGTTCTGGTGGCTGTTAGGAGGAAAGCCACTGCTCAGGATTTTAACGAAACTGTGGATGGCAGAAGTCTCTGAAGCCTGGGAAAGTAAAGGGAGGAGAAATATAGAGCCCAACTGATTTTTTTTCTTTTTGAAAGAAAAAGGATGTTCCTGGACAACAACCAGCTTTTGAAAGAATACCTTGTAACTGTGTAATATATCATCATTTTCACATGCATGACCTCGTCTGAGCCTAACAAACCCTGAAATACAGGACAAGGAAGTGTATAACTGTAGTTGCACAGATGAGGGTACTGGAGTCAGAAAAGTTAACTGATCCCTTGTGCAGGACTCTTTCCACCAAACTAGGCTACCTCAACAACGTGGTCTTGTAAAAGTAAATCTGACTAAATCCATTTATCCTCCTTTGGTCAATTCTACCTTCAGGACATCTCTTAACATGCTGTTTCTCTCCTCTGACACTGGTATTCACCCTGTGCAGGCCCTCATCACCTCATGCCAACCAGCCTGCTGGTGGGTCTGTGTGCCTAAAGTCTCTCCCCACTCCAATGTGACCTCTACTTAGCTGCTGAATTAACCTTCCTAAAGCACAAGTCTGAATGTGTCACCCCATCCCATTCAATAAACTCCAGGGGCTCCCTATTACCTCTAGGATGAAATATAAAATCTCTGTGAAATTAAAGAATTATACTGAATGTCCTCTGAGGCCCCTCCCAACCCTGACAATCTGTATTCTTAGCTCCTCTTCAACTTCAATGATCTGTGATTCTAATTATGTGAGCCACGTAAAGCCAGCAAACAGCCAAATCTAGGATCAGGGAGAGAAGAGTTGTATGGTCAACAGCCCTTCACTCAAGTAATAGAGAAGAACGTGGAACAAAGATAGTGCAGAAATAATTTCTACTTGTCTTCTGCAATCATTTGGATTTGGTAGCAGCTTTACCTTTTTAGTTCAATGGTGGGGGAGGGGGGAGGAAGTGAGGTAGAAGTGTAACTGACATTAAGGGGAAAGCAAGTCCAGTTTTGAAAAGGTGTTCTAAGCAATCCACAGTGGGTTCCCTCCCATCCCCTAAGATGAGGCCATGTGGCAATTAGGTTACCTGCAGCTCAGCTTCTAGGCCCAGCCGCCGGATGAAGGGGTCTGTGACATGGTAATGCCGCTCAAAGCTCAACGCACCCCGCTCCTAGAAAAATGGGAACAAAACCAAGGTTTTATCAATTCAGTTTAACGAGTCTTTCCTGGAGCATCTATTACATATCCAGCAGAGTGCTAAGTGGTGCAGGAAATACAAAGGAAGACAATGAACTGCCCCTAAGGAGCTCACAATCTACTGGGGAAGAAGGCTGTCACGAGCTTCCAAGGAGTAATACACAGAAAAAACTCTTTTTTTTTTTTACTGTCCATAGTTATTTTATTTTTTAATTTATTTTTAATATGTTTAGTTTTCAGCATTGATTTTCACAGGAGTTTGAATTACAAATTTTCTCCCCATTTCC
>CM053622.1:767141025-767165296 GCA_028646595.1 Phalanger gymnotis
GCAAGTCATTGACTTGTTTTTCATGGTTTTCTCTCATCCTTCTCATTTCTCTTCCAATTTTTCCTCTACTTCTCTAACTTGCTTTTCTAAATTCTTTTTGAGTTCTTCCATGGCCTGAGACCAGTTCATGTTTTTCTTGGAGGTTTTTGTTGTAGGCTCTATGACTTTGTTGACTTCTTCTGACTGTATATTTTGGTCTTCTTTGTCACCAAAGAAGGATTCCAGAGTCTGAGACTGAATCTGGGTGTGTTTTTACCGCCTGGCCATGTTCCCAGCTAACTTACTTAACCCTTGAGTTTTTCAGTGGGGTATGACTGCTTGTAGACTAAAGAGTTCTATGTTCCACGCTTGGGCGGATGCGTGGCCTCACCAGCACTCCTCCTTCCCCAAGAACCCCCTACCTGGACTGGGCTTAAATCTTCAGCAGGCTCTTCACTCCTGCTCTGATCTGCCACTTAATTCCTCCCACCAGGTGGGCCTGGGGCCAGAAGCAACTGCAGCTGTAGTTCTAAAGGTGCCCCACCTCCGCTGCCCCAGGGGCAGTGGCTGAAGCGCAAACTCAGTCCTGCAGCTTTTCCCACTAACCTTCTCTGTTGTCTTTGCTGTTTGTGGGTTGTGAGGTCTGGTACATGCCACAGCTCAGCGATTCAGGATGCTAGGGCACTCTCGGCTCAGCTCGTGGTCTGGTTGGTCCGCAGTCCGCGCCGTGCACGCTGGGCTCTGCTTGACTCAGCTACGCTCCCCTCAGGTGGGAGCTGGGAGCTCCGTGCGGGACAGGCCTTACCCAGAGACCATCCAGGCTGTCCTGGGCTGGAGCCCTGCCTCCCTCTGCCACTTTGTGGGTTCTGCAGCTCTATAACTGGTTCAGAGCCATTTTTGTAGGTTTTTGGAGGGACTTGGTGGGGAGCTCACGCCAGTCACTGCTTTCCAGCCGCCATCTTGGCTCCGCCTCCCTCAGAAAAAACTCTTAGAATGGCTTTAAGTAGCTTAAAAAATACCAGGTATTTCCCTCCTTTGTTTGCAGAGGCAGAGAACTACAGGTACAGAATGGTTATGTGCTCTGGCATCAGACTGTGTTGGCTCGTTTGCTGTTGTACTTTTCCCTCTCTTTTTATGCTTTGTTACCAATGATGGTCTGCTGGGTTAGGGAGTAGATATATTTGGAAACAACATGCTATAACAAAGGACATCAATAAAAACTCTAAAAAACCATGTCAGTTATCATTATTAAAAGGCCAGGTAAGATACAATCAAGTGTTCATAAAAGCAAAACAAAAAACCTCCTCCTGCTGCTATAGCACCTCTGGGGTAGGTTTTGTACATCCTCATTTTTTACACATTAGGAAACTGAGACCCCAAAGAGGCTACGTGAATCATCCATGGCCACACAACTGATGAGGGTCAGAACCAGGTACTGACTATGAGTTGTACAGGTATTTGGAGAAGAGACTCAATGTAACCAAAATAACATGTATGTTCAAAACCCAATTCTTCCTTCTCATGCCCCCAGTTCTGCTGAGTATATCACTATCTTTCCAATCATTCAGTCTGTAAACTTCAGAGTAATTCCTGATTTTTCTTTCTTCTTCAGGTATTTACCAACATCTGTCACTTCTACTTTCATGGTATCTAATCCATTTCCTCTTTTCCACTCAGATGGATACCACTTTTGTTCAGAGCCTCATCCTCTTTCCCCAGAACTAATGACATAGCCTCCTAATTGGTAGCCCTGCCTCATCTCTTCCCTCTAATTCTTCCTTTATACATTTTCCTTAATACACAGTTCTAAGTTATTCTCGTACTCAAAAACTTTCCATGGTTGCCTTCTGCTGAGGCAAAATAAAATGCAAACATCTTAACTTCATATTCAAGGCCCCCACAATCTTTCCAGCCTCAGTTCATACAACTCCAACCAAAAGGGGCTCATCACTACTCCACGACACAGCCCTTTCCCTCCAGTTTCACTGTCTTTGTCTCCCCATGCCTGAAATAGGTCCAGGTATCATGTCCTCCACTAAGCCTTCCCTGATTCCTCTCTCTCCCCCTAGATAGAAGTAATCCCTCTCATTTTTCCTAACCTCTTCTTTGTATTTAATTTTATTTTTACCAATTGTTTATTTATTAATAGCCTTTGCTGTTACATCTCATTCATTTCCAAATATGTCTTTTATTCCTCTCATCCCTTGTTACAAAGATGAAAAAAGAAATCAAATCACTGCAAGGAGCAATCCTGACCCCAGAGAACTGAGGAAGAATCATGCGTCCTCCGTTTCAGTGGGAAAGAATGGATTGTATCTGGGGTGAGACGTACACTGTCAGGCAAATGGTCTGGTGTTTACTTAACTGTATTTCTTTATTGGGCAGTGGAATAATGTTTAGAATGCCATGCCTGGAGTCAGGAAGACCTGAATGCAAATCTGGCCTCAGACACTTACTAGCTGGGTGACCCTGGGCAAGTCATTACACTCTCTCTGCCTCAGTTTCACTATATATAAAGTGAACTGGAGAAGGAAATGACAAACCACTCCAGTATCTTTGCCAAGAAAACCTCAGATGGGGTCACAGAGTAGGACAAGATTGAAAACAACTGAACAAATTTCTTTATTACAATGGAGGTTTCTACTGAGGGAAAAGCAGTTATTGAGAACTGACAGCAATGGTTCCCCCCGCCCCCCCAAGGAAATAGAAAAGAATCAGCTCAGCAAAACTAGACACCACGTGCATTGCATGTGACACCAAATAAAACTCTCATGCTCCCTGCATCCCCCCTCCCCATTCTGCCACTAAGGGAAGGAGGGGCACTCTCTCAGTCGTGTGGGGCTGTGCGGGGTCAGTCTGGGTTTGCGGTTCTGTTTACACGGCTGTCCACTGCTCTCCTGGATCTGCTTCCTTCCCCCTGCATCGGTTCCTCTGGCTTCCAATGCTTCTCATTTCTTATGCAAGTAAATGCTCTCTCATCTGTGGTAGAGCTGTCTGGGAATATGTCTCACTCTCCTACAAGACTTGAAGATCCATGACAGCAAAGATTTCATCATTTTTCATCTTTGCATCACCCAAGAACCCTGGGAAGAATAGTTCCCCCAGACCACACGTACCCACGTCCTGCTTCCAGCCAATCCCCAGACAGGATGACAATGCCTGGCAACTGCTTAGGGAGTAGGGGTGGGGGGCAGCTACAACTGCTGAAGACTCAGAAAAGAACATTTTCTCCATCAAAGTCCTTTTCTATGTCACATGGTTCAACCTCAGAAATGGAGAGGATCTTATCAGTGGAAAGGCCCTTAAAGATGGTATTCCCATCTGCTTGTGTTGTTGAGCAGGGGGTGGCTAACTTTTCTCTTGGTCTCCCCAGGCCTTAAGCACAGTGCTTTGCATATAGTAGCTTCATGAATACTTTTCCCCTTCTTTTAGCACCAAGTACATACAGTGCCTAGCATATAAAAGACACATTTTTTAATGAAAAAAGAAACTTTATTGTGGGTTGGAGTGTTAGGTGAGGAAGAGTTGGGGCCTGAACTAGGCTATGAAGATTTCTGACAGGTAGAGAAGAGTAGGGAGGACATACCTATCTATGTACATCGACTTCACACCTCTGGGACTATGAGAAGTCAGGTTTTCAGAATCCTGAAGTCTAGTCTTTCAAAGATGCCAAAACCCCTTCAAATCACTTAAAATCACATTTATTAGCACTATAATAATTAGCATTATTATTTCAAATCACAGTTATTAGCACAACTATTTCCCTAGCAGCCTGTCCCTGTGGCATCTCTAAAACACCTGCTCAAGATCTCTTAATCCAATGGCACCACTGAGAGCCTTTCCCTAAAGAGGTCCCAGTCCCTTGGTATTCCTAGCTAATCCTCCCCACCCTAAGCTCTCATCTCCTTCACTAAAAGCACTCCTGAAATCATGCCTTTCCCATACAGTCTTCCTTGGATTAATTAACTAGAGGAGATTCAGTGAATTCCTATCATCCCAAACTGTCCGGACACAATGACTCTCCCTGGGATGCCCATACTCCCTAACGCCCCCGCCCCATATATCCATGCCCTGTGTGTGACACAAATACACCAGAGCCTCCCTGTAATTTGACAGTAGCACAGAACTCCATCTGACATGGAGCTGGGTGGGCCCTTATCTGAGCATTTCATTACTTTGTTATAATACAATCCTACAGCAGAGACTGACTCTATATAGCAAAGTACCAGTATAACTACTGCTGCCCGTTCACCTGTAAGTTTAAGGTTAAGACTGGGAGTTCTTAAGACACAGGGCTCATCGCAGTTAAACACACCTATCATACTAAGCTCCAGCTATTTTCAGGCCACCTTAGTAAGCATCGTGCCTGCTCTGAGGAGGTTAGAATCTAATGGGAAAACACTCACAGGTAAAAGATACCAGAGAACACATTCAGGCTAAGCACCTGTGTGGCCTGGGGACGAGTCAAAACTCTGGGTTTCAGCCTCTAAGGTCCCTTCTAACACCAAGATTCTAGGGCTAGGACTGTGCTCAGGGAATCACAGAATCTCAGGGCTGGAAAGGACCTCCATCCACCGCCTCATAACCAAGTGGTCATCCAGCCTCCATCCAAAATCCACTAGTGATGAGAGAGCTCCCCATACCACTTCCCCACGGCAGCCCAAGACACTTTTGCATAGTTCCAGGAAGTTTCTCTTTACATCCAGCCTAAATCAGCTTTTCTGCAACTTTCACTAACTAGATCTATACCAAGAAAAAAAAAAAGACGCATCCTAAATGTTAAATCTGTATTTGAACATTACAATTCTAACAATTCTGCCACCTGGTAAGAACATGGAATATCGTCCTCACTTAACAGATGAGGAATCTGAAGCTCAGACAGGTAAAAGCACACCACCATACAAAACGTATGTGCTACACTAGTTTTTCAAATGCTTTCTTCTTTCATTCTCACAATCAGTAACTTAACAATAATTATCAATATCTGACAGAGGAGGAAATGGATGAGGCTCTGAGTGGCTGAGTGAAGTTGTGAGTATGGCAACAAGAATGATGACACAACACACGGTGTATGGTCACTGAAAGCAGTGTGCAGGCACCTGCCCTGAAGGAGACGTGATGGAGTGTGTCTGGGGTGTGCGCTATGGCAGCTCTCTTCAAACACCTGACAGGCTGAGGCCTAGAACACAGCTCCAGAGTCAGAGGGCAGAGCCAGGGGCAATGGGCAGCACTTAGGGAAGAGTCTGACTAAGAGGAGTTTACTAACAATTAGGCCTGTCTCCAAAGCAGGAGGAGAACCCCTCATCACTGGAGGGAATAAGTGCATATAGCAGTACAGAAACATCAAGGAACACCTGAATGGCCACGTTCAAGGGGGTTTCTGCTCAAATATGGGTCTCAAGTAGAGGAGTGTGGCCTCAATGGCCACCTGGTCTATCCATCCCACCCTAGCCTCTGCCTCAACTTACCAATAAGGAAACTGAGACCCCCAAGGTCACCGTCAAGAGAACTGTGCTAAGTTCTAGTTTTTCTGACAATGAGTACACTAGTGTTTCTACTAGTTGTGCTGGCCCCTCCTTGGTAACCTGCCCAAGTCACAAAGTCAATTAGCAGCAGGCTGGGATTAGAACCCCAGGCAAAGTCCAACTCCAGGCTCCTGCGTCTCTAGCCAAGCTCCTCCCCAGCTGCTCGCAGGCCACTACAGAGCCATCTCAAACCCCAAATGCTGCTCTAGCCCCTGGGACATCATAATAACCGCTGACATTTACAAAGTGTTTGTAAAGAATCTCACCGTCTCCTCTTTCATCTGAGTGTCAACCAGCTTGTGAGGTATTCCAGGGAAGGGAAGGGAAGGACAGGGAATAAGCTTTTATTAAGGTCCTATATTACAGGCACAGTGCTAAGTACTTTATGGATATTATTTCCTTTGATCTTTCTCAAAACTCTGAGAGGTAAATGCTATTATGGTCTACATTTTACAGCTGAGGAAAGTGAGGTAAACAGAAGTCAAGTGACTTGCCCAAGGTCATCTAGCTAGGAAGTGTCTGAGGCTGGATTTGAACTCAGGGCTCCCTAACTCTCCAATCTAGCCACCTCACTGCCTCTAAAGAGAGGTCTTAACACCCCCATTTTACACTGGAGTAAACTTCAGCCCAGAAAAATGAAGTAACATCATCAGCAGAGCTGTGGACCCTGGGCTCCTTCTCCCTCGGCCCCGGTGCAGGCTCCACAACACTGCGCTGCCTCTCCTAGTACGGAGTGAGTGAAGCCTCAAAGTTCAGATGAGGTAACAGGAGAGGGCTGCAAAAGGCCTTTGGGGTCACCGATGGAAAGCCAAAGATGATCTGGTTAACTCCATCAATTTATAAACAATGGAAACGGAGTCCCAGATAGGTATTATCAAGAGGCTTAGTGGAGGCCGCACAGGTAATTAAAATAGTGGTTTCTGTCCCAGTCTATCTCAGCTGCTTGCTTCAAGAGGGTGGGCTCTGAAGAGAACAAAGTTGTCCAATCCAGATCCACCCTCCTGAGGCTCAACTGAGACTGGCGCCTCCCACCTGCATTTCAGCAGTGCTCAGTCTCACATGCGCTTCCCAGAGACCCCTTCTCACCAGCCTGGCTGGGCTCTTTATTTAGCAGCAAAGTCACAAGCAGCTACATGATGAAGAGCTTCATAAAGCCAAACCCCCGAGGGAAAGGGAGAGGGTATGGTACAGAGGAAAGAGCACTGACCTAAGAATCTGGGGGCCTGTGTTTGAACTTTGGCTTTGCTACTAGCTCACTGAGGAACATGGTGTCACTACTCCAGGCCTCAGTTTCCTCATCTGTTAAACAGCAAACTGAACTAAAGGATCGCTAAGGGCCATCTGTCTCTAACATTCCGTATTCTGACGTTCCTTTCAACCCCAACATCTTATGGCTCTAGAGGGTAAGGGGCTGGACGTGGTCCCCCAGACTCTGAGACCCAGCGATCTTGAGCCGCTTACCTTTATCTGCCTACGAATGAGGTCTCTAGTTATGTTGACTTTTGCCATCTTCTCAAAATGGGGTAGGAAAAGGGAGGCTCTAGAAGGATCTTCTGTACCCCCAAGCATTCCAGCCAAGCCCAGGACCAGGAGGCACACATGTAATTACCTGAAAAGAAAAAAAATCATCATCGAATATTGGCCTGGGGGAAAAGTGTGTGGATGTGGGTGTGTGGGGCATGTTCATGTGTGTGGGTGTCAGGATCTCTCTCTGTTCCTTACACTCTCTCTGTTCCTTACACAACACACTAGCTGATGATCTGTCGTCTTGCCCCTCATACATTGGATAAGCCCCATTCCAGGGTTACTGAAGAACCTCAGGAATGGGAGTGGACAGCAATAACTAATTAACTCTACTAGGAAAGGGTCGAAATGATAAAGGGGCTATGTATTTCATCAGAAATATAATTCACAGGGTGTTTCAAAAGTCTTAGTGCAGTTTTAAGCTATTAAAGTTGAATTTCTAACTCTAGTTCTAGTTTTGGGTTGGTCTTTTGGGAGGGAAGGGCAGCTTTCAGCATATTTCCAGTGCTTAGCATAATGCCTGGTACACTGTAGATGCTTAATAACTTCTGCTGGATGGATAGCCCCAGTATTTGCCCCTTAGCTCATTTCCTCCAAGCTTCTCTAACCCCAGCCAAAGCAGCGGGATGGCCAGGAGCAGCTACTATCTTTTTCACTGCTAAATTCCTTCGGCTGGTTCTAAGACTCCAGACGACCACATTACATGCTTCCACGCTACTCCTCAGCATCAACAAGCACATGCCTAAAGAAAGGTTTTCCTAGCTCTTCCTCTCCCTCAGGGTACAGGGTATCCAAGATTCCCCATTATCAGAAATCATGTGTAGGTGTGAAGACTTCGCGTATTTTTCACAATGAAATTAGGAGTTGACCCAAAATGGCCTGTAAAATGCCAGGGGGCAATCATTACCCAACATGGACAGTGGGCAGGTAGACAGATCCTACTGGCCTACTACTTCTTGTATGCTAAGTGGATAAAGAAAGAGGGAGAGAAAAGGAGAAAGGAGGGAAGGGGGAGGGAGGGAGAGGGAGGAAGAAAGAAGGGAAGAGAGGAGGAAGGAGGAAGAGAGAGAGAGACAGAGAGACAGAGAGAGAGTATGTGAGAGTGTGTGTGTGTGTGTATAAAAATCTTAGCAGCATCTGGCCAGCAGAACCCATGTACCTACAATATAGATTTATTCTCAGTACTAGGCACATAGGAGATACTCATTTTTCTACGTGCCATGTAGTTTTCACTCAATCCTACGTTAAACAGCCTACTAAACCCATAAAATGGGCAGGGAGAGCCTTGTCTGAGTATTCAGAAGGACACTAGGTGCAGCCTGCTAGCCAATGAGATCTCTGAGGTGTAAGAGAAAGAGCACAAGGCTAGGAGCGTGAACACCTGTGTTTTCATCTTCCTGCCACCAAAAAAATGCCCTTGAGCCAGTTGCACCCCTTCCTGCCAGTCTCAGGAGTTGGACTAGATGCTCTCTTAAGGTCCTTTCCCTGGTTCTAAGAGTCCATGATTCCATTCTCATGAATGAATCAACAAGCACTTATTACAAACTCACCATGTACCAGGCACTGCAATGACAATAAAAAGGTCACTAACATGTCTAGTGCTGCTCTCCCCACTACAAACACCAAAGGAAGGAACAAAAAGCATCCCGAGATGCTCCAGACCTTCTCACTTCCTAGGGTTGGAGGGGAAGTTTCAAATGAAAATGGTAACTCAAACGATTAGCAGAAGCCAAGTGCTGTCCAAGTGCATCTACCATTTTGGCCTCTGATGCCAAAGTCAAAAGTCTATACCATCACCCAAATCAACAGAGAGATTTTCAATCCCTGTCTCAGAAACAAGGTAACTTGAGTTTTCTAGAGCAACAGTTGCTGCGGTATCACACTGACAAGCTACCCCAGATCTCTATGTTGTGGAAGAAGTGCCTCAAGGAGGAGACAACACACAAATAACTACATAAGATATATGCTGCATAAATGGAAGGCAATCTAAGAGAAGGCCCTATCAGCAACACAGATCAGGAAAGCCTGCTTGCCTGGAAGGTGGGATTTGAGTTGAGGCTTACAGAAAGCCAAGGAAGTGGTGGCGGAGGTGAGGAGGGAGTGCACTTCAAGTACGGGGGACAGACACCACATGCTGGGACTGGCAAGGAGGCTGGTATAGCTGGATCATAGCGTACATGGAGAAGAGTTCGAGGAGAATGGAAAGGTAGGAAGCAGTGTGGCTGTAAAAAACTTTAAATGCAAAAGAGAGGATTTTTTTATTTGCTCCTTGAAATAACATGGAGCTGCTTGAGTTCTTGTGTTTTAGGAAAATCTCTCCGGCACCTAAGTGGAGGCTGGACCGGAACGGGGAGAAACCTGAAGCAGAGAGACCAATGGGAAGTGTCCAAGGTGAGAGGAGATGGAAGGCCTTAACTAGGGCGGTGGCCACGCGCTTAGAAAGGAGAAAGAGGAGAGAAGTTGCGAAGTCAGACACAGGATCTGGCTACGTGAAGTCCACAGACCATCAGCAAAGCCTCTACCTTCCCTCCCATTTTTTCCCACCAGGTCTATGATTCTAAGTGAAGCTGCCATTTCCAACAGGCCCTTCCATCTCCTGCCTTTTCTTACATGATTCTCTATGCCTAGAATGCTATTTCCCAAACTCCATGATGTCTCCTGTGGCCTTCCTAAACATGTTTCAAAACCCAACTCAACTCAGCTGCTATCTTTCCACGAAACCTTCACTAAACCAACAGTCAGAAATTATCTTTGTTCCTGGTTCTCATACAGAACTCTGCACTTCTTTCAAGGTACATGAAGTCTACTTTGCATTACTTATATGTGAAGCGTTTTCCCTTTCATATGTTTCACAAGCAAAGAATCATTTCACTCAATGAATCTTTCAATGCCCCTCACTCACCTCCCACCACCCGCATAGGGCCCGATTCACAGTAGGTGCTTCATAATAAATGCTTATTTACAGACTCATACGATGATATACTGAAGACGTAGATCAGCTTAAAAGATCATTTCTGTCTAATCTTCATTTCATAGGTAAGAAGCTGAGGCCCAGAGAGGTCACAACGTGAGTAATGGCAGAGCCAGGATTCTTTGAATTCAATCTCAGAGAAGCCTTGATGAGTCCTGAAGTTCTGCAGACAAACAATCTAGATAGATTTCTATCCAGAGACTATAACAACAGCTTACATTTAATCTCTCTGTAAGGAGTTCATACTGGGGAGGGAAAATATCAAATCTACCAGGCGATAGTTTCTTCTTTCTAAGTTTCTCAAACTCATGTATTACAGATCAATAAATCAACAGTTAAGTCGACTCTTATTAACTATTAATTAAAGATTAATTTCTGCTTTCACATACACAAAGCACTTTCTACAAGAAGGCTGTGAGCAGCTGTTCTCTGATGTGTTAGCTTACAAGCTTCAAAGAAATGGATTTATATCGAGAAATTTGGGAGAGGCCACAACTACTTGAAAGTAACTGTAATTAACACACTTCAATATGTGACCAAGGGCAAACTTTTCTCTCAACAGTGATAAACAAGTATAATACAAAGTCATCTGCCTGGACACCTGAGGTTGATCCTTTGATCACTAAGGATCTGTGACTTCCTCTAGAATATTATCCTTCTATATTCTATATATTCACCTTCCTTCTACAGTCTTCAGTTTCTCTTTCAGCAAAACAAATGAGACAGCCTACATGATCTCCAAGTCCCCTTCTAGCACTAAGATTTTATAATCTAGTTTTAAGTCATGTGTCACATAAAGTGGCATATAACTACTAAGGTAACTGAACCTTATGTGCTAGGAATCAAATTCTACCAAGGAGTTCTGGGCAAGCTACAAGGGAGGTACAGCTGGACAACTAAGGAAAAGGAGGATTGTGGTGGATTGCAAGCTCAGACACACAAATGCCATCTTTGGCTGTATTTACAAGCACTATGTCTAAGGTAAAATGGATTAATAGTCCTTCCACCATGGTAGACCATATCTGCAGTACAATGTTCCAGGTCACATTTTAGGAATGACTTTAATAAAATGGGGGCCCTCTGGATGGGGTAACCAGGAGGTGAGAAGCTTATAAACTGTGCCATAGGAGAGTTGGTTGAAAGAGCTGGTTATGTTTAGCCTAGGGAAGAGAATATGCAAGGCTGATATGAGAGCTGTCTTACAAAGTATTCTGGATGGGCTGTCATTTGGGAAAAAGTCAATTTGCTCTGCTTCGCTCCGGGCAGCAAAAGGAGAAACAATGGGAAGAGGTTAGTAGGTTTGGGTTTGACATAAGGAAGAACTTTCCAAAGATGAAAGCTTTCCAAAATAATGGGCTGTTTCAAGCTGAGGCCAGATAAGTGCCAGGAGAGGAGGACTTGTTTTAGAGATGATTCTTATTCAGGTACAGGTTAAACTAACGACCTGGACAATCCTTTCCAATTTTGAGACTATGTCATTTTACATGAGACTGTCTTATTTGCAAAGGATCCACAGAGAGTTTTCATGTCACTTTTTAGGCTACCGATCCATCTCAGTGAATGGTAAGCTTTTCCTTTGTTTAGGATCATCTATTCTAAGAAATACTTCTATTTTCTAAAGAATTTTTGATAAAAGCTCATCAATGTTGTCTCAGTCCTGAAATTTTTCATCGTGATTATTTAATTTTTAAGGTGCTTTCCTCTTTGTAAGAATTTTTCCTTGAGGTTCTCAGCATTTTTATTCTGAATCATCAATGCAGTTTCTCCACCCTCCCCACTTTCTTCACTCCTTAATTACCTGGAAGTAAGAGGAGGAGATAGAGAGAAATGGATGTTTATTGAATAACTTTAACTTTTCTCACCACATTTAAGACTGCCTGCTCTTGGACCTTGCCTCACATTGTGGCGGGATCTGGAATGGTCTTGGTTAAGATGCCACTCGTAGAAGCTTTTCAAACAAGTGACTAGGAAGTTCCAGAGTTGAAATATCATCCTCTGAACACAGTCATGATGGCAGAGGGACTTGGGAAAATCAAGGGACCAGACACAGAAGCCCCTTCTTTTATACTGGCCCTGCCATAGCAAGAGAGAACTGCTGGGACCTGAATAGCTCAGCATCAACCAGAAGAGGTCAATGACATGCTAGAAGCAACAAGTCCCTGTCAGCCGAGCAGAAAGCTGGGTTTAGATGGACTCGCAAAATGATAGACAGGAAGACAAAGACCTCAGCAGAGCCCTGATATGTGGCCCATTCCTGCCCCAGGCTCCCTCTCCCACTCCCCACGGGGAATGGGGCAACATATCTCCTACCACAGTTCAGTGCTATTCTTGGCACTAGATGAGGTGCCCTCAGTCCTGGGATAACAAGAAGTTGCCCTCCATCCAATGGGAGCCCTGGTAATCCAAACTCTCAGGTGCTCTTTCTTAAGTTTCAGAGGTATTATCCAAAACAGAATTCCCATCTCAAACTATCTCTGACTTCCCTTTCGAGGAAAACTGCTCCAATCTGTTAAGTTCTACTTTTTTCTTTTTAAAGGCACATAAAGAGACAAAACCAGGAGGGAACCTATTGCAACTGCCCTTCCAAGAGTGTCGTGAGATAAGATTTCCTTTGCCTAGGTCCTCCTACACACATTTGGGACACTCCCACTTACTTGACATGTTCTAGGGCTATATTCAGCCCTTAAGTTTTTAAGCTATTAGTCACTAATGCCACAAAGCCCAATGTAGAGTTTACAGCTATTACTAATAGCACAAAATGGGCTCTGAAACACAAGAACCCGGGACAAATCAGGAGTGGTCCCCTCATTTCCCCCCATGCCATATAGAGTGAACCAATAAATACTCTTCTCTCCCCAAGCTTGCCTTCAAGGGGTCTCCATTTTACATCTAGCATCCCTCAAAATATCCTTAAATAGCCATAGCTTAGTCAAAGGTAGCAAATGTCCTGTTGATAGTTTTAAAATTCAGCCACTGGATATCCCACAGCAGCAGCACCTAAGCTTCTAGACTAGACAGAAGAAGGTGGCAAGAGTTAAGAAGAACATATTCTAATCAGGAGTTCTCAAGTGATCAAAAGTGACAGCTTAAAGAAACAGGGGTGATTTGAGAAAGAAGAGAATGAAGGCAGGGTGTGGACAAACTATTCAACTGGTCAATATTAGAGGAAAGTCAAATATCGAGACTCTTCCTACCTGAGCCTCACTGATGATGCACGATGTTCCCGTTCTCCAGTGTTCTATTCCACAACAGAATCACTTTTAAGTTTAGAAAGAAGAAAAGGAAAAACAATGTTTAGAGCTTAAACATCGATCCTTAGCTTTGGACTTGCTTCTTCAGATGGGTACCCAAAGTACTAAAGACCCTCAATAGCCAGAGGGACTCAAGCATGACTTCCAGATGCCTCTGTATGAAACAGCCCTACACAAAAGCTGTCCAACTTTTAATGAACCCCTAAGAGTTTCCCATAGCAATAAACACTGGTGTCCTCTGACAGATTTAGGAGCAAGGTTAGAAAAGCAGAAGTGCTAAAAGTCATTGTAATCAACACAATAGTAAGATTATCGCTAACTAGAGCTTATGGGATACCTTAATGTTTGAAAATTGCTTTTATCCAAACAACCTTAGGAAATAGGTAATTCAAGTACCTGCTCCCTAATTTTATAGACAAGGAAACTGAAGCTGGGAGACGTAAATGATTTGCCCATGATCACCGAGAACCATGAGGGCTCGAGGCAGAATTTGAATCCAAGATTCTTGACTCCAAGTCCATCATGCTACTCAATAAGCCATGCTGCTGATATATGTCATGTTATTCTGGATTACCCCAAGCCAGGTCTATACTATTAGGCACAGGATGGCAGCAAGTGAGGCAAAAAAAAAGTAGTCATTTAGTTAGTCAAGTGTCTATAGGTTCAGCTCTGTATAATGCTTCCAGAGGAACTCAGGTTAACCTTACTGCTCCTAGAAGTCAAAAGAAATTGCTCACTCTGAAATAACCCCAGAATCAAAGTATCTGGCACCAAAAAGGGTGACTTTTTCCTCACAAGTCTTCTACAATATTTAACATTAAGGGCCAACAAGAACCAGTTAATCCATAGTAAATTAAAGAGAGTCTAGCTATTAAATCTAAAAACTATAGGTCTAATCTGAACTCTTTCAAACATGAGAGGCAGCCTGCATGGAACCAGAGACTGGATCAGGAGCCCTGGGATCTAATCTTGACTTTCCTAACTCATTTCCCCCTCCTTGAATTTCACTCCTCCATAAAATTAATGAGTTGGGGCTAGATAGTTTCCAAAGTCCTGATGGGTTCCAACAGTGTGATTTTTAAGAATCACACAAATAATGAGATAACATAGTTGGATTTGATGTAGCCACAAAGATTTCTTCCCCATCATCTTAATGACTTGCTGCATTAGCCAGCTGAGAGAGATAACAAAAGAAGAAAGAAAGGTATGACCTGGTTAGGGTTACTGGGTTCTACCTGTTTGAATGTCCAGATCCCCAAGAGATTTTCATAATGGTTTTACAGATCAAGGTGGGGGATCACTGACCAATGTTTTCCTTTGCTCTAGATTTCAGGCCTCGTATACATGGGAGACCAATCTATCCCTCCAGTTCCACCCTGTTGGACTATGCCACCTGGTGCAGACATTCACCACTCCCAAAAGACAAGAGCATTTCAAACTCCTGACACAAAGAAGTTTGTTTTTTTTTAAACAAAGTTGAACACCATTGCACAAGAGGTCAAAAAGAGAAAAATATTCTAGAGAAAACATCAGTCCCCCAGATCAAGCCCTAAGCCTCTCATGCAGAGGTTCCTGTAAGGTACCTTACAGGAGATAGATACAGAATATACAGGATATAGAATATATAGAATATAGAATACAGGAGATACATACAGAAGATAAAGCAGGTTTCACAAGTGAAACTGCAAGCTAGACCAAGGGCCAGACCAGCAATGTCCAAGCACATTCAAAGGCACGGGCAAGAGGGGACCATTAGACTGCTTCGGAAAAAGAACTAGAATTAACTGGCTTTCTCCCTCTGTGAAGTAACTGTCCCTGATATTGTTTTAACTGATGTCTGAATAATGTATTCACACATAAAAGGTGACTTTGTCACTGGCCAGCATTGGGCTGGGGGCATACCTGGACAGTTTAGTTCAGGGTCACAGAAGTACAATAAAAAGGAACTTCTGTTGAACTTGAGCACGCGCACACACACACAGAGGAAACAGAAGGGGTCAGGTCAGTGTGGCAGCCCTCCCAGCATTTCCACCTGCCCCCTCTTCCTGAGCTCTGTGCCAGATCAGATGTCAAACAAAAACTCTGCCCAAAGTCTCGTGATTGTGCGACTTCCACCACTCTCTCAGCTCTTTCTCCTTCTCCAGTCTCCCAAAGGAAGTCTCCAAAACTCCATAGCCATAGGTTCCCCAAATTCCCAGCTCCTGCATAGGTCTGTTCAGCTAACCCAGGGAAAGAGTAATTTAAAAAAATATATTTCCCCTTCAATCTTCTCAGGCCAATAAACTTTTATTAGGTGCCTAGCATGGGTAAGGCCTGCTTACCTTTCAAAACCTCCCTTCTTAGAGCCAATGTCCTCCCCCTTACACCTGTCCTCAGTTCTAGCATACCCTTTTCCACACACAAAGTTCATTTCTTCCTTCCCACAAATTCCCTCTTCTTTCCCACAGTTCCCATCCGGGTCCTAGTGACCCCTCACCTCTCCCAAAGTCCCACTCTGGGTCCCAAGGACCCTCACTTCTCCCAAAATCCTCCCTCTTTGCCAGGATCCCCTCTGCTCCCCCAAGTCTCCCCTCTACTCTCCAAAGTGTCCCCTTCTAGTTGCTAATGGCCTTTCTTTCTCAAAGTTCTCCCTTTGGTTATCAGGCTCTCTCTCTGCTCCCCCAAAGTCCCCCTCTGATTGCCAGGGTCCCCCCTTCTAGTTGCTAAGGTCTCCCTCAGCTCCTCAAATTCTCCCTCTGGTTACCAGGCTCTCTCTCTGTGCTCCCCCAAAGTCCCCCCTGTGGTAGTCAGGGTCCCCTGTTTCTCCGGAGTCTCCTCTGTAGTCCCCAAAGTGCCCCCTTCTAGTTGCTAAGATCTCTCTCTGCTCCCCCAAAGTTCTCCCTCTGGTTGCCAGGCTCTCTCTCTGCTCCCCCAAAGTCTCTCTTGTGGTTGCCAGGGTCCCCTCTGCTTCCCTGGAGTCTCCCCTGTACTCCCCTAAGTCCCCCCTTCTAGTTGCTAAGGTCTCCATCTGCTCCCCAAAAGTTCTTCCTCTGGTTACCAGGCTCTCCCCGCTCCCCCAAGTCCCCACGCCCTCGCTCTCCGCTCGCACTCCGGGGGTGCCCGGTGGGGGGGTCTCCTCTCCCCCAGGCCTCCGTCCAGCCTGGGCCGGGGCCGGGGGAGCGGGCCGGGCTTACCTGTCAGGCCTCGTCCCGGAGCAGAGCAGCGAGCGGCCGGTGCAACTTCAGGAGCCCATGTCGGCGCGGCGGGGGGCAGCGGCCGGGCCGGCCCCGTTCGGCGGCAGCGGGCAGCCCGTCGTCCAGTCCGTCCGTCCGCCCGTGGCTCGCTCGCTCGGCCGGTCCGCCGCGTTAAACCCTTCCCATGCTCCCCGCGGCCAGCCCGGCTGGGGCTGCGGGCCCCCGGCCCAGCACCCACTCCCACCTTCCGTCTCCCTCACACACACTCACACGCACACACGCGCGCACACACACACACACGAGCCCGCCCGCCCTCACCCCCTCACACACACGCACACACACGCACTCCCCTCCCTCTCCTCGTCTCCTTCCCTTCCCTTCTCTCCTCCTCTGTTTATCTCCGCCAGCTGTCTGGGGACCCGGGCGAAGCCGCGCAGCGCGCCTGCGCCACGCCGTCTGCGCCCCCGCCCTGCGCTTCCCCGCCGGCGCCTACGCTACGCCGACAGCGGGCGACCGCTTGCAGAATGGCGGAGGCCCCCCGCCCCGGTCAACGTCTGCCAGGGGCGCCCACTAACCTGCTAGTGGGAGGGAGCGACCCTCGCCAGGCCGCGGCCAATGGGCTTCGGCGCCCGCTGAGGGGTATGGGCGGAGGGGAGGGGGAAGCGGGAGGCGCCCGAAGGGCATACCGGGACTCGTAGTTTTTCCGCCTCCCCCGGGCTCTCGGGACTCTCGCGGGCTGCCCAGACACCTCCGTTTGCGTTAGCGACACCTAGGGGTCTGCCCCGGCCGCCACCCAGAGAGGTCCCAGCATGTCCCTCCCGCCTCCGCGGTCGGGAACCTTCTAACGTGTTTGGTTTAGCGCAGCCAGCATTTCTCGAGCCCCTGCGGTGCGCTGAGCTCTGCGCTGCGGGCTGAAAGAGATACAAAGTTTCGAGAAGAGATATTCACCAAGTGCCATCCATGCCTCCCGAGTGTTTTCCAAGTGCCCACAGTGACCTGCTCGTTTGCTTTTGCACTCGTCTGTTCCTTTTCACTAGCTCCACGCAGCCGTAGGGTTCCAGGCCACAGGAGCTGCAGGAAAACTTTTCAAGGAGTTAGCCAACAAGCATTTCTTAAGCGCCATTATGTGTCACTGTGCTAAGCGCTGGGAATAAAGGTAAAAGACAGTCCCGGTTCTTGAGTTCACAGTTTAATGGGGAAACACAACATGCTAAAATCTGGGTACAAACAAGCTAGATGCGGGAGAAATTGGAGATAGCAACAGAGAGAAGGCACTAGAATTAAAGGGGGCCGGCAAAGACTTCCTGTAGAAGGTGAGATGTCCCTTGGGAAGCCTGAGAAGTTAGGCGGATGGGGAGAGAAAGTTCCAAGCATGGAGGACAATCGGTGAAAATGCCTGGAGTTGGAAGGTGGAGTCTGGAACAGCAAGGAGATCAGTGTCCCTGGATAGCAGACAACGTGAGGTTAGGGTGTAAGAAGAAAGTAGACTGCAAAGAGAGGGAGGGGCCGGGTTATGGAAGACTTTACAAGCCAAAAGGAGGAAGTTTGTCCTGCTTGGCCCTAGAGGGCAAGAATTAGGAGTAAAGCATCAGCGACAATAATGATTAAAGCGATAGCAAAGAAGAATGGGCTGCCTAGGGAAGTAAGTGGTTCCCCCCTCCAGGAGGGTCTCAAAGCAAGTGACCAATTGTGACAACAATGGCGTAGAAGGGATCATCCTTCAAGAATGGGTTGGATTAAAAGGTGTCAGAAGCGCCTTCCAACTGTGAGAATCTGTGATTCCCTTCCAGCTTTTTAGGTGGCTGCTGAAATAACATTTTCCTCACCCTTTGTCGTTCTCTAAGAGGACCATGATATCAGGAAAGTGATGCCTTGACGTGGGAGTGAATTGGATTTAGGTGAGGGAGGGCTGTGCAAAGTCGCCAGCCTCACCATTCTCCTCTGGAGACATCTGGGTCCAGTGGCAAGATATAGAAAAGGAAGACTGGCGATGGCCCTGGATACATTGGGACACCTTGGCCTTTTCCTCTCACCCTTTACAAGGCAGGTGAAAAGAGGAAAACAATAAAAAAAAAGATGGATCTCAATTTAAATCTCCATCCTATACATTTAGCCAGAATTGAATCCAACTCTGGTCCATATCATCTAGGTGGCTTTGGGCAAGTCACTTAATATATCAGTTTCTTCACCTGTTAAAAAAAAGGGGGGGAGGAGAGTTGGATTAGATAATTTCTAAAGACTCCTTCTGTCCTTAAATCCTAGGATGATGATGATAATAAGGATAGCTAATATTTGTATCATCCATTAAAGTTTGGAAAATGTACATCCATAATCTCATTTTAGGTATGAGCCAGTCCTGAAGTGGGTGATGGAGAGGGGGATAGGAGAATAAGGCATCACTCACAGTGAGACAAGTACTGAATTTGGAGTCAGAGGACTCAGCTTTGATTCTTCCTTCTGTAAGTTGATTACCGACCTGCGTAACCTTCTACAAGTTACTTAAAATTCTCTGGGCTCTGGTTTTCTTGTTCTGATAGAATGTAAGCCACTTGAGAGCAGGGATTGTCTAAGTTTTTTCTTTGTATCCCTGGCAGCTAGAATACAGCAGGATTAAATAAATGCATGCTTGTAATTGGTTGATTGTGGAATGAGATGGACTATCAGATGACTTTCAAAATCCATTTCAGGTACTTAAACTGTGATCCTGTGAGACTGCCCCTTGAGGGAGACTCAAGTCTTGTTGGGAAGACTTGTCCCTTGAATTTGGGGAAAACTCAACCCATGTCCTTCAATAATAGACAATATTTCTTCATTCAGTCAGTCAATAAACATTTGTTGTTGTTCAGTTGTGTCTGACTCTTCATGACCTCATGGACCGTAGCACCCTGACCCTTCTGTCCTCCACTATCTCTCAAAGTCTGTCCAAGTTCATGTTTGTTGATTCCATGAAGTTATCTATCCATCTCATTCTCTTCCATCCCCTCTTTTTTTTGCCTTCAATCTTTCCCAAAATTAGGGTCTTTTCCAATAAGTCCTGTTTTCTAATTATGTGGCCAAAGTATTTAAGCTTCAGCTTCAGTATTCAACCTTCCAGTGAATAGTCTGAATTAATTTCTTTAAGTATCGACTGATTTGATCTCCTTGCTTTCCAAGGGACTCTGAAAAGTCTTCTCCAGCACCACAATTTGAAAGCACGGATTCTGTGGCACCCAGCTTTCCTTATAGTCCAACTCTCACAGTCATACGTTGCTAATGGGAAAACCATAGCTTTGACTACATTTATTAAGCACCTACTATATGTTAGACACTGTGCTAAGTGCTAGGGATACAAATATGAAAAAGAAAGAGTCTCTGCCCTCAAGGAGCTTATAATCTAGTGGGGGAAGACAGCACACAGGAAAAAGCTGAAAAAAGGGGGAGAGATACTCAGCACAGGGAACAGTGGAAAGTCAAGTCCAAAATGAGTGTAGCCAGGTGGGAAATAAGATGTCTGTTCTATCATTTCTTCTTAATGAAGGAGTTTATGGATCCACCCTCCAATCAGAGGGGCAGAGAGTATTCATGAATAGAAGAAGAATAAATATTTATACCTACTATGTGCCAGGCACTGTGTGTGGTGCTTTTTATAAATATAATCTCATTTTATCCTCACAATAACCCTGAGAGTAGGTGTTATTAGGATCTTTGTTTTACAGTTGAGGTAACTGAGGAAGACAGAGGTTAAATAGCTTGCCCAGGGCAATCGGCCATATTTGAACTCAGGTCTTCCTGACACCACGCCTAGTGTTCTATATACTGTGCCACAAGCTGCCTCTATGAGATTTGAGAAACAAGGCTGATTAGATCTTGCAAGTTGATGAGATTTCCCAGTGATGGATTTACTAGGTGGTGAAGGCAAAGTAGCCCAAATTGACTGAAGCTGGGTGAGAAATTATTCAATGGTTCTAAAAAGGCTTCATATATACCAAAATACTTATGTAGCACTCTTTGTAGTAGCAAAGAATTGGAAACAAAGTAGGTACGGTACACTCCGGTTGTGGAATGGTTTAACAAGTCGTGGTACATGAATGTACTGGGATATTAACTGTGCTTTCGGAAACAATGAATATGACGAATACAGAAGAGCCTGGGAAGACATATAACTTGATAGAAAGAAGCAGATCAGGAAAACAACATGACTACGTAGAAAGAACAAGGAAACAACTGAAATTGAAAGCTGTGAAATTAGAATTCCTACGATAGCACCACTGAGATCAATTACCTCCCATTGACCTTGTATGTATCTTGTATGTATAGAATCCTTTAAGTGTTGTCTCCCTCATTAGACTATGTGCTTCCTTAGGTTTTTGCCTCTCTTTACATCTTCAAAGGGGAAGGAAATGGCAAACCATTCCAATATTTTGCCAAGAAAACCTTAAATGGGGTCACAAAGAGTCAGATGAAACAACTCAGCAACAAGACATCTTCCACATTGAACACCATACTTGGCACACAGTAGGTACTTAATAAATGCTTATTGATTGATTGACTAACTGTTATTGTCTAGGCAGTGGGGAAAGGAATATAATGAATAAAATGATCCCTACTAGGAAGGAGCTAAAAAGCATCTCCCTCCCTTCTTGGCAGGCATTTGGCACTATGGGTGTGGAACTCTAGCTATGTGTTGATGAGTTTATTTTGTTGAACTGTTTTTTTTTCCTATTTTTTATTTTGTTATAAGGGATATCTTTGTTATAAGAGATATAACAGGGGAACAGATACATTAAATTAGGTGATAGGAAAACAGAAATATTAAGTGTGCCTGCCAATGGTCTACTCAGAAACCTGGGATTTACATTCTTTTATGGAGTTGTCATGACCTGTTGTTTGTTTCTCTTGCAGTAAAGAATCAATTTATGTATTTTTTCTCCTAAGGATCATGGGATTGATAAAGAAAAAGGAGGCAGCTAAGTGGCTCAGTGGAAAGACTGCCAGAAGACCTGAGTTCAAATCTGGTCTTAGACATTTACTAGCTGTGTGACCCTCAGCAATCGCTTAACCTTGTTTACCTCAATTTCCTCCTCTATAAAAATGAAATGGAGAAGGAAATAGCAAACCACTCCAGTATCTTTGCCAAGAAAACCCCGATGGGGTCATGAGGGGTCGGACACCACCAAAATGACTGAACACACGAGGAGTACACACAGCAGTGAGCTCATAAACCCACTGAAACAAAAAAAGGCAGGTTGGTGAAGTGGAAGAAATTGACTCCAGAGTCATAGGACCTGGGTTCAAATTGTGCCTCTAACAATTAGTAGTTTGTATGATCTTGGGCAAGTCTCTTGGCCCCAATTTCCCCATCGTGTATCAGGGGCCTTCCCATCAACCATGTGTGGGGATATGCCTGTGCTCTGGCCCTTTACTAAAAGACAGACATGATTGTCCATATGCTTCTGTTTGGTCCTGGCTCCCTGTAATTGGAGGGACTATGTTGAAGATGTTTGGCAACTGATTCAGGAGCCAACCCCCCAGCAGGAAAGAGGGGCTGTGGAAAAAAGGCTTTTTCTCTTGATAAGCCGGCATTCTTGTGGGACACAGTCAGGACACCTCAACTTCAGACTTCCAGCAAAGGGAGGAAAGAATCTCACTCCCTCCCTCTCTCCTTCCCTCCCTCCTACTTCTCCCCTCCAAGAGCCATGGCAGCCTGCAGTGAGCACAAGGCAATGGTAATGAACTAGGTGAGTCTGACATAGGATCAAGCCCCTGGCTGCCTCTTCTGCTTTGTGTTGCTTTCTTTGAACACAGGTCACCAAAAGTAATTCTGGGAGATGAATGTGTCCAACCTTGGTTAAGAAGGCTAGGCTTTCTGATTCAGGGTTGGTTGATGCCTCCTGCAATTCCACCCTTAAGTAGAGGTTGACCTCTTCCAGGAGAGTAATATAGAATAAGATTAAGAAAGTCCAAGTCATACCTGAATGGCTAAAATAGAAGGAATTTGTCAGTTGCTCAGATAGGAAAAATCTATAGTGAATGTGAAATATTCCACAAGGCTTCTGGGAGTTTTTACCTCCTAGGGAGAGTATGATAGAGGCAATAGGTTATTGGTTCATTTTTTAAGTATTTGCTATTGAGAACTTTTGAGTATCCAGGTATTAAGCATTTCTTTTGTGATGGAGGAAATAGAAAACTATCCCATACATGATAATTACAATTTTGTAGAGTGAATAACTTTCAAGAAAAGACTGTCAGTGCTTTTAAGGATGATCATATACTACTCTCCTATGTCTAATGGTGTTCCCTTTCATTACCTTCATTACCTTACCGTGAAGAGGTGAGGAATGAACTATATGCTTTTTTTTCCCAGAACCAATGGCCCCTCCCACATGAAGAGTAGACCCAATTAACTGAGCTTGTACCTGGGCCCCTTGCTGTCTTTTCTGCCTTGTGTTTCTTGTCCTAAGGGACTGATTATTATTCTCCAGTCCAACTGGACATATCTAAACTTGGACATGTCTTTATATGTTTAAGAGGTTTAGAGGTCAATGAGGTCTATTGAATGGAGCAACACAGGGAGTCTCTCTACATCTAAGAAAATGACCACTTGCAGGAGACATGGACCCAGAATTGTTTAAACAATGCAAAGGCAAAGTAAAATATGAAATTCCTATTAGCTAGGGATACAAATTGCTTTATGTTCTGATGAGATTGCAACAATAGTTAAAGTTACTGAAACCTTATTCAAGTTGTTCTGTCAACATGTGCTGTATCTTTGTGTCATTTCTTTTGTGCATAGGAAATAAATACCCGTCCTATACCTGCTTTACATTGTACATTGAATACCTTTTTACTCTCCTCCCTCTTTGAGGATAACTACATGTGAACCACAACTTAAGCCAGAGTGGGAGTTTAATAAGCTGTATCATGTGAAAACAGAGAACTTAATCCTCTCATTAGAATTCAGACTCCCCAAGACTGAACCTGGTTGTACTGCATTCAGCAGAAGAGACCTCTAGAGTGCAGGAATGGGTGTAGTGTCACTACCCCATGGGTACAACAGTGATTCTTTAAAACCATTGGATTGGAAGCTCCTTGACAACAGGAACTATCTTTTACCTTTCTTTGTAGCACAGTGCCTGGCATATAGCTAACTTATTGACTGCCTGGCTTTTTAATCATTGCATTCAGGTCTCAAAACTTTGATTTAGAACTGTATCAAGAAATTAGAATCCGTTCCAGTTTCTTCCCTTTTCCAGGCAAAGGAACTGAGTTGTGGAGAAGAAAAGTAACTTGACTAAGGACATATAAGCAGTAAACTGATTGAGATTTGAATTCAAACCCTTTGGTTCCAAATCCATTGGTGTTTCCTAATTGGTCTTTTCTTCTTCTCCTACTTGCCTCCTGATTTTACTACATATATCTTTTGCTTCCTTAATTCTTTAGCCAGTCAGTGCTCTCTTTGCCTTCTCAATGTCTCCCAGATGGGGTGAGAGTCTTTTTTTTTTTTTTGAGAAATTTTTCGAAATTTCCCCCTGCTCCCCAGAGAGCTATCTGTTATAACAAGAAATTTAAAAAAAAAAATCAGCAAAACCTAACAGTATGTTGAAAAAAAATCTGACTTTATACGATATGTTCCATGCCAGGAGAGTCTCCTGTTCATGGGGTAGAAGATGTCTAGAGAAATTTTGTTTAAAAGGACTCCTTTAGGCAGAAAATTGGGAGAAAATCTTTACAACTAGTGTCACTGATAAAGGCCTCATTTCCAAAATATACAGGGAACTGAACCAAATATATAGGAATACAAGTCATTCCTCAATTGAGAAGTGGTTAAAGGATATAAACAGACAGTTTTCAGAGGAAGAAATTAAAGAT
>CM053622.1:767165796-767179171 GCA_028646595.1 Phalanger gymnotis
AAAGGGCTATAAAAATGTTCATACCCTTTGACCCAGCAATACCACTCCTAGGGTTATATCCCAAAGAGATCACACAAGTGAGAAAAGGACCCATACGTACAAAAATATTTATAGCAGCTCTTTTTGTAGGAGCTAAGAATTGGAAATCAAAGGGATGCCCATCAATTGGGGAATGCCTGAACAAGCTGTGGTATATGAAGGTAATGGAATACTATTGTGCTATAATAAATGAGGATGATACGGACTTCATAACAACCTGGAAGAACCTACATGACATCATGCTGAGTGAGCGGAGCAGAGCCAGAACATTATATACAACCACAGATATATGGATTCTGTGATGACTAACCCTGACAGACTTTGCTCTTCTCAGCAACACAATATGCAGAGACAGCTCCAAAGGACTTGGGATGGAGAGTGCTATCTACATGCAGAGAAAGAATATGAAGTATGAATGCAGATCGAGGCACACTTCACGCTCGCCTTTTTTTCTTCTCCTTTTTTTTTCTCTCTTGTATTTGTTGTTGGGTTGTGTTTTTGGTTTTATTTTTGGTTCTGTTTCTTCTTTCTCATGATTCATTCCATTGGTCATAATTTTTCTCCGCAACTTGACTAGTGTGTAAAGTAATTCAGTGCCAAGTTATACATGGAAGTTATGTGAGATTCCATGCCATCTTGGGGAGGGAGGGGGGGACAGAGGGAAGAAAATCTGGAACTCAAAATTATGTAGAATTGTATGTTGCAAATTAAAAATAAAAATTAAAAAAATATTAAAAAAATTGGAGTGGGCAGGAGGGGAGAAAGGGGGAGAAAATTCACAATTCAAATTCTTGTGAAAATCAATGCTGAAAACTAAATATATCAATTAAATTAAATAAATACATTTAAAAAAATAAAAGGACTCCCTTTCCCCACATTCATAGCTTTGTCGGAAAAAAAACCCAAGCATTTCTTTTCTTAGTCTTTCATTGCTTTCTGAAAGTGTTTAACTTTGTTCTGTTGGGTTAGTTTACATACTTAATACCCAGCTTACCTTTCAGTTAAGAAAGACTAACTCAAATTCTTCCTTTTGCTGACTATTCAATTATTTTCCCTAATGCTTAGGCCTTAGGTTTGTAGGCTCTGTTAATTTTGGGGTGTCAGTTGGTCTTCTTTTCAGAAGACCACATTGTAATTTCTCCTTTGATTTCTTATAAACAAAGAATAGTCCTGTATCTTTGGAAAGCGAAAAGGGTTTTTTTTTCCCTTTAGTTCGTTTGATGTTGCAATTTTGAAGTTTAACTATGTTGTTTCTTGGTGAGTAAAACTTGTTCTTTTCTTCTGTTTGGGGTGTGTAGCATTCCGTGGTTTCCCTTGATCTTTCTTTGCTACCTGCTTTCAATAATTTTGTGAAATTTTCCTGTATGATTTCCTGACTTAGGGTATTTAGATCTCTAGTTCCTCTTCTTACCAAAACTTTCAGTATTTGTGAATAGACATTTGGAATCCTGTCTCCTTTCTTAGAAACTACTGACTCTTTTCTTGGATTTGATTTCCTGTAAACTACTGGATATTTCAACTGTTGCTTTTCCTTTGTGGTAGCTATAGTCTATTGTATTTAGCTTGAGAAAGAAATGTGATTTTTTTCTTCTTTTAAAAATAATTGTACATTATTTTAATATTCACTTAAATTTTTTTTTTGATTTTCCATTTCCATTGAGAAGGCAAGCAATATGTCAATTATACATGTGAAGTCATGTAAAACAGATTTCCATATTAGCCATGTTGCAAAAAAAAAGCAAGAAAAATAAAGTAATAAAAGTATATTTCAATTTACACTCAGAGTTCATTCAATTCTTTGAGAGATAAATATGCCTTTCAGTGTTAAATCACACTGCCATTGGATTAAAATCTACCTTCTGCAAGAAACCCCTGTTGCTACTTTTTAACCTTAGCAATTTCTCTCCTAGATTATCTCAAATTTATCCTCAAATATATCTTGTTTATACATAGTTATTTAGATGTTGCATCCCTCATTAGACTGGAAGTTTCTTGAGAGCAGGGATGTTTTTATACCTAGCACTTAGCATAGTGCCTGGCACGTAATAAATGTTTAATAAATACTTATTGACTTTGCTTGGCAGATAGTGCCTAAGCAGGTTGCCATGTAGTAGCAGCTGCCAAACAGGACCAAGCAGACCAGTCAGCTGGGTTGGTGTATCTGCTGGATGGCTAAGTTGTTGGTCTCATGCTCTTAACAGACAATGGCCCCAACTGGGACATTTTCTTCAGCAAGAGTGTTGGCACATTTTCTTTAAGTGGGGTATTAAAAAACTCAGCTAAGGCAATGACTGTTTGAAAGCTTCATTTTGGTCAGATCTAAGGTGGGAGAAGGCTTGCCTCTTTTAATAGATTCACCTTGGCTCAAAAGCCCCTTCCTTTCATAAAGTATTCCATGTTGCCTTAGGGTGATTAGTTTTTGTTCACCTTTCTGTTCTCCTTTCAACTTCCCTTACTCTTTGGGGTGGGGTGGGCCATGTAAGAGGTGTTCAGAGAAGAAAGTAAATATTCTGCACAGGGCTTGGCAAGCCCTTTTCAGGGTTACTCATCTACCTTTGGTGTCCAATTAGTCACCTCTCACCTATGGCTCCAGGAAGCTGGTGAGCAGTGGCCACACCCCCGTAAAACCTATCTTAGCAGATGGGCTAAGCCAGGCCTAAAATCTTGGTGACTTAGGGGAATGTTTACCTCAAGCATGTGAAGAATTCCTACTTACATTCCCAGCAGAATGGGTAGATGAGAATAATTTGTTGCAACAGCCATGAAGGTAGCTGAAGCAGGTGCCATGGAGCTTTTAAAGATTGGTTAGACATTGAAGATGCCAAGGTCACCCATAGCATCCTGGGCCATCCCCAGTCATCTTGACTTTTGTCTTGCAACTAAACTTTGATGACTTTGGAAGAGAGTGAGGCTGAAGACTTTGTGCAACTCTGCCTCACTTAAACCCTATTCTCTCAAGTGAAGACATCACCCCATGATGTCATGGGTCTTCTCTGAAAAGGAAGGACCAGAACTACTACCCCTTAGGTAATCTCATTTAGATAAGTGTCTGGGGACAAAGGCATGAATGCAGTCTATGCCCAGGAGGCACTTCATTTCTAGCTGGCCTCTTCAAATGCAATTAAGGTATTCATGCCTGCCACACTTTCTAGGGTGAGTGGTGTCTATTTTTCTTTGGAAGGCTTTCCTCTTAACTTTTCAAAGTCTGTCTTTTAGCCTCTGCATACTTTCAGTCCTTGCTGAAATCTCACAGGGCACCAAAATCCCATATACCATATTTCCCCATGTATAAGACGCACCCTTTTTCAAAAAATTTGGGATCTAAAAACTGAGTACGTCTTACACAGTTATTGTAGATTTTTTTACTTGCATTTCCCACTTTTTCGAGCTTGTTGTCTTTGTGCTCATTGTTTCGCATTTGTTACTGGTATATTAGGTTACATTTTGCCATGTTCTGCCCAGAAATGGCTCAGAAAAGATTTTTGTACAGTACTGAATTCAAGGTAAAAGTGATCCAGTTTGCAC
Organism: Phalanger gymnotis; assembly: GCA_028646595.1. Taxonomy (NCBI): domain Eukaryota; kingdom Metazoa; phylum Chordata; class Mammalia; order Diprotodontia; family Phalangeridae; genus Phalanger; species Phalanger gymnotis. Next base: position 767,169,361 of record CM053622.1, read on the forward strand.
AAGTGAATGGAAATCACGCTGCTGAACGTAAGTTTGGTCCTCCTCCAACTGAGAAAACAATCCAAGACTGGCTACAAGAAGAAACCCTACTGAAAATGCCACGGCAGAAGGCCATGAGAAGCAAGTCAGCAAAATGGCCTGATTTAGAGAAGGAATTGAAGATATGGATTGAAGAGCAAAGGGCAATTGGAATTCCTGTGTCCACAAAGACAGTTCAGCATGAGGCAAGAAGAATTAATGATGAAAAAGAAGTTACTGATTTCAAAGGAGGACACAAGGTTCATGAAACAGAGTAGATTAAGCATACATACAGGCACCAGACTTGCCCAAAAGATGCCTGAAAGCTATGAGCAGGTGAATAAAACTTGAGTTCAATAACTTTATGCAATACATTTTTTTTTTCAAATTTCGGGCCCCAAAATTAAGGTATATCTTATACATGGGGAAATATGGTAGGTAATCCTATCCCTCTCCCATCTAGTTTCATTGTAGCTTTTTGATTAGATTTGGAAAACACCTGCAAATACATTTTAACCGGCCTTATTGATTTTTAAAAATTAAATACACAAGTAAGCATTTTCATATACATCACAAAACACGAATTAGGATTCACCTATTTCCCCAAAATAGGGATTAGTTTTCCCTAAAAGGCAACAAAGCTGTGCTGGAACTTGATTGGTCCCTGCCTACCTTGACAAGACTTCCTGGTTACCTAAGGGCATAAAGAGTCTCCCTGTATGGAGTCAGGGTCACTTGGGCATGGTGGATATTTGAAGACCATCATGTGAATCAAAATACTGTGCCTGGTGATTATAGGGAAATAGAGGGGAGGGACAAGTCTGTAAAAGCCAAGTGTCACCGTAACCTTTTTCAATATCCTTGCTGTGTCAGGGCAAAGTCAACCTCCCTTTTTAAACTGTCCAATAAGCAGCTGAATATACCTCATTTAATCCCCCAAATGAATTCAAACTAACAGGGTATTGGTATTAGTTCTGTCCTTAACATTTGCTTCTTTACATAAATTCCGTATAGTAGATCCACCAATGTGTCGGAGAGTAGCAATGGTTTTCCTCTAATTCTTTAAATATTCTGTGAACACTAGTGTAACATCTGGCCTGCCCATAATTTATCTTTCAGCCTTGTTACCATTTCCTTTCCCAATCACACACGTTCTTCATGATGTCCTTTTCTGCACACAAGTCACTGTTGGCAAGCAAAGTAGTACCAACTACTTTCCCTTTCCTTGTGTCTTTCCAGTGGAAATCATGGGGTTTCATGATTTTCAGACATGTATCATCACCAGGAGAATCATACCCTTAAAAAAAAAACCAAACAGATTTTGGCTATAGGAAACAGCTTAGGATCATTCAGTGAGAATGCTGCATAAGGTTCCATATGTGATTGAGTCAGCTTTCTCCCTCTTACTCAATTCTGGTCTTGGCTCATTGTCCCCTTGTCCTACGCATTCAATATTCAGGAACCGATGGACTAACTCAATGGGCTGCCCATTCAACTTCATTCTATGGTCTGGATAGTTTCCATTTTTCATCCACTTTTTTTTCCCTTCCTGATGTGAATGGTTAGTGCTCTCTTTTGCAGTATCAGCGATTTTACCAGTGAGATTTTATAATGTTCTAGCATTCAATGCGATCAGCACAATGGAAAGAGAAAGAATAGCATCTAGGGGCAGCTAGGTGGTTCAGTGGATAGAGCACTGGCCCTGGAGTCAGGAGGATCTGAGTTCAAATGTGGACTCAGACACTTGATACTTATTAGCTGTGTGACCTTGGGGAAGTCACTTAACGCCAATTGCCTTGAAAAAGAAAAAAATAACAGAATAACATCTGGAAGACCTTATGGCTATTGGACTTTGTGTATCTTTTTTCATCTTGCTTAGTGTTGATACCCAGAGGATTCTTGAACAAAGCAGTCATTTTCATCGTAGTATCTTGTATAATTTTAATGTATGCATTAGAGACACTTTGTTTGAGGAATCTTTAAGGTTGCGTTTGGTTCTGCTAAGTCAAGAGCTTTTTTGTTGTTGTTGTCCACCATGCTTGGAGTGATGTCCCTTCTCTACTTCATCTACTGACCACACTTGTGATGTCACCTGTCCTCTTTGAGAATGAAGGATGAACAATAACAACAAGGGTTCTGCATGAGCTCCCTACACACAGAGAACTTCCAGAGCAGGTGATGTGAGTTAAACCTTGTCACACTTATTTCTTACACACGTGTCTCACTAGTATTCTGGTCTAAGTCTAAGCCTACTCTTCCCATGGACGCTGTATTTGTGGGAAGGAGTGAACCAAGCTCTTAGGAGAAGGTTTTGTATTAACTATCTTGACTGGGTTAACAGAGAGGACTAGTAGCTTACTTCTGGGGACCCTACCTGCCAAGTCGAACAGAAGTTGGGAAATGCTGCTATTATTTTTCTTCCTCCTCCTTTTTCTTGCTGGGAAAATTTACTTTTGTCCTATGTAGTTTTCATTCTTGAGTTCTTGAAATATAGCTCTGAAAAACAGGCTTTTAAAAAGCTCATTAGTGGCAGCTAGGTGGTGCAGTGAGTAGAGCACTGGCCCTGGAGTCAGGAGGATCTGAGTTCAAATACGGACTCAGACACTTGACACATGTACTAGCTGTGTGACCTTGGGCAAGTCACTTAACCCCAATTGCCCTGCCAAAAAAAACCAAAAACAAACAAAAAGCTCATTGTATTTAAATGGAGCTATTTGACATACCTTTTAAACCATCATTTTAGCTTTCAATGAATGGCTAATAATAGTCCAGCCCAAACCTCTGTGGCTCATTGTTTAGGTTCTGATGGCTTATTAAGCCATCAGAGATTCCCAAAGTGGGCCATATCACCCCCCCTACAGGGTGCTAGAATGATCCAGAGGGGCTCAATAGTAGCCTTGGGTGCAATTGGGAAGTGTTGAATAAAAATAAGGGGGTGGTAGAAGCATAAGAAAAGAAGAAAATTTTGAAAAACTGTTCATACATATTTCATCTGTTGTGTAACAAAGTAGTAGTGATAACAGTATTTTCCAAATAAAAACACGAAATACAAGTTATAACTGATCAGTGGTCAAGTCCACCTACAAGTCTTAATAAGCAAGTGTTGGCAGGTGACCATGTCCCAAATTGTCGGGAAGTCTAGCATGTATCGACAGGAATATGTTCATGTAATGACTTGTTTGCAATACGATGCTATGCAGTTACATGAAGCAATATTGTGTCATCAAAATTTCAATGCAGGAAAAAACACAAATTTGTAATAAATCATTAAATTTAAGATGCATCTTTTTTTGAAATGACACAATTTAAAAAGAACCCACACATTAAAGCGTTAAAGATTTCCGAGGTGGTACTGAGTAATTTTTTTTTTAAAGGGATGGTAGGCCAAATAAGTTTGGGAACTTCTGGTTTAGAATGAGCAATGGTTTTCTGTTCTGGCCAGAAACTCTGAAGGTCTTCCCTTCCCAAATTAACATCTTTGGGATGGTAAATTGAGCCATCTCATCTCGATTTTTACCTATCCCTTAGTCATTGAACGGACATGGTCTCAGACTAACTGAAACTTGGGAAAGACCTTAATTTAGAAAGGCGTCCTGGGCTATCACCATCTTCTTGACCTTTGTCTTACCATCTTGACTTCAATGACCCTGGACAAGAAAGTGAGGCTTTTCATAGCTCTTCCTCACTCAAATCTAGTTCAGGTCCAAGTCAAGATACCACACCCATGGCTTGTGGCTTGTGGCTTGTGGCTTGTGATGTCATTGGTCCTCTTGGATGATGGACAATCAACAACAACAACAAAGGACCTCCTTGGCTTCCTTTAAGTCCCAACTAAAATCCCACCTTCTACAGGAAGCCTTCCCCAACTCTTCTTGCTCTCACTATTAATTATCTCCTGTTTATCCTATACACAGCTTATCTTGTACATATTTGTTTATATATTGCCTCCCTGGATTGGAAGATCCTCGATTGTCTTTTGTGTCTTTATATATCACCAGTCATTAGGACAGTGATTGGCATTTAATAGGCTCTTAATAAAATGATTTGTGAGGCAATGAAGGGAACAAGATGAGAGTTACTCTTGGTTAAAAGGTTGGGTACTATCTTACTCCACTTCCTTTAAGAAAAGTCTTTTTGTCTTTGACAATAGCCCAGGCTTTCCGAGGGGCTTTTCCCAGGAGTCTGGAAAAAGCTCTAAAAAAAAAAATAGTGCATTATTTCTTAATATGTTCTGTTTTATTAAAAAGAAGGTTTTTTTTAAACTCTTTCCATATTGTGAAGTTGTGGTCTGCTATAGAAACTCATCTCTACCTGTTCTCTTCTCATATTTTAATCAGACTTATCCTCAAGGTGCACAAAGACCATTCTCATAAATCTTTTACAGAAATGAGAAACTCACTATCTGAATCAGGAGTTGCTTATGTTTTCTCAGTTGCCTTTTTTAAATGAGAAATTTTTTATTCTGAATTTAATCAACTCCAAAAGAGAGAACATTTCCACAAAGTGGAACAGAAAAAGAGGAAGGTATGTGGTTACAAATCTCTATTACCTTCAGTTTGCTTTATTTTTTTTTAGTTTGCTTTATTTTTAAAAATGTTATATTGTGGATGTATATATCTATCCATATCCATCCATCCATCCATCTATCTGTCTATCTATCTATCTATCATCTATCTATCTATCTATCTATCTATCTATCTATCTATCTATCTATCTGTCTGTCTGTCTGTCTTTTGTCAAAATGTGTCTTCAAAGGTGTCCTCTCCTCTTCCTCTTCCTCCTCCTCTACCACCACTAACATTCAGCCTTTGAGGGTTGTCTAACCTGGGACTTGACAAATCTTCCAGTGACTCCTTTCTACTAGACTAGAGACTTGTCTTTACTGCTTACTTCTCTTTTACTAAATTGTAAGGAATGGGCATGGGGGTGTTTGTCTCTGTTCTGAGGTGTTTGTTCTCAGTTTCAGGTGCAGGAGGTGATCCTTATGGACCTTGGAGGCCTTGGAGCTAGGATTGCAGGCAGAGTAGTACAGGCAGCAGCCTAGCATGGAAGCTCTGAGAAGGCAGAGTGCCTGATACTCAAACCCTAGGGGTACTTTAGACTTTGGACTTGGACTGTGCTCTGATAGGAGCTGAGCTAAGCTATGAATTAATCCTGTTCTCTTGCCCAGACGCTGACATGGTGGTGGTCTGGAAGTGGGGAAAAGGATCATGCCTCCTAGGAATTGCGGGGAGTCAGTTTGTTTATTTGTGGTTTTACCTTTTGAAGTAAATATTCCTTTGTAAAAGTCCTGTGTTAGAGAAGAAAAACATACTCCTTGTAACAAACAAGTAGAATCAAGCAAAACAAATCCTCTCATTGGTTATGTGGGAAAATGTATATATCTTTTTTTGTACTTTGACCTTGTATTTCACCTCTCTGTCACTGTCATCCTTCATCATCAGTCCTCTAAAGTTGTCATTAGTCACGGCATTGATCAAAGTTCTTAAGTCATTAAAAACAAAAAAGTTGTTTTTCTCCATGTTGTTATTGCTATATAAATTGGTTTCACTCCCTTTTGCATCTGTTCATACAAGATTTCCCAGGATTTTGAAACGATCCTTTTGTCATTTCTTACAGTAGTATAACAGTTCAGTTGCTTTCTAAAAGAAGTAAAAGTATCATTGATCATCTTTTCCATTCTTTTGAAATCTTTCCCTTTACAAGAGACATTTTGAAAAATGGATTCTTGAGTGCTTTCTAAATTGTGTTGCCTATGGTACTAATTTCTTCTATTTGGTTTGGTTATATTCAGCCTCTCTTTCTCACCTGGTTTTCTTTAACTTTCAGATATTACTTTTTCCTTTCTTTTTTGAAAATTAAAACTCTCATTGAAAACTTAATATTGATATTTCTACTTCTTCACTTAGTGCATTGGTTACCCAGGTAGTAGATTCCAAATCTCGTGGCTCTACTTTCAGCATAAATAAGACTATATCACTATAGAAACAGCGGTAGATCTTTTCTGTTGTCTCCTTTCCACATTTATCTATAAATGCTTGCCTTTAAACATGAGGGTGTGGACAATGTAGTTTCCAAGGTCTCTCCCAACTCTAAATCCTGTATCACTCTTGCTAGTAGGATGATCTGGCCTGGTTGAATATCACATCAAGGTCAATATGTCTTCTACAACTCCTATCCATGCTTTTTCCTTTTGTATGTGTGATACAATATTGCTCATCACCATCCACCCTCCTCCATAATGCTTTGCAAATGACATTATATTCTAAACCAATATTGTTCACAGAGTCTCACATTTTGAAGGGATTGTAGCAGCTCCCCAGTCTCCTGGATCTAAACAGGAATCCCCTTTATCAATATACTCAGACACTTGACACTTACCAGCTATGTGACCCTGGGCAAGTCACTTAACCCTGATTGCCTAACAAAAAACAAAAACAAAAACCAAAACCCATACCCAAGTGGTCATTCAGCTTTGCTTGTGTGAGCCTTTGTTGTGGCTCATTTCTGCCTTTTTTTTTTGGACACACAGGGAAGACAGTATATCACCGTGTTCAGTATCCAGCAAGGGAGCTTCATTAGGTGAATAAAATATCTGATTCTGCCACCAAGTCATAGAGTATTTGAACTACTAGCTGAGATTTCCCATTCTCTCTGATATATGTGCACATGGGTAGCCCATTTTTAAATAGGCTACAGTAGTGTTGTCAAACTCAAATAGAAACAGATTCTAAGCTTCACATTGACTTAGAAAACCCCAAATTAATATTATCTATGTTGTTTTGTATTTTTATTTATTTTGTTAAATATTTTTCAATTACATTTCAATCTGGTTCAACAATATGAAGCCTGTGGACAGTAAGTGACTCTGAATCCCCTCTGGGCAACAAAAAGTTCTCAAGTTCTTTAAACATCTAGGTAATTCTCTCCACCACCATGTCCTTCACTTTTGTTAACTGGGTTATTGTATTAAATTTAAGGGATGAAATGAAAAATTAATCTAAATATTAAAAATGAAATTTTCTATTTACAGCTGACTGAATCCTTATCCCATGAAATATTGTTGATTCTCAGGTCACTTCCTAAAGTATTCATAGATTCAAAGACTGCTGTGATCACATGGTTTATTGTACATAGAATAAAATAAAAAGAAAACTAAACACTCCAGAATGAAGATAGTCTCCATCAGCTATCTCGATCTTCCACTTGAGAAGTAGATTCTTTGAACTCAAATGCTAGACCTTATATTTTTCCCTGTTAAATTTCATCTTAGATTTGGCTTCAATGTTCTAACCTGTCACAGTATTTTTTAGATCCTGACTGTGTCAACTATCATGTTGTCTACATGTCCTACTTTTGGGTCATCTTCAAATCTGATAAGCTGCAGATCTCCCTCTTTCTGCCTGACAAAGAGATCAAGTGTCTGCTTACTGGCACAGTTTATGGTTTTTTTTAGCTTCCAAAACCGTGGCAAATATTTTATAGCAGTCAATCAGCAAGCATTTATTAAGCACTTCCTACATGCCAAATGGAGAAGCTAAGTGGTGCAGTGGATAGAGTAGTGGGCTTGGAATCAAAAAGGTGCATCTTCATATCAAATCTGGTCTCAGATACTAGCTGTGTGACCCTGGGCAAGTCATTTAACCTGTTTGCTTAAGTTTCTCACCTATAAAAATGAGCTGGAGAAGGAAATGGCAAACTGTTCCAGTATCTCTGCCAAGAAAACATCAAATGGAGTCATGAAGGGTCAGACAGACTGAACAATAATCCATTTCCACAACTGACTTCAGAAGAGGGGGACGAGATTGAGAGGCATTTTCTCCCTTTAAGGCAAGGAAGTAGAGAAAAGGAGCTGAGAACACAGACTAAAATTACTAAGGATTTCTCTCTTTAGTTGACTAGGTAAGGCTCACTGAGGTTAGCAAAACCAAAGACGTGAGATAGTCCTGGGGGTAGAACACCAAATAACTGGGAAACTCCTCCTACAGTGGTCAAGAAACTACATTGTAGCAAAAGACCAGCAGGTGATTGCAGAGTAGCTGCAGTAGAAAGAAGCTGCATTATAACTGAATACCAGCAGATGGCAACAGAGAGCAGCAACTCAGCAGAAATGCCTAGATGGGACTGGAAACACCTCTGAGAACATCTCACGGGATGTACCCAGCAGAGAACAGTGCAGAGACCTCACCAGAGGACATCAGCAGCTCTGCAGCCTTAGAGACTTGAGATTCTTGATCTATTTATGTTCCCTGGCTACATGTGCTACCTAGAAATGTGCCCCTTCATATGGGTTCTCCGATGACATTATCTGCATACATCTATTTCCCTCTTCCCCACTAGAGTAGTAAAGAGTGGAAGTATGTCCCTATGTAAAGCCAGTCAACAAGCATTTATTAAGCACCTACTACGTGCCAGACACTCTGATAAGTACTGAAAATACAAATGCTGTCAGAAAAGAAAACAGCTCCTGCCCTCAAGGAGTATACATTTAAATAGAGGAAGATAACACATGACCACATGACAGGGAAATTTGAAAAGGGGTAGGGCCAAAGGTACACCTTGAGGGGAGATGGTAGAGAAAGTCCTGTGGTTTTAAATTAGCAGTTCATCCTAGAAAGGAATGAAGACTTGATTGGCCGAGGCCTCCTTCTTAAATTAGAGGTGTTATGTGTATTGGGGAATCTTTCTTATCATTTATATTTCTCTGCTATTATAGTAAATATCTTTTGTTTTGAGCAAATGTGTCCTTTGGTTGGTCTAGTAAAAGAAATACAAGTCCAAACTTGCTGAAGGACTTCAAATGCTGTCAGCATCCTCTAAATTTCAGTTCCTTTGGGTGAAGCCCTGGTTGCCCCTCCATAGCTATGGCTCTTCAGAAGAGGGAAAGATCTTTTCTGGTTGGGTGATTAGGGGATGTTTCCTGAAACAGTCAAGTCGACAAGAATCTATGAAGCGCCTACTATGTGCCAGGCACTGTGCTAAGCAATGGAGAATTAAAAAAGGTCAGTGACAGCCCCTGCCCTCAAGAAGCTTACAGTCTAATGAGATAGACAATGTGTAAAATCAGTTACTACTGCAGAATTATTTGGAAGTGACCTCATGTTTTAAGCTTGCTTGACTTTTGCTACATGCAGCCAGCCTTCAGGAGAGGGCAGTACCCATTCTTGTATCTCCTTAGTGCCAATCTTATCTTCTCAGAATGAGTGCCAGAGTACATGACAGCAACTACCATGCATGTTCACTAACCTTTCTCCTTATTTGAAATGTAGGCCAATTAATTATTGTTTGTCCTTCATTTTTGAAGAGGACCAGTGACATCACAAGGTGATATCTTGACTTGTGCATGAATTGGATTTCAGTGAGGCAGAGTTGCACAAAGTCATCAGCATCACTCTTTCTTCCAGAGTCACTGAAGTCTATTGGCAAGACAAAAGTCAAGAAGACTGGCAATGCAGTGGTACAGTGGATGACCTTGGCATCTTTGATGTCTAACCAGGCTCTAAGTGCTCCACAGAGCCTGCTTCAGCTGCCATCATTGGAGTTGGAACAAATTATTCTCATTCACTCATTCCCCTGGGGGTGCAGGGGAGTCTTCATATGCTTGGGGTAGACATCCCCCAACTCACAGACAGGTTTGAGGCCTGTTGGTGTTTCCACAATCTGGCTAGCAGCTTCTGTGGGGGGGAAAGATCCACTCACAGCCAGCACCCAGAAAGCCCAGGTTCTTTTAATCTGCCTTAATAAGGAGAGCAAGGTTAAGGGGTTGGCAAGCTTACTTTAATTCAGCACACAA
>CM053622.1:767187216-767246967 GCA_028646595.1 Phalanger gymnotis
ATATATAGACAGAGGGCACAGGGTGAGTTGAATATGAAGGGATGATATCTAAAAAAAATAAGGGGTGAGAGGAATATATTGGGAGAAGGAGAAAGGGAGAGATAGAATGGGGTAAATTATCTCACATAAAAGTGGCAAGAAAAGGCTGTTGTAATGGAAGGGAAGAGGGGGCAGGTGAAAGGGAGCGAATGAATCTTGCTCTCATTGGATTTGACTTAAGGAGGGAATGACATACACACTCAATTGGGTATCTTACCCTCCAGGAAAGTATGGTGGGAAGGGGATAAGAGAGGGTGGATGATAGAAGGGAGGGCAGATTGGAAGAAGAGATAATCAAGAGCAAACACTTTTGAAAAGGGACAGTCAAGGGAGAAAATTGAATAAAGGGGTACAGAATAGGATAGAGGGAAATATAGTTAGTCTTTCACAACATGACTATTATGAAAGTGTTTTGCATAATGATACATGTGTTGCTTATGTTGAATTGCTTGCCTTCTCAAGGAGGGTGGGTGGGAGGGAAGAAGGGAGAGAATTTGGATCTCAAAGTTCTAAAAATAAAGGCTAAAAAAATTGTTTTTACATGCAACTGGGAAATAAGATATACAAGCAATGGGGTATAGAAATCCATCTTGCTCTATAAGCAAGTAAGGAGAAAGGGGATAAGGGGGAGGGGGGTGATGGAAGGGAGGGCAGACTGGGAAAAGGGGCAATCAGAATATATGCCATCTTGGGTGGGGGGAGGGTAGAAATGGGAGAAAATTTGTAACTCAAAATCTTGTGGAAATCAATGTTGAAAATGAAATATTAAATAATAAAATATAGTCGGGAAATATTTAACAAAATAAATAAAAACACAAATAACAAAAAGAAAAGAAAAGAAAAGAGAGCCTGCCAACTCTAGCCTGCAAGCTTGCTTTAATTGTTGGAAAATTCTAGAAGAGATCATTAAAGTGGTGGTTGGAAACTCTCTAGAAAAGGAAGCAGTGATTACAAAAAAAGCCAGCATGACTTCACTGAGGACAGGTCATGTCAACTTGAAGTCGTTCTTTTTTTTTTTTTTGACAGGAATAATGAGATGGGGGCAATGCTGTGGATATAGGTTCCCTAGGTTTTAGCAAATCTTTTGATAAAGTGTTTTATACTATTCTTGTAGAGAAGATGAAGAGATATGGATTAGACGATAATATAATCAGATGGATTAAGAACTAGCTGGATGGACAAATTCAAAGAGTGATTGTGAAGGGTGGCAGAAAATCTCCAGCAGAGTGCCCCAGGGATTTGTACTTGACCTCATTTAACATTTTTATTTAAATTCATAGATGGCCTATGATTGACGTCACAGGGATTGCTAGCACAGAGAACAACAGAACACAGAGTCAGGATCCAAAAGGAAATGGACAGACTGGAGAATTGGGTTGGACTTTTTTTTTAAGCAATCAAGGTTAAGTGACTTGCCCAGGGTCACACAGCTAGCATGTGTCTGAGGTTAGATTTGAACTCAGGTCCTCCTGACTCCAGGGCCCGTGCTCTAACCACTGTGCCACATAGCTTCTTGTCGTTGTTGTTTGTCCTTCATTCTGGAAGAGGACCAAGACATGTAAGTGAATTAGATTTAAGCGAGGGAGGGCTGTGCAAAGTCACCAGCCTCTTTCTCCTCCAGAGCCATCTAATGGCCAGATATAGATCAAGACTGGAGATGGCCCCAGATGCAGTGGGGAACCTTGGCCTTTTCAAGCTAAGGTCTTTAACAGGTCTCAGTTTGACTGAGGCAGTACCCGTTCAATGATTGAGGCATAATAAGAAATGAATTGTGCCACAGCTACTCCTGGGTTAGATTTCATTGGATGAATTCAGTAGAGATAAATGTAAAGTCTTGGACTTGGGTGCAAAAAAAAAAATCAGCTCCACAGATGGGGAAGGTATGGTTTTGAATTGTTTTGAAAAGGATCTGAGGGTCTTAGTGGATAGGAAGCCCAATATGATAAAGTTGTGCAATGGGGCAGCCAAAAAAATTGATGGGATCTTGGGCTGCATTAGGAGGGTCATAGTTTTCAGGAAGAAGCAGGTAAGAGTCCTGTGGCATTCTGCTGTGCTCACATCTCATCTGGAGTAGTGCATTCAGTTCTAGGTTTAAGGACAGTGATGGAGAACATTCAGAGGAGTACAACCAGGAGGGTGAGGGGACCTTGATAGCCTGGAGAGAAGAAGGTGGGGGATGGGACATAATAGCTTTGTTCAAGTATTTGAAGAGGGATTAGGCTTGTTCCCTTTGACCCTAGACCGTAGACCCAGGATTGCAGTGAGAGATAGTGATCAGGAGGACGATATAGGCCTGAGGTTGGGTTGAGTCGCCTATAAGTGGAATGGTTAACCTCCAGATCCATAGGTTCTAATTAGAAAGCGCTTAATACAAGTTCATGGAATTTACAGAGAAACGAGCAACACTGGGTAAATTGGAGGGTTTGGTTGTTGTTGGTCTCCCAGCTCATCAGTCATCTGCAAAGTTACTATATGACTCCACTTAAGCCACCTGACTCTGGGCCTCCATTTCCTCACCTGTAAAAATGGAAATAATAAAATGTGTACTATGAAAAAAAAAAACAAAGAGATGATGGTTTCCCTCTTCTTTACTTTAACAGAGGCTTCCAGATAGACCACTTGTCAGGTATGTTATAGTGCGGGATTCCTTTGTGCATGGGCTGAACTGGGTGACAATATTTTCCAGCTCTCAAATTCTGTGAATCTGTTATTCTGAGGCAGCTAGGTGGCTCAGTGGACACCGCACTGGACCTGGAGTCAAGGAGATCTGAATTCAAATCTGGCCTCAGAATCTTACTAGCTGGGTGACCCTGGGCAAGGAGTCATAGTTCTTCCCAAGCTTCCTGTTGTCTTTACTTCAGGACTTGGCTCTTCCTTATTGGCCAAATTCAGATCCCTTGTGGTCATTCCAGCTTGTTTCCTCTGACTTTTGAAGAATTAAATTAGTCTTATGTCCAGGATTAGGACATAACAGGAGATAATAGTCATGTGCACTTTGCCTTGGGAAGGCCACAGCTGGAGAATTGTGTTCAGTTCCGGGCGCAACATTTGAAGAAGATTGACAAACTTGTCCAAAGGAAGCTAAATAGGATGTTGAAGGCTGTCAGAATGTTCCGACAGGAAGATGAGTTAAAAGAATTGGCAATATTTGCCTGGAGAAGAGAAGACTTAAAGGGAACGTGACAGTTGTCTTCAAGATCTGAAAGGCTGTCACATGTAAGACGGATTAGACTTGTTCTCCTTGGCCCTAGGGGAAGAAGACGTTGAGATTCTGTGATCATTAAAACAAGTCAAGAACTTTTCGATTAATTTGATTTTGTAAGTGGGAGAGCTTCAGCGCGTGTCCAGAGAGCTGAATTTCTCCATCACAACTATGTTGTGTCTTGATACCAGCGTTGGGATCTGCTTCCCAAATTACTTATCTATTTCCTCCTTCTGTCCAGGGGGTCTGTATTCTATGTCCATGACAATATTACCTTTATCAGTGGAGAACCACTGATCCTCATTAAAATAGTCTCTCTGTGCTTCCCCAATCCAGCTCATGATTTTCCACACTTGGTTATTTCTTCTAAAATCAGTTGATTCTTTTGAATTTAATGTATCCTTCCATGGCTATGTTGTAACATAGTTTTTAGTCCCATCCAACCAGTTCTCAGTGCTACTGATTTTCCTTTTTGTTTCAGGACTGATGACTTACCTTGTTTATTTCCCACACTTTTTGTGTTTGTGTATAAACATTCAAGGCAATGGCTTTAACTGCTGGCTCTCCTCTTGAGGAGAGCTTTCTATAAATTATTGGCCCTTTTTAATGATTTTCTTACTGTGTGCTACCTATGTGCTACCCTGTTTTGACTGAGACAGATAAAAAGAGAGACCAATAATTTTGTGCTGGTGAAAATATGGCACAAAAAAGAAGATGTAAAGGCAGTGATTTTTGTTGTTGAGCCTCCTCTTTTCAGCTTTCTTTCCCCAGTCCAACTCCCTCTGATTTTCAAGGAACAGGATAGGCACTGTGGGGGAGAGGAATGCTGCTGAGAACTATTTGCCCATCATAGATTTATCCAGCTCCTTTGCATTTTGCTGACATGTAACCCCTGGAGTGTTTGTCAGGACCAGGAGGTTTTACAAAAATTAACAGGAACTTCTGATTGCAACTCAGAGGAGAGTTAGAGGGAGGGAGTCTGAGGAACCAGGTCAAGAGACCAATATAGTAGATCTTGAACTTTCTGAAGAAGACCAGGAGGTGGCAGCAGAGAGCAGCCAAAGAGCATAAGCCAGTAGAACCATAGACTATAGACCTAGGAGTGACCTTCAGTTCATTTTACGGATAAGGAAACTGCAGCACAAAGGGTTTAAATGACTTGTCCAAAGTTGCAGCAGATTTGAACTGAGGTCTTCTTACTCCCAATCCGGTGGATTTTCCAGTTTTCTATTTTCCTTTTCAAGATGGAAAGTTCAATAGAGATGATGGTATTCCATGCAAAGCAGCATGATGTCATCACCAGAGGAGGTTAATGGCTCTGTGCCATTATAGGCATGTCTAGGCAGCATAGGCAGCTGGAAGATCTGAGTTCAAATCCAGCTTCAGACCCTCACTCGCTGTGTGACTTGGGACAAATCACTTTGCCTCTGCTTGCCTGTTTCCTCAACTGTCAAACAGGGATAATAATAGCCCTTACCCCTCAGGTACCCCTCAGAGGATCAATCAAGTGGGATGATATTTGTAATGCACTTAGCATGGTGCCTGGCACATGATAGGCTTTCTGTGTACATACATGTGCCCCCCCACCTCAAACACATACCCTATCCACCCATGTTCCTGATCTGTGCACCATTTCACATGCATTCTCCAGATGTGTTCCTTATATGTATGTCCCGCTTGCATATATTTGGGACACACATATTCCCGGTGTTTATGTCCTTTCCATGTGGGTGGCAAGTCCCTTTATGTGTGTCCACTCTCACAGTTGACCCGACAACCTATGGGAAAGTATTCCACAGAGAGAGGGTTTTCTTTTTTGTCTTACTTTACATGCTAGGTTGTTTGATTAACTATCTTTTGCTTTGAACCAATATGGTTATCTCTTCCACATCAAGGGGGTTAGAGGAGCAGCACCCCTGCCATCTGGAAAATCCATGTAAAATTTTTTGGCCTTCTCATCATACCGAGAAGAAGTCTGAATTATTGTCGTATTAAAAGATAAAATATGTTGATCTTATACAATACTGTACATATATTTTATGCATTTCTGAGTTTCTAGACTTTTTCTGTGTTGTCTGCGGACCTTCGTGTGATATCTACAATTCCCACAAAATTCCCCACAAAATTCCCATTTAATTTCTTATGCCAACCCGCAATATATCAAAACCATGATGGGAAAAGTCATGACACGGAAGGGATAACTATATAGCCTTTAATTGGCAGTAATAGATTGGGGTCTCACAAGTTCTAGTTTTGAGTTGGTGCTGATCCACAGAATGCCTCAAACCCAGGGCAGTGACTTCAGGCCTATGTGTGAGGGAGCCTTGTATTTTACATGCAGAGGCAGTTTCCTAACTCACTCTCCATTTTTAATATAAAGTCCCCTTGATCAGATTTATTTTTGTAAATTTTATTGTTTTTATTTAATATTTTAGTTTTCAACATTGATTTCCACAAGATTTTGAGTTACAAATTTTCTCCCCATTTCTATCCTCCCCCCCATTCCAAGATGGTATATATTCTGATTGCCTTGTTCCCCAGTCAGCTCTCCCTTCTTTCACCCCATTCCCGCCCCCCCATCCCCTTTCCCCTTACTTTCTTGTAGGGCAAGATGGATTTCTATGCCCCATTCCCTATATATCTTGTTTCCCAGCTGTATGCAAAAAAAAAAAAAAAGATTTTTTTTTTTAAGCATCTGCTTTTAAAACTTTGAGTTCCAAATTCTCTCCCCTCTTCCCTTCCCACCCACCCACCCTAGGAAGGCAAGCAATTCAACATAGAGCACACATATATCATTATGTAAAACATTTCCATAATAGTTATGTTGTAAAAGGCTAATTATGTTTCCTTCCATCCTATCCCGACCCCCTTTATTCAATTTTCTCCCTTGCCCCTGTCCCTTTTCAAATGTGTTGGCTTTTGATTACCTCCCCCCCCATCTGCCCTTCCTTCTATCATCCCCCCTTTTTTATTTATCCTCTTCCCTTTACTTTCCTGTGGAGTAAGATACCCAATTGAATGTGTATGTTATTCCCTCCTCAAGTTGAGTCCGGTGACAGTAAGATTCACTCATTCCCCCTTACCTGCCCCCTCTTCCCTTCCAACAAACTGCTTTTTCTTGCCACTTTTATATGAGATAATTTACCCCATTCTATCTCTCCCTTTCTCCTTCTCCCAATATATTCCTCTCTCATTCCTTAAATTTATTTTATTTTTTTAGATATCATCCTTTCATATTCGACTTATCCTGTGCCCTCTGTCTATATTCCTTTCAACTTCTCTAATATTGAGAAGGGTCTCATAAATTACATACATCATCTTTCCATGTAGGAATGTAAACATAACAGTTCAATTTTAATAAGTCCCTTATGAATTCTCTTTCTTGTTTACCTTTTCATGCTTCTCTTGATTCTTGTATTTGAAAATCAAATTTTCTATTCAGCTCTGGTCTTCTCATTGAGAAAGCTTGAAAGTCCTCTAGTTTGTTGAAAATCCAATTTTGCCTTGGAGCATTATACTCAGTTTTGCTGGGTAGGTGATTCTTGGTTTTAATCCTAGCTCCTTTGACCTCTGGAATATCGTATTCCAAGCCCTGTGATCCCTTAATGTAGAAGCTGCTAGATCTTGTGTTATTCTCATTGTGTTTCTACAATATTCAAATTGTTTCTTTCTGGCTGCTTGCATTATTTTCTCCTTGACCTGGAAACTCTGGAATTTGGTGACAATATTCCTAGGAGTTTTCTTTTGGGGATCTTTTTCAAGAAGTGATTGGTAGGTTCTTTCATTTCTATTTTACTTTCTGGTTCTAGAATATCAGGGCAGTTCTCCTTGATAATTTCTTGAAAGATGATGTCTAAGCTCTTTTTTTGATCATGGCTTTCAGGTAGTCCAATAATTTTTAAATTATCTCCCCTGTATCTATTCTCCAGGTCAGTGGTTTTTTCAATAAGACATTTCACACTGTCTTCCATTTTTTTGTTCCTTTGGTTCTATTTTATAATATCTTGATTTCTTATAAAGACACTAGGTTCCACTTGCTCTATTCTAATTTTTAAGGTGGCATTTTCTTCAGTGGTCTTTTGGGCCTCCTTTTTCCATTTGGCTAATTCTGCCTTTTAAGGCATTCTTCTCCTCATTGGCTTTTTGGAGCTCTTTTGACATTTGGGTTAGTCTGTTCTGTAAGGTGTTATTTTATTCAGTGTTTTTTTGGGTCTCTTTGTTTCAACAATCTGGCTAGCAGCTGCTGTGGAGGTGTAAAACCAACAACAACCAGCTCACAGAATGCTGCAAGCTCAGGTTCTTTTGATCTGCTTTACTAAGGAAAGCGACATTAAGGTGTTAACAATCTCAATTTAATCCAGGATACAAATATCATTCACTTAGTTCAGGGGGAAAAGCCAGCACCCTGAACTTCAGAGCAAATACAATCAAATTACAAACGGACCCAATACAATTCATAGTCATCAAGAAAACCATCAACATCTGAGTTCATTTCAGATTTCACCAAACTGTCATCTGAGCGACCAGAACTTAGGCTCTTACTATTGGCTCTGGAGTTAGCACCTCTCTTCATTGACCCCACCTGGAACCCCACCTTAGTTACCAATTCACACCCACATAGGCTTAGCACCTAATAGATAGGGGTTTGGGGCCTGGGGTTTAGCACTTAGTAAGGCTCAATCAAAGACACCCAACTTACATTTTCACCAGTCCTCCTTAGGGGTATTCCCTCCTCAACAAAGTGCTGGTAGAGCTCCCATCACCAAATCTAACCGTCAAACACTATCTGTTTACCCAGCTGTTCCTTCACAAACTTGGCTTTCACTTTTGAAGGATCTGTCTTTAAGAGGAAGCAATGGTGAAAGTCTGGCCTGGGCCCAAGGTATTCCTTTTCTTGACCAGGACTTTATAATCCCTTCTAATACTTGCTAGATTCCTTCTGACTGTATCATCTGTCCCCCACATGAATTATTAGTAAAGGTCTTCCAGTTTGACGCTGCCTTGGGAGGCTTGCTGTAATGACCAGATACTGGAGGAAGTCGGCAGCCCACATTATGGTTCATGTCAGATCCCAAAGGAGGAAGGAAAGACCTTTTCACTCTCCCTGTGTTGAGGGAGAGTCCAATAGCTTTAGTCCAAAGAGCATTAGGGGGCTAGGAATTAAGGGATCTGGGTTCTCTTTCTGGCTCTACTGCTAACCTGACATGGACTTTGAATATCACTTTCTCCTTGGGTTTCATAGTCAAGAGCTAAATGAGGATCTTAGGCTAGACTATATCTAAGGGCCCTCCCAGCTCTGACATTCTGTGTTCTAAGTGCCCTCCCAGCTCTGACATTCTGTATTCTAAGGGCCTTCCCAGCTCTGACATTCTATTTTCTAGTGCCACGCCCAGCTCTGACATTCTCTGTTCTAAGGGCCCTCCCAGCTCTGACATTCTGTGTTCTAGGGCCTTCCCAGCTCTGACGTTCTATTTGTAGCCAGGGAGAATTTGCCTTGCCATTTATCTCTTTGAATCCTTTTCCTCAGGGCCCAAGTTGATGATGCAGGGAGAGACTGAGTGGCAGAGCAGTTTCTGATGATCTCGGCACACAAAAAGGGTTGTGTTCCTCTCTGGGATCATGATGACGCTCTTTCCTGTGACAGGAGGAGCTGATGCACCAGGATGCAGAGGACAGTGGCCGTACTTGGCTTCTTTCCTCTCTGTCCCTTTGTCTCTGACACTAACAGCAGAAGCCCATGCAGAGAGGCTGAGCAGGGCCCCAGAGTGTTCAGGTGGACCTTCTCAGATGGCATTCAAGCCACAATTTATGCCACACAGAATCAAGTGAGATCTGGCATCCACGGTGCTTCCTGTGCGTCCGCAGAGTGGTGAGCTGGGAAAACACCAGCTTCCCTCCTTCCAGAGGCAGCTGGGTGGTGCGGTAGATAGAGCCCAAGGGAATGAGTGCCCCTCTTCTGTCTCCTTCATTGCCATAAGTAGCTGGTATCAACATTACAGAGTTTGTTCTAAGAAAGCTGAACAAAATTAGGCTGCACACGTGTGTTTATTTCTCTCAAAGAGGGAAAACATGCATCTAGAGATATGTACAGGAGTCCAATGGGAAAATGAGCTAAAAGAAAAGATAGTTGAAGAGGACTTTATATCCTCAGAGCAATCCCCCCTCCCCTCCTGACTCAGGATGCCAAAATTATAGTCTCCACAGGTATCAGGCACAAACATGGGTATAAAACATCAATGTCATAACAGGACATAGCATAACAGTGCCCATAAAATATCAAGATAAGAGAAATGCCATTATTCAAGATATTGTCTGGTTCAAGGAGCCTGGTCCATATCAGTCAGAGCAGAACAACGCTCTTGATGGGCTTCGCTGGCCTTGTAGTTGCTGACATGGGAAGGGACATTTTGGGTTCACCCAGAGAGCATGCAAAGCATTATAGCAGGTTAAGACTAGAGTGGGCCAAAAATGTCTTTCTCCTGAATGGCCAGTCCAGGTTTAGGAGGCAAGCTGGTTTACACTGGTGAGTGAACTCAGGAGTTTTCTCATCTTCCCCAAACAATCTGGAAAGATGTGATAAAGGAATTTTATATATTTCTTTTACATTTTATTCTGTTATTAAAAATCTGCGTGATCACAACATACTAAGCGTCTGAAACTATGAGAGCTATGGGAAATGATGTGCCAGAGGAGTATACTCCTAAGGGGTAACATGAGGGGCTTGCCAAGATGGCTGCCTGCCAAGATGGCGGCCTGCATGGAAGGCCCCTGAAACCTGGCTTCCATACACCTACTCTGGCAAAATCCTTAAGTTCACACTGAACGATATAATGATTAAGAACTCCAATGAGAAACTATACAGAATGTTCCTAAAGTCTGGACACACAGGCAAAAATGCATATTTTCAAGAAATGAAATGAATGAAATTTTCAACAATATTTTATTTAATTGGAATATTAAGAAATACCATCTTCAATATGATTTCCATCATTTGTGATGCACAGGTTGATGCACTTTGCAAGATACAATAACTCCACACTGCCATCAATTTTATATACAATAACTCCACACTGCCATCAATTTTAGCACATTCACTCTTTATGTATTCAATCAAGTGTGTTGTGTCTGTGATTTTCATTGAGTACACCTTCTCCTTTAGCATACCCCAGAAAAAGAAGTCAAAAGAATAAGGTCTGTTAATAATCCAAATATTTCAAAATATGCCTCTTTGCCTATGTGTCCAGACTTTAGGGACACCCTGTAGAGTGACAAGCTCTGGCCCACGGCTCTACAAAAATCCATCCAGAAGCCCATGGGCAATAGGAAAAGAAGTCCTTCAAAGTTCTGGGTCCAGAGCTAGCAAGACTTGAGGGCTACTTCAAGAATGACCCAAAGTAGAGGCCTTGGAAACCAGAGGAGTGGCCAGGCAGCAGGTAACAGCAAAGCAGCCAGCACTGAGCCGATTATTCATCAGTTCTTAGAAAAAGGTCAAAGTCCAGGGGCTCTGGGGTCCCTAACACTCTGTCCTGAGATGCCAGAGAAAGCCCTAAAGATCTAGCCCTCTAAACCTCAGAGATCAGAGGGGTAGGGAAGGGACTGAATGCTGGGAAGCACCTAGGGCACCACCCCTCCCAGTCCCCAGGAGACCCAGAAAGGGCCTAAGAAGAGTTTATCACTCCACCTAAAAACACAGCAAGAGACAGACCCTGGCATGAAGACCCATTTTAATCTTAAACTATATTACGA
Organism: Phalanger gymnotis; assembly: GCA_028646595.1. NCBI lineage: Eukaryota > Metazoa > Chordata > Mammalia > Diprotodontia > Phalangeridae > Phalanger > Phalanger gymnotis. The sequence continues at coordinate 767,198,204 of CM053622.1, forward strand.
AGCAGTAATTCTCAAAATAATTTGGGACCGGTTAGAAAAAATAGAGAGATTGATCAGTGGAATATGAATAGATAGTTTTTAAAGGAAGAAACCCAAGCTCTCAACAGCCATGTTTTTTTTTTTTTAAATGCTCTAAATCATTAATACTTAGATAAATGCAAATTAAAGGAACTTAGGTTAGCAAATTAAAGGTTCTGCAACACACTCATCATGATGACAAAGAGGGAAAATGATGACCACTGGAAGGGCTATATGAAAATGGACCCATTAATCCATGGTTGATGAAACTGTTTATTGGTTCGGCCATTCTGAAAAGCAATTTGAAACTGTACTCTGCAAAAAGTCACTAAGCTGTGTATACCCTTTGACTTAACAATACCATTACTGGATATATATCCCAAAAAGATCAAAGAAAGATGAAAAGCACCCATATTTACTTAAATATTTATAGCAAGTCTATTGGTAAAAGAGTCAGAGACTAAGGAAGCAAAAGAACAGAAAGTCAGGGGGTACCCAACTATTGGGGGACAGCTAAATAAATTATGGCATCTGAATGTAATGAAATATTATTGTGTCATAACAAATGATGAAATGAAGTTTCCTTTGAAACAGTCCAGACCTTTATGAACAGAGGCAGAATTAAGAGAACAATTTATATGACAATAACATTATAAAGAAAAATAACTTTGAAAGATCGTAGAATTCTGATCAATACAATTATAAACACTGATTTGAGAAGACCAAAAAAGGACACTCACCCACTTTCTGCCAGAGAGAAGATAGACTTAAAATGCAGAACAAACATCTACATTTTCGGATGTGGCCAATGTGGGATTTTTTTTTTTTGCTTCATTGCATATTTCTTAATAAAGGTTTTCTTCTTTCTTTCTTTCCTTCCTTCCTTTCTTTTTTCTTTCATTTTTTTCTTCCTGTCTTTTTTTTTAATAGTACAGTTGTTGAGAGGAGAGGAGAAAATGAGAGGGAGAGAAAACAAATGCTTGTTAGTTGGAAAAAATAAATTAAGAAAAAGAAAACCAAGCCCCAAGGCCTCAATTCAGCAACTGAAGCTGGAGACGTGAACCTCGAATAGAAGACTTCCAAGAATTCCTGATGGAAAGATCAGAGCTGAATAAGAATCATGAGACCTGAACACATGTTCAAAAAGAAAAATGGAGGGCCAGGGTGACCTTGGTTCTGTTCTGAGGGTTTGAGAAGGAGAAAGGGAGGGATACACAAGTGTAGAAAAGAGGAAGAAGGAGCTAAGGCTTGCTACTTCTTGTATTTGGGGTGTATGGGAAGAACATACAAACATGAAGGAAGGGGTGGAGGTGTGGGATCCCTCTCAACTCAACTAGATGAAGGAGACACACAGTTTGGTACAGAAATACGTGAAACTCAACAGGGAAACAGACTATTGAGGGGTGGAAGGAGGATAATACTGGAAAATGAATTAAAATCTATGGGAGTATCTTACATTTCCTCTTAGGGACTGGTGGAAAAAATTGTGGCCTCTGAATGTAATGGAATATTATTGTGACATAAGAAATGACGAGATGATTACAGAGAATCTTAGATTGTATGAATTGACAGAAGGGAGCAGAATCAGGAGAAAAATTTATACAAGGGCAATAATGTGATAGAGAAGAAAAACCAATAACTGAAAGATTTAAGAACTCTGATCAAAACAATGGCCAGTCATATTACTGAGACACCTAAGTGGCACAGGAGATAGAGGGCTGGACCTTGAGTCAGGAACACCTGAGTGCCAATCTGGCTGTGTCACCCTGGGCAAGTCACTTAACCCCTGTCTGCCTCAGTTTCCCCATCTTTAAAAATGAAGCTCATAATAGCACCTACCTCGCAGGGCTGTTGTGAGGGTGACATGAGATAACTTTTGTAAAGTACTCTGTAAGGCTTAAAGTGCTATACAAATGCTGGCCATTATTACTGTTATTATTGTGACTCTGGAGGGTTGATGATACATGTTACTCATCCCTTAGTGGAGAGGTAATGAGCATAAGCAGCCGAGACTTACATTTTTAGACGTGATGCTCTGTAGATTTTTAAAAACTTGATTTCATTTACTTGTTACAAGGTATTTTCCCTCCTTTCTTTCTTTTTTTTCTTATTTAATATTTTATTTTTCCCAATTACATGTAAAAATAATTTTAACATTTTTTTTCAAAATTGGAGTTCCAAATTCTTTCCTTCCCCATCCCCCCCCCATTGAGAAGTCAAGCAATTTGACATAGGTTATACATGTGTAGCTCTGAAAAACATTTCCACGTAAGTCATTCTGTGAAAGAAAACACAGACAACATCCCCCCCACTTCCAAATAAAGTAAAGAAAAAGTATCTTTGATCTGCATTCAGCCCCTACCAGCTCCTTCTCCGGAGATAGACAGCACCTTTCATCATAAGTCCTATGGAACTGTCTTGGATCATTGCATGGCTGAGAATAGCTAAGTTATTCATAGTAGATCATCATACAGCATTGCTGTTACTGTATACAATTCATCCTGGTTCTGCTCATTTCACTTTGCATCGGCTCATGCAAGTCTTCCCAGGTTTTTCTGAGAACATTCTGCTCATCATTTCTTACAGCACAATAGTATTCCATCACAATCATATACAACAACTCATTCAGCAATTCCCCAGTTGATGGACATCCCTTAGATTTCCAATTCTTTGCCACCACTAAAAGAGCTGCTATACATATTTTTGTACATATAGGTTCTTTTCCTTTTTGTTTTTTTTTCAACTCTTTGGGATATAGACTTAGTAGCGGTATTGCTGGGTCAAAGGGTATGAATGGTTTTATAGCCCTTTGGGCATAGTTCCAAATTGCTCTCCAGAATGGCTGAATCAGTATCCTCCCTTTTCTTTCTTTTGGTTAGTTGGCAAGGAGAGAGGGTGAGAAAGGGGTTAATAATAGTGATGATCCCTCTTCCCAAAAGAGAACACCATTGAAAATATTGCATTCACATCACAAAAGGGCTCTTTTCTATAGTCTCTACATTATGAAAAACCTAAGCAAACAGCTCAGAGAAGGAAGACTTCCTAACTGGTGGCAGATGTTCAAAGTGGATAGAAGCACCTCTGAAGGTAATGAGTTCTCCATGACTAGAGATGTTCAAGTGGAGGCTGAATGACCTCTCGTGAAGAAGGCCAGAGAGGGGATTCCAGGTATAGGTTGGACTGGATGACCTCTGGGTTCATTCCAACTCTGAGGCTCTCAGAGCCTCTGAAGGGATCCTGACCTGTTAGAGTTTACTGAAATATGCTTTTTGTTGCTTGGAACCTACATAGATACATGTTCTTGTTCTTTTTTTTTTTTTTGGGTCTGCCTCAGAGCAAAGGACTGCAATTATTCTACCTTTCTATGCTGGTCATTTTGGGGCCAACCCTAATGCTGCTGAGGAGGGCAGGCAACCTCTCCTTTCCTCATCTACGCAGCAGGCATCCCCAAGGGTTTCCTTGTTCTAGACGGGGAAGAATATGGACAGTTACTGGACCTGTGATTTCATTGGCATAGAGAAGTCCCTGCTGAGGGAATTCCCTCTGCTAGTGAAGGCTGGCACCTTCTTTGCAATTTATAATCTTGGAGAGTTGCCTAGGGCACTGAGAGGTTTAAATGACTTGCCCAGCATCATAGTCATGTGATGGCAGTAGCAAAACTTGAAACCAGGTTCTCCTGGTTTTTCGGCTGGCTTTGTATCCATCACTCTATGGTACCTGGGACATCATGATGTAGAGAAAAGAGCACCAAGAGACTAGTCAGAAGACCTGGGTTCAAATCCTCCTTGTGGAATCCCAGCCCCCAAGAAAGGGGTAGATCCAATGAAAAGATCGTTAAGAAATTGGCCTTGGGGATGGAGGGTGGAGAGAGAAGGGGGGATGGTCCAAGTTCTTTTCTAAGAGAAAAACAGAAGTCATGCAGGATCAAGTGGGAGTTCAGAAGATAACCAAATCCAAAGGACTAGGGGAAAGTGTTCAATTCAGCAAAGATTAACAATATACAGAAAGCACTGTTTTTAGCTGAGGATTTGGAATCTTTTTAATGACCTGGCCCCAGCCCTCAGAGTGCTTATAATAGAATAACTAGGAGTAGTGGCTACTCCTAGAATGTGAGGGGGGAAGAAGATCCAGGCTCAACGCTGTGGGAAATTTGAGTGCAAAATCACTTTCAGCTGGAAAAGGGTAGGGAGGGACTACAGAGGAGGCTTCAGTAGCACTTGGGCCTTGAAGAATGTGGTGAGGGGGAGACTTCGAGAGACAAAGATGGGGGAGGGAAGGGTACGCGCAAGGCATGGATTCGAAGCATCAGGAACAATGTGAGTCAAGCTACTAAGAAGGAAACATAGAACCGTAGCTGGAAATAACCTTAGGGATCTTTTAGGTGAACCTCTTCATTTGACAAATAAGAAAATTGAGGCCCAGAAAAGTTAAGTGACTTGTTTAAGGTCACATAACTAGGAAACAGCGGAGTCAGGATTTGAACCTAGAGGGTAGGATGAGGATGGAGAATGGAAATTAGTCCAATTTGACTAGACTATAGAGTATGTGAAGGATAGTAGTATGAAGTAAGGCTGGAAAAGTATGGTAGAGCCATGTTGTAGGGATCTTGAATGCCAGAGTCAAGAGTTACAACTTATTCAGTGGGCAATGGGGGTGGTGGGGATCACTAAAGGTTTTTTATTTTTATATTAAAAGAGTAGCATGGCTGTAGTGGTATAACAGGCAGCAGTGTGGCCAAAAGATTGCTCTTTACTCCCTATGAGTACATGACATCTCACCTATTTGGGTCTCATTTTCCTCTTCTGTAAAGTGAGGTAGTGGAACTAGATTGATCTCCAACAGCTGTTCCAACTTTAAAGTCTGTGATCTTAGCTTGTATGCAGGTGAACCAGTTGAAGCTCTTTTAAAATAATTTATGTGAAAAGAGATGAGGGCCGTAGACCAACATAGGTATGGTGGATAGGGTGCTAGAGTTGGAGTCAGGAATATCTGGGTTCCAATTCCATTTTAGACCCTTATGTGACCCTGGGTAAGTCACTTCTCTATGCCTCTATTTCCTCATCTGTAAAATAATGGGGTTGGGGTTGATAGGTTCCAAGGTTCCTGCCAACTCTAAACCTATGATCCTATTCATACCTGCTCTTTTTGAGAAATCGTTGATTGGAGAATGGTTTAAAAAAAAGTGATGACACAGGAATGTAATAGAAGATTATTGCCCCTTGAAGAATGAAATATAAAGAATTCAGAGAAGCACTGGAAGACTTGTATGAATTGATGCAGTGAAATAAGGAAAATCAAGGTACCTGATGCCTACAAGGACGTAAAGCAAACAAAAACAAAACCAAGCTGAATGTTATATAATTATAATGACCAATCTTCACTTTGGAGAAAGGTTGGAGGCAGTGTGAAGCCAAGATGGTGGCATGACAAGAAGGAGCTCCAAACCACAAATTCCTCCAAACAGATCTAGAAAACGAACCAGATCAAATCCTGATGGGGAAATCCAGAAAATGTCACAGTGAATGATTTGTCCAGCCCAGGTCAGCATAGGGAGGCAGATACGGAGATCTGTGGACACCAGTAATCAGGTCAGGTCAGGAGCACACTGTGTAGGGAGGACTCTAGTGCCCAGGACAAGAGGAGGTCCCAAACCCAAACTAGGGTACCACCACACCCTTACTTGGGTACTGAAATGGGGACAGGTGCCAACTGGCAGCTTTGTTGCCCACTACCCAGTTCTATTACACAGATTCATATGGGACTGAGAAGGGGATCAGCTGCAGGGGAGTGGCATTTTGCCTAGGGAGGCTCTGGCTATATTGAGAAAGAAGGAAGTTAAGAAGTCAGCAGCTCCAGCAGCAGCAGTGGTGTGGCTCAGATCTCAGGCCCAGAGCAAGGTCTAACTTTCAATATATAACCCAGGTTGCTGTTGTTTGTCCTTCATTCTTGAAGAAGATCATGACCTCAGGAAGGTAATGCCATGACTTGCACATGAAGTGGTTTTACATGAAGTAGGGCTGTGCAAAGTCACCAGCCTCACTTTCTCCTCTGGAGCCATCTGGGTCCAGTGGCAAGATATAGATCAGGACAACTGGAGATGGCCCCCACATATATCCCAGCCTGCAGATGAATAACCAAGGCAGGAATCCCAGACCAAAGGGAAGCTTACAATTTTGCCATTCTGAATCAACATAGCTTTCCAGTCGGCTGATGGAGACAGAGTATAGCAATTTACTCTTACACAGATCCAAACCCAGGCCCAGAACTTTCTGAGCTCAGACTGGGGGGCAGCAATCATATTTGCCTTGAAGTAAGTCCCTTGGGGAGGACTGAAAGCTTGTAGGTCCCCAGCCTGTCCCTCAAATCCTGCAATAACGTAACACCCAATAACCCAAGAAATAGCAGCAACAGGACCAGCCCAGACCTTCCATCCTGAAGTGCTACAGAGTCCAGCCCTAACATCAAGTCAAAAGTCAGGAAGGAGGATGAATGAATGGGAAAACAAAAAAAGAATCTCACCATAATGAGCTACCATGGTGGATATTCAAGACACAAATACAGAAGAAGAGAATGGCTCCAAAACATCTATAAGCATTGCCTCAGAGAAAAAACAAACTCAACTAGAACTCCCAGAAGAGATGAAGTATGCGTTTATACGAAGAACTAAAAAATGTTTTTATAAATAGAATAAGAATGTGAAGAAAAAAATTGGAAAAGAAATAAGAGCAATGGAAGAAAGAATGAGGAAGAGAATTAACAGCTTGGCACAAGTGTTATTGAAAATTCAAATGAACCAAACGGAAGCCAGTGATTCCATGGTGCAACAAGAAATACTAAAACAAAGTCAAAAGACTGAAAAAAAAAGAACATATAGGTATTTTTTTAAACCGACTAGAAATTATTTTGAGTACAAAAAAATTTAAGAATCATTGGACTATCTGAATACCATCACCAAAAAGAAGAGCTTAGATATCATATTTCAAGAAATCTTCAAAGAAAATTGCCCAGGACTTGTAGGACCAAAGAGCCTAAAGTGGAAATAGAAAGAACCCATCATCACCTCATGAAGGAAACCCCAAAATGAAAACTCCCAAAATATCGGCCAAAATCCAGAGCTACTATGTCAAAGAAAAAAAATATTATAAACAGTTAGAAAGATTTCAAGTACTGAGGAGCCACAGTCAGGATCACCCGTGTTTAAGCAGTTACCAACATAAACTATTCCAGAAGGCAAAGGATATGGGCTTCTAGCCAAGAATAACTTGCCCAGCAAAACTGAGTATAATGATCAGTGGGAAAATTAGACCTTTAATGAAAGAGAGAACTTCCAGGTATTCCTGAGCATGAAAAGACCAGGACTTCAGAGAAACTTTGAAGTTCAAACACAGGAAGAAAGAGAAACACAAAAAGGTAAACACGAATGAACAATGATGAGGAGCTAAACGAAAATACACCGCTTACATTCAATTATAGGAAATGATACATATATCCCTTCTGACGCCTACCACCATCACATCTAGTAGAGAATGTCTAATTAGACAAGGCCTTCTAGTGTTCTTGCTGTATCTTGACTATCTTAAGAAGAGAAAGGATAGAGGCAAGAAAAGAATACACTGGGGGTGAGGATTATCTCACGTAATCAGGGTGTACCAATATCTATGCTGAAAAAAGAAAGAGGTGGTGGAAGGAGTAGCTGATATTTGAACCTCACTTTCACCTGAATTGTTCAAAAAAAAAAAGAGAAGAATATACACACACACAGAGTAGGGCATAGGAATATATTTCACTCAACAGGGAAAACAGGGAAAAAGGGAAAGGGGAAAAGGGGGAAGGAGAATTAGACGGAGGATAGATTAGTCAGTTAGTCAATAAACATTTATTAAGGGCCAGGCACTGTGCTAAATGCTGGGGATACAAAAAGAGGCAAAAGGCAACCTCTGCTCTTATGGGGCTTACAATCTAGTGAGAGAGACTACAAGCAAACAAATATGTACAAACAAGCTGTATATAAGATAATAGGAAACAGTTAACAGAGGAAAGGCACCAGAATTAAGAGGAGCTAAGAAAGGCTTCCTATAGAAGATTGGATTTTAGTTGGGACTTGAAGGAAGCCGGAGAAGCCAGGAGGTAGAGATGAGGATAGAAAGAGGAAAGAAAAAATACCTAGATCCAAGGGATGGAGTGTCTTGTCCATGGAACAATATGGAGGCCAGCACCTCTAGATCAACGAGTATGCAACAGGGAATAAGGTACAAGAAGACTGGAAAATAGTGGGAGGGGGGTAGGTTATAAAGGACTTTGAATACCAAACAGAGGATTTTGTATTGATCCTGCTGTTTGGTTGGTTGTTGTCCTTCGTTCTTGAAGAGGACCAAAACTGTGATCCTATACACAATAAGGAAACAGTGGAGTTTGTTGAATAGGGCGGGGTAACATGGTCACACTTGCACTTTAGGAAAATCACTTCAGTGGCTGAGTGGAGGATGGACTGGAGTGAGGAGACACCTGAGATAGGCAGACTCACCGGCAGGTAGTGCAATAGTCCAGGTGTGAGGTGATGAGAGCCTGTTCCAGAGTGGTGGCGATGTCAGAGGAGAGGAGGGGCCATATTGGACATGGTGCAAAGGTGAAATTGACAGCTGTTGGCAACAACTTGGATATGGTGGAAGAGAGATAGTGAGGATCCAGGATGATGCCTAAGTTGGGAGCCTGAGAAGCTAGGGGGATGATGTTGCTCTCTACAGTAATAGGAAGGGTGGTAGGAGTGAAGGAAGGTATAGGGGGGAAAGATAATGGGTTCCATTTTGGACATATTGAGTTTAACTTGTCTACTGGACAGTCTGAAAGCCACTAGAGATGTGAGTTTGGAAATCAGCAGAGAGTCTGGGCAGGATAAGTAGATTTGAAAATCATCAGCATAGAGATGATAATTAAATCCATGGGAGTTGATGTGATCACCACATGAAGTAGTATAGAGGAGAAGAGGTCCAAACCCTGTGGGAAATTCCATGGTTAGCTGGTGTGACCTGGATGAGGATCCAGCCAAGGAGACTGAAAAGGAGCAGTCTGATAGGTAGAAGAAAAACCAGGAGAGAGTGGTGTCCCGAAAACCTAGAAAGAAGAAAGTATCAAGGAGGGGAAATTAATCAAAAGATGTCAATAAGATGTCAGAGATGTCGATAAGAATGAAGGTTGAGAAAAAGCCATTGGACTTAGCAGCTAAAAGATCATTGGTAACTTTGGAGTTACTGACAAATAGTTTGGAATAGTTGGAATAGTTTCAATGGAATGCTGAGGTCAGAAGCCAGATTATAAGGGGTTAAGAAGAGGGTGAGAGGAGAGAAAGTGAGGTACCTACTGTAGATGGCCTCAGCAAAACAAATTCTAAGGATGTACAAAAATGTTTATAGCTTTTTATGTGGTAGCAAAGAATGGGAATCTCAGGGGGTGCCCATAAATTGGGGAACGGATGAAGAAGTCATGCCACACAATATGATGGAATATTATTGTGCTGAGCTCTTCATCATAACAACCAACCAGGATTACAGAGGACCAATGATGAACCATGCCACTCACTTTTTGAAAGGGGGTGAGGGACTCAATGCAGAGACAAATTTTTTTAGGACATGGCCAATGTAGAAATTTGTTTTGACTGACTATGCGTGTTTGTGGTGGTTTTGTTTTTCTTGTTCTCAATGGTGGTAGGGTGGGGGGAAGGGTAAGAGAGTAGATCTTGGCTGAGTAAAACAAAAGTTTTTTTTTTTTTAAAGAAAACTTGGGAACTCTGATCAACCCAATGACCAATGATAATTCCTTATGATGAAATATGCTGCCCACCTCCAGAGACAGAAGTACAGGACTCAGAGTTCAAGATGAAACATATTTATTTAGACACAGCCAATGGGGAAAAATGTGTTTGGCTTGACTACATATGTTTGTAACAGGGGTTTTATTTTATTTTTTGCTTTGTTTTGCTTGCTTTCTCAATAGGGGTCAGAAGTAGGAAAGAAGGAGGGAGAAAAAGCTGATTTTTTGTTTGAAAATTAAAATTAAATTAAAAAAATAATCCTACAAAAATTTTAATGGGGAAATACATTTCCTTTTATTGGAGAGGGAAGGAATTCTGGAATATTTCCTGCACTTTCAGATGTGGTTGGCATGTTGGTTGGTTTTACTTAACTTTTTTTGTCGTTATTAGGGAAAGTTGACTAGGGTGGAATTTCTAGAAATGAATATAACTATAAGTAAATATGATATAAAAACAAAAGGTATTAGCAAAACCTTTTTTTTTTGTGTTAGGCAACTGGGGTTAAATGACTTACCCAGGGTCACATAACTAGTAAGTGTCAAGTGTCTGAGGTCAGATTTGAACTCAGGTCCTTCTGACTCCAGGGTTGGTACTCTCTCCACTGTACCACTTAGCTGCTCCATTAGTAAAACTTTTAAAAGAAAAGAGATAAAGGACTGAACCGGGGTGGTGATTAAATAATAACAATAAGGAAAAGCACCCATACGTACAAAATTATTTATAGCAGCTATTTTCTGGGGGCAAAGATTTAGAAATTGAGAAGATGGTCATCAATTGAGGAATGGCTGAACAGATTGTGGTATGTGATTGTGATGGAATACTATTGTACTACAGGGAATAATGAACAGGATGCTTTCAGAGAAACCTTGAAAGACTTACATGAGCTGATGCAAAGTAAAATGTGTACTGTGCACAAAGTAACTGTGCTATTGTAGGATGATCAGCTGTGAAAGATCTAACTATTCCCAGCAATACAACAATCCAAGACAGCTCTGAAGGAATTATGATGAAAAATGCTCTTCATCCCCAGACAAAGAACCGATGGTATCTCGGCAATCTGATGGCAGGTGGAAGCATACTTTTTAAAACTTTCTTTTAACTTCTTTTTTAACTTTATTTTTCTTAAGGGTTTTTTTTTTGGTCTATGTTTTCTTTTACAACATAACTATTATGGAAGTGTTTTGCATGACTACATGTGTATAACCTATATCGAATTGCTTGCTGTCTCAATACAGGTGTCAGGGGGGAAGGAGGGAAGGAGAGAACTTAGAACTCAAAGTTTTAAAAATGAATGTTAAAAATTGTTTTTGTATGTAATTGGAGAAAAATAAGATACTAAAATAAATAAATACATTAAGTAACTCTCTTTACAATTAAATAACCCTGGCAATTGAAAAAAGAAAATTATATTGATAATAATTGCTTGCATTTATATAGTACCTACTATGTGTCAGGCATTGTGTTAAGCACTTTACATATATTATGGGATGAAAGCCAGAGACTTGGCAACTGATTGGATATGAAGATCTTGCCCTTCACAGAAAGAAGAGTCAAAAATGACTCTAAGGTTAAAAGCCTGGGTGAGTGGGAGGATGTTGGTGCCAGCAACAGAAATAGAGAAAGTGAAGGAAAAAAGATGACTGCAATTTTAGACAAGTTGAGTTTGAAGTGTCCTGGCTATGGCCCAAAGCATGGAGCTATACGGATGGGGGATAGGGTAGAGGGATGACTTGTCTCATGCAACTTCTCTGTCTGTCTTAGCCCTTCCTCCTTCTCCTACCTAGCAGCCCCTCTCTCTCTTCTGGAATCTGCCAGGATACTTTCCAAGACAAACTTCTATTTGTATCCTATATCTTTGTCTCTTCCTAGGCTGTGACATCAGGGAATCATGCCTTGAGGGAGATTCTCATATGGCCCTTGATTCCCTTCTTTTATAGTCTTAGTCATCTTACCCAAGGCTTAACCCATCCTGCCATCCTGTCACATGTCTTTGCCCCTTTGGAGATCCACTTCTATCAATCATTTGGTAACTGTTCCCCTCAATGAATCCAGAGGGGTCATGTAGCAAGAAAGCCTTAGGCCTTTCTGTTTCCTTTCAACATCATGTGGCACCTGAGAAATGGGACTTTGTCCTTGAACTTTTAATTCATTTTTGTTCTCCCATTACAAGTGAAGAGAGTGAAGTCTACAACCTCAATTGGGAGAACAAACCATAAAACTTCAGGAAATGGAATTCAGGCAGAGTTTTGCAGCAAATGGAGCATTTGTGCCCTAAGGAGTGAGGAGCAACCTTTAGGAATGACCCTAGCCCAGAGGAAGGTCCCACCCAGCATTCATTCTACATTTAGATATGAACTCTGTGGGATCAATTCTTTGTAGAAACTGAGCTAAGTTCTGAGCTTATTTCCCCTGAGATCAAGGTGGTATACAAGAGACTATGCCGCAGAGGTATTGGGGGGAGAGCTTGTATTTGTTTTTGCTATGTCTTGGATATAAATATTCCTTTGTAAAAAAAACTACCTGATATTAAGTGGTTAAATGGAACTGAGATGCTGGTTAATGGTCCCTAACAATGTAGGAGATGGGATGGGAGGAGGAGGGGAACACAGCTAGTGGAAGCTCAGGTCAATGGCATTAAAGAAACAATACACAAGAGCCTCTCAGTATTATCCTTTGGAACCCCAAAGGAAAGATGTAGCAATCTTGATTCTGGGAAAGAAAGCCAGAGCATACAAACTACATGAAGATGGCATCATACTATAGTGAAAAGAAACAGCCTGGTGGAATGGGGAAAAGTGCTGGATATGAGGTCAAAAGAGCTGTGTCAAATTCTAGCTTTAACAATCATTAGCTTTGGGTCTCTGGATAAATCATTCACTTCTCTGGGTATCACCTTCCTTATCTATAAGATGGAGATAATACCCACTTAACTACCTACCTCATACATTGATGCAAGTTTAAAGGGGGAGGGTATGCCCCTTTCTTTTTAGGGGAACAATATCGTTCAGAAGTCTGTCCATTAGTGCTCAGAAACTTTTAGCATCCCTGGTTCAAAAGGACAGGAATCTCACAGGAGGATGGAGTTGGAGTGAGAGGAAGAAGAAGAAAAACTGAAAGAAGCTTTCCCCTTGGTTGTATTTAGACTATCCTGGCAGGAGCATTATCAAAAGGAAGCAACAAAATTCTTCGTAATATTCTGTGGTTCCCAAGCCAAGAAGCCACTCTTTCCATACAACGATGCTTTAGTATTTGTCCAAATGGCATATCTTTAACAACCTTTCTGGCCCCTAGCTTGCAGTGCTGTGAGTGCTAAGAAGCCAGTATGGGGACTAAAGATGAGAGAGCGAGATATTAATCCAGGGGAGATGCTTGTAGTCGCAAATTCAACAGGCTGGTGCATAAGTGAAACTGCCTGTGCCCCTCTCCCATCGTACTGAAGATAAAAAATGAAAAGTGGACTCAGCCTCCATTTCTGGTGGCTTAGGAAGTGAGTTTTTAGGAAGTACATGATAGCATTTGATGCTTGCTTTAACTCTTTATTTATCCTGCCTTCTATTTTTCACTAAATGTCCTTTGCTTTAATTTGATATCATGTGATTTATTCTGCCTTGGTTGAAGAGATTCAGTGGAAATAGGGGCTTGTGAGGTAAGCATTGAGACAGACAATTAAGACTTGAGTACTATGGACTTGGGAGTAGCCAATAGGAGGACATGTTGAGGAGCAGCCAGGTGTTGCATAGGGAAAAGCACTTTGAAAACTATAAATACGTGAGCTATCATTACCATTCTTGGAATTCTTCTTTTCTGACCACGACTGCCTTACCTGCTGTCTTTCCTATATTCTTGAACCCAAGCCCTCTGACATCCTCTGGGGCCTTGCTCCATCAGATACCCCACTATCTCCTGCCTCTTTGGCCACTTCCCTTCTTCCAGGTCCTTCCTTTCAGCCTGTAAACAAGTTCAGTTTCCCTTTGACATTTCAATGGATCTGTGATCTCATTTGTTGTGGGTACACTCCACAATGGTGCATACCACCACTTATCAGGGCCTTGTTATCCTAAGCACTTCTTGTCCATGCCCTCCTATAAATCCTTCACTGGGACCTCGCCCCCCCCCCCCCCACCTCATCTCTTTCTAGACCTTAAAACAATAGCAACTCAAACCCCACCCCTACCCCCTACAAAAAAAACAAAACAAAACAATAGCGACTTCCCTTGTCTTCCTTATTTCCTTAAGCAGCTGTTCTCTCTCACTGTGTGTCTCTGTCCCTTTCTGTCTCTCTTTTCTATGTCTCTATCCTCTATCTCTCTGTCTCTGTCTCTCTGCCTCTTTCTGTCTGTTTCTCTCTCTTTGTTTCTCTGTGTCTGTGTCCCATCTTTCTGTCTGTGTCTTTCTTTCCTTCTGTTCCTTCCAAACTTTGATTCACTCACTTTACTTCCTTATTACTCTTGTTAACCTTTCAGTTTGCCTTCTCTCTTTTCCTCCTTCCTCCATTAAAATTTCTCTCTCCAAAGTCACTCATGACCTCCTAACCACCAAATCCAATCATTTTTTTCAAGTCTCATCCTGTCTCCCAACCTTCTGCAGTTTTTGATACTATTAACCACCCCCATCCTTCTGAAAACTCTCTTTTCGTTTTTTTTGCACCATACTATTCTTTTTTTGTAAATATTTTTTATTCTACACTTAAATATGTACTACACTATTCTGCTTGTTTTCTTCCATTCTCTTTGACTATTCTTCCTCCCTCCTACCTGAGAAATAGAGACATTCTTCAAGAATCCATCTCCAGCCCATGTCTTTCTTCACTCTTTCCTTGGCAATTTCATCTACTCCCACACTCTCAACCGTTGTCTCTGTGTGGATGAACTCTGGAGCTACATCTCCAGCTCTGATCTCTCTCCTGAGCTCTGGAATCATTTGCTGTCTGGACATTTCTGCTTCATTGTCCTGACATACCATAATCAATGTGTCCAAAGATCAATTCAACCTCTTCCCTTTAAAACCAGTTACCCCTCCTGACTTCCCCGTTTCTTTTGATGTCACCATCCTATCAGTCACCAGTCACAAAATCTTGGACATATTCTTGGCTCTTCTCGCTCTCTCTCTTTCTCACCCACCACATTCGATCAGTTGCCAAATCCTACTAATTTTTCCATCATGATGTCTTTTGCATCTGACTCCTCTTTTCTCCCCACTGTCACTGCTAGAAGCTCAATTGAGAGCTTATTATTCATCCTTTGACTATGGCAATTGTCCTCCCAAATTTGTTCCTTTCCCTATAGTCTCTCCTTGTCCAATCCATCCTGCATGAGGCATCAGAGCACAATATTCTTTTGACAATATTCCCTGTTTATAACCTCTCAATGGCTCCTAATTAATTACGAGATAGAAAGAGAACTAAGCTAGTTCCAGAATTGAGTCACAAGATAGAGTCACTGTGGTTTGCTGAATTCCCACTATTAACCATTTGATGTCCTAATTCTCTCAATTTCCTCAGCTCCCCCTCTTGGGAGTGGGCAACCCACTTTTCCCCATGGATCACTTATGTATAAACCAAATTTATAAGGTTTTTTCACATATTCATTATCAGAATTATATAAGTCAAGTTACAGATCAAACTGCTTAAAGAGCTCATAATGGACTAATTTTGAGAAGGGAAATTTACATGTCACCACGGCAACCAAGAAAACTTAAACATAAACACCATGGAATAAAAGGACAAAACAATACAATAATGATCACCAATATTAACTAACATCAAGTCTCTTTGTATCCTAGTAAACCACTCCCAAAGTCCATTTAATCAGCACATTTTTAGTGCCAGATGTCTCATGTAATCAGCTGATCCCTTGGATAGCTTCTCTTGGACATTCTGGAATCAGGACAGCTATGAAGAAGGCTTTGCTTCTCTGGTTCATTTCTAAATAATTCTGCTAGTTTACAAGACGATACAATTTAGTACACTCTCTTAAATTTGGTTTTCCAAACCTGAAACTTCAGAGAATTTCAGTTTTTATATACCACTTTCTGTTTTTATCCTTACCTAAACCCTGTACCTGATAAAAGAATCTTTTTTAAAAATTTGTAAGTGTCTAACTTACAAAGTTAACCCTTCTGTCTTTCAAAATTATCAGATGCCTTAAAATGGGGAAATAATTTCAATTCTTTACAATTACAATTTTAGATGCAAAATCTTTAATCCAATTTTGAGAACTTCTTAATATAACATAAAGCCTGAATTTCCATGTTAGATATGTTTGGAAGCCCGTCATATACATATGTATGATTCTTAGAGAAAACAGTCTAATCATATTGCTTTCTCAAAATTTACTATTGCATTTAATTAGACAACTTTTACATTACATCTTTGTCTGTTGACATAGGATTCAAACCCAGGTCCTATAGTTACAAATTTTGTGCAAGCCCCCTACCTCTCATTGCCTCTCCAAACCTAGCTCAAATGCAACTTCCTCCATGAAACCTGCCCAGATTCCTCGTCAGAAGTGATCTCTCCTCTCTAGAAGTACTCCATAGTGCTTGGCTTACAACTCTCTTATGGTTGTTCCCCTATTATATGTCTCATATACCCTATTTCCCTATATGTGCCATGAGTGCAGGGACCATGCCATTCATCTTTTTTATCCGTCACAGACTTGCATTTACCCAATTCCCAAAAAATGTCAGTTGGTTGAAGGAATTAGACTTGGCTTCTGCCCTCAAGGAACTTAGGAGTATAGTTGGAAAGACTATAAAGGAGTATAGTTGGAAAGACTATAAAGCTTAACTCCCATTTAAAAAAAAATAATCGATTTCTTTTTTTTTTTTGGTCGCCTACATTTCTCAATGTATCACTTCCCCTTCTCCCAGACAGCCATCTTGTAAAACAAAGAATAAAAAAGGGGAGAAAACCAGTTCAACAAATCTATCAACATATCAGAATAATCTGACATTATATGCAATGTTCAACACCCATAATGCTACACCTATGCAAAGATGGTGGGGGGCAGGGTGATGGAATACTTTCTAATATCCACTCTTTGAGGCCAAACTTGGTCATTATAATTTTGTGCCGTTCAGTTTTGTTTTGTTGTTGTCCTTACATTTTTGTTGTAGTCCTTGTGTGCATTGTTTTCTTGCATTGGTTTATTTCATTTTGTATCAGTTCACATAAGTCTTCCCGTGCTTCTCTGCATTCATCACATTCATTGCTTCTTATAGCTCAGTAATTGTCCATTACATTCATGGACCACAGCTTGTTTAGTCATTCCCCGTAGAGGGATATTGACCTTGCTTTCTGTTCTTTATCAGCTTCCTTTTCAAGAGGCAGATACAGTGCAATACTCAGAGAGGAAGCCTAGGTGGAACCGTGTCTAAGGTGTTGAACATGGAGTCAAGAAGATCTGAGTTCCAATGTTGCTTTAGAATCTGTTTTCCCAGATTTTTACATTGTTTTAAATAAAGCTTTATTGTATTTAAAAATGTAAAAGCAATTCTTATCTGGGTTATACCAGAGGAGGCAGCAAGTGCATTTGGCTCTTGGGTTTTAGTTTGCTGATCTCCTGCTTTTAGACAATCATTAGCCAGATGACCCCACGCAAGTCATTTAAATTTTCTCAAGCTCGGTTTCTTTATCTGGAAAATGGGGATAACAATAGCAACTTCCTCCCATATGTAAAGTACTTTATTAATTTTAAAGTATTAAATAAATGCTAGCTATTGTTATAATTTCTTATCCAGTCAGAGCTTTCTTCCCAAAAGCCCTGGAAAGTATAGGTATTTTTTCCCTCCTACCCCCATTTTATAGATGAGGAAAGTTGGATTTGGGTAGGGGTCCAAAGTTGTACAGCTAAAGCTGGGACTTGAACCCAGGTCTCCTGCTTTTCAAGTCCAGTGATTTTTCTATTTTGCTGTGGTATTATACAGTAAGATCATGTAGGATCACAGGATTTAGAGGTAGATGAGACCTCAGAAACCGCCTAGTTCAACTCCTTCATTTTAATGAAGAAGACAAAGGTCAAGGTTCATTCATTCATCAAGGTTACATAGGTGATAATGGAGTTGAAGTTTGTATGCATGTCCTCTGTCTCCAGATATAGGGCTCTTTCTAGAGCTATCACTAGGAATTTTGGTGCCCAGGGCAAGCTAAACAACATGTGCCATCAACTCAACATTTTAAGATAAATTCAGTTGAGAGAAAGGGCAAGACTGCCCCATGGCGAGTATTTGGGGGTGGGAGTGGGGGACGCTGCAGTCAGTTATAGGACACTGGAAGGCTTATGCTGAGTAGGTTGTTCAAAAGGCAAAACTGGACCAGGGCGGAGCCAACTTGGGGTATGACTCCAGTAGTGGGGCAGGGCTGTGGGGGGAGAGTGGCCATCTGGTAGCTTCTCGTTTTAGCTAATTATTCTTGTTAACTAGACTCTAAGCTCAGTCACTGCTGAAGGAGCACAAATGACATCGATGCCTTCTATATTTCATTGCCTTGAGTTAAAATCCTGGTCATACTATTGCTGTGGCTCTGATTCTTTCCACTATATTAAGATACCATCAAATAATAGGCTAGCTAACTTAGTGCTGCTGGTATTCATTGGAAGTAAATATCAAAATCGGGCTGGGGTGGTCTGAAAAGACTTCTCCTAAATGGCACTTGAGTTGGGTATGGTGGTGGCCACCTCTAATGCCTGCTGGTGGGAAGGCTGAGGATGACGGATCTCTTAAGCTCTAGAGTTCTGAGATTCAGTGGGTTATACCAAGTTTGGCATCAGTGTGGTGAACCACTGGGTTGCCTGGAACAATCAGCCAAGATCAGAAACTGAACAAGTCAAAGCTTCCATGACCATCTGTGGTGGCATTGGGCCTGTGAGCGGCCACTCTGCTTCCAGCCTGGGAATCCAGTCTTTAAAAAAAGAAAAGAAAAAAAAAAGAAAGGGCACTTGAGCTGGGCCCTGAAGAATGGTTAGGACTTAAATAATTGGAAAAAAAGTATGAGGGCATTCCAGGAAAGTAAAGCCCATTGACAAGGGGCTCTCTTGAACTTTGGAGACTGGCTGAACCATGTTATCATGAGAGTTGACTTTGTGGATCTTGCTGAAAGGTACCCACTCCTCTCTGAAGTCCTTCCTCCCTTTCCACCTCCAGCTCTGGGCACAGTAATCAAATAAAAGGTATATTAAGCAGCTGCCCCAAGGATCAAGCCCCATTCTCCTCTTGTGTCTCTCTACCATTTTAGAATGAGAATGTAAGCTCTTGGAAGACATCTCCTTTTTTCCTTCCTTCCTTCCTTCCTTCCTTCCTTCCTTCCTTCCTTCCTTCCTTCCTTCCTTCCTTCCTTCCTTCCTTCCCCCCTTCCTTCCTTCTTTTCTTCTTTCCTTCCCTCCTTCCCTCCCTCCTTCCTTCTTTCTTTTCCTCTTTCCTTCTCTCCCTCCCTCCTTCCTTTATTCCTCCCCTTCTTTCCTTCCATCCTTTCCTTCCTCTCTCCTTCCTTCCCTCTCTCTTTCCCTTTTTTTCATTCTTTCATTCCTCCCTGGCTGTGAGAGATGATTGACCAGATAAGAGCAATTTAGAATCTCCCACTGGCAAAGACAGTCCAGCGTAATGGATTGAGGTCTAGATGTAGAGTAAGGAAGACCCAAATTCAAATCCTATCTCAGACACTTTCAAACTGTGTTATCCTGGGCGGGTCACTTAATGTTTCTAGCCTCAGTCTCTGCAGGGACAGATAACAGGGACAATAATAGTGTCTATCTGAGAAAACGTGTGTAAAGTACTTTGCAAACCTTAAAATGTTAACTATTATTATCCACTTATAGGCACAGAAACTCGCTTTACTTTATGGCAGACTCACAGAATCTCAGGATGGAAGTGCCATCCCCATTGACCATCTAGTCCAGTCTTTACCTGAACAGGAATCCCCACTGTAACATCCTGATCACACAGGCCTTAAAGCCCCTACTCAAAGATCTCTTTATGGTTTAAAAAAGGCTTCCTCACAGCAACCCTATAAGGTTAGCAAGTGACTCTCTGGCAGCTAGATGGTACAGTGGATGGAGAGGTGGGCCTTGACTCAGGAGAAAATCTGAGTTCAAATCCCACTTCAGACACTTAAGCTGTGTGACCCTGAGCAAGTCACTTCACCTTTGTCTCAATTTTCCCAATTGTAAAATGGAGATCATAATAGCACCTACCTCCCAGGGTTGTTGTGCGGATCAAATGAGATGATATATAAGTGCTTATTTCTTTCTTTATCACCAATGTTTCAGCTGCCTTCTTACCCTGGAAAATCCCTTGGGTGAGTTCCTCCTAGGAATTTATATTTGAGGAACCATCTATGCCAACCACAGGCTCACTTCCAACCCCACCCAGCCCAAGCATGGTTTACAGTTAGAGGGTGGAGAATAACCTTTCTCCCCCTCCTCTCCCTCCTCCCCCTTCTTCCTCTCCTCCCCCTTCCTCCTCTCCTCCCCCTCTCCCTCCTCTCCCTCTTTCCCTCCTTCCCCTCCTCCCCCTTTCCCTCCTCCCCTTCCTCTCCCTCCTTCCCTTTCTCCCTTTCCTTCTCCTCCTTCCCCTCCTCCCTCTCTTTTCCTTTCTCCCCCTTCCTCCTCTCCTCCCCATCTCCCTCCTCTCCCTCCTTCCCCTCCTTCCCTTTTCAGCTTCCTTCTATTACTATCTTTCCCCATTAGAATAAAATTTCCTTGAGGGTAGAACTATGTTTCTGCTTGTATTTGTATTCTAAGCACTTTGCCCAGTGCTTGGCATATTTGTCCTTGGTTAAGTCTTTTTAGTCATCCGGTGGTGATCTCATTCAGGGTTTTCTTAGCAAAGATACTGGAGCAGTTTGCCATTTCCTTCTCCAGCTCATTTTATAGATGAGGAAACTGAGGCAAACAGGGTGAAGTGACTTGTCCAGGGTCACACAGCTAGTAAGTGTCTGAGGCTGGATTTGAGACCTGGCCCATAGGAAGCACTTAACCAATGCTTCTTGACTTGAGGCATGGGGTATGAGTAACATCATCCTCATTTTTTTTCTGGGGGAAACCAAGGCCCAGACAAAGGAAGTAATGGTAGGATCATAGATTTAGAGCTGGAAAGGACCTTAGAGGGCATCTAGTCTAATCCCTTCATTTGAAAGGTGAGGAAACTGAGGCTGACCTTGCCCAGGGTCACAGGGCTGGTACATGTCTAAGGCAGAGGTAAAACTCAGGTCCTTCCGACTCCAAGTCCAGTGCTCTGTCTACTGTACCTCTTGGCTGTCTCTAGGACACCCAGGAAACTGAAGTTGAGTGAGCCTATGTGATTTGCCTCAGTATACCCAGCTAGTGAGTAGCCGAGTCAGGATTTGACTCCAAGTCCAACATCTGCTGCCTGGTGGCATGGCTGTTCCTGGGATAGACTTTCCCCCCTTGCCCATATATGTAGAGGACACACACATGTTTTTTTTTTGTTTCACACATGTATTTTTGCCAGGTGTACCTAACGCCGGTGGTGCCTCCTGGCCTACCTTTTACAGCACTGTTGTTATAACCTTCTCTGGGCTGTTCAGCATCTCCGGGGCTGGTATTTCCTGGTCCTACTGCCTCAGGGCTGGGAGGACTGTCACAGAGATCGGGGTTTGGTTCCTTCCCTGGCTGGTACCCAAAGAATGGAGAAGAGTGGGGTCAAACAGGAAACAAATCAATTTAGAGTATCAGCCGAGATGATCCTGAGCCTGAGGAAGAATGGCAATTCTTTCTGTTGTTCCCCTTCCCCAGCTGCAGGACAATTCTTCCCCGGGACCCCCTGCTCTACTGAGTCTTGTTTTGGGTCCTGAGCACGAGTCCCCTCATCAGCTACTGCCACCTCCCACTCATGGACTGTTCGTAGATTTCATAGTCACAAGCACAACGGATTTGGAGTCAGAAGACCTGAGTTTGAATCCTAGCTTTGACATTTATTAGGCAGGAAACTGTTTATCAGTCACTATCTTTCTTTGGCCCTCACTTTCCTGGCCTGTAAAATGGAAAGGTCAAACCTCTAGTTGGTTTTAGATCATCACTGAGGGACTCTGCCTTTCCTACCAGCTACAATCCTCGCACTGGACTCTATTGTGATCATGCTCCTAAGAAACCTCAATGCCAGGAAATTCATCATCCTGCCTTTGAGATTGCATCAGCTTTGGTTCTCACACCTACCTCATCAGTACCCTCAGGACCCTATGCCTCTTGGATTGGAGCGCTAGAGCAAAGAATTCCTCCCCAAACGCCTTTTAAAGAGGGGCTCCCAGGCTAGCAACTCCATTTCTCACCAGCTGCACTCCTTAGTCTGGGCTCTACTATCTCCCCCAAGCCTCCCATCTTCAGCCCCCCTTTTGGGTATTGTCTTCTATTACATTGGAAGCTTCTTGAGGGCAGAGAGTGTTTATCTTTTTCTAATTTGTATCCCCAGTGTTTAGCACAATGCCTGGTACCTAGTAGGTGCTTAATAAATGTTTATTGACTGACTAATTGACCAAGATCGATTTATCCAGCCCTAGTCTTTCTGCTAAGCCTCAATCCCTGCATCACCAAATACAATTTGGACATCTTGAAATGGATTTCCCCCCAGCCTTCTCAAACTCAACATATTCAAAACAGAATCCATGATCTTGTCTTGGCTCCCCCCACCCCACCCCTAACCTTTCCCTCTTTTGTACTCTCCTCCTGCTGTCCCGGGCCCCTCTATCCTGACTTTCTATAAGACTTAAGAAAACTCAGATCTCAATTTCTGAAAGAGGTACAAGAGATCTTTCCCCATCCTCCTCCCCCTGCCTAGTGCCTATCCTTTGGAATTGACTCCCTTTTACACTGCATGTAAATAACATAATTATTTGCACGTTGTCTCCACTGTTAGAGTGTGAAGCTTCTGGAAAGCAGGAACTTTGTTTTTGCTTTTTTTTAATCTACAGAGTTTGGCATAGGGCCTGACACATAGTGTTTAATAAATACTCGTTGACCAATTGAGCCCCCCTGGTTGCCCAGGCTCCCAACCTCTGTGCCAGCCTCTATCATCGGCTCTCTTGGCAGATCTTCTCAAGATTGCTCTCTCCCACTCATTCGGCCACTACACCTGTTCGGCCTTGATCCCTTCATGCCTAGACCGTTGTGATGACCTCCTACTTAGCTCATCTCTCCCCACTCCAATTCAGCCTCCACTCAGCTGACAAGAGGATTTCCTTAAAGTGTCCTAGGTGTGACATGCAGTGGCTCCCTATTACCTCTGGGATGAAATATAAACTCTTCTTTTTGGCTTTCCTACTTTGCCAGCCTTCTAACACCTTCCTCCTGGCCATAATGGCCCACGGGCTGGTTGGTCCTTACTCATGACTCCCTATACCATAACATTGCACTGAACATCCCCCGTGCCCGGGATGATCGGTCTCCTCACCTCTGCCCTTAGTTACTCTGGTTTCCATCAAGACTCAGCTTCGGCTCCATTGCCTGCCCAAGGGAGTGTCTCTGCCTCTGAGATCACCTTCCACATACCCAATAAGTACAGCATAAGTATCTCTTGCTTTCACGTTTGTCTCCCCCATTAGAGTGCAAGTTTCTTGAGGGCAGGGACTGTTTTTGCCTTTCTTGGTATCCATAGAGTTTGGCACAGTGCCTGGTACATCACAAGCACTTAATAAATGCATGCTGATTGACAGGCCCAGTAGCCACTCTGTTACCGCTATCTCCCTGTCCTTGACCCTTCAGGCAGTTCTCCTTACACTTGCCATTCCATTTCCAGGGAAACTGAGGCACAGGGCAGTATAGATGAATTCTAGGGCCTAATGTCCTGAGTCCAGACTCTGGCGGGGACCTCCAAGAGCAAGCGAGGACAGCCACTGCCTGCCGTCCCCTGCACACCTCCCCCGAGCGCCGCTAAGAGGCGCTGTAGTGCGGCGGACTCCGTTGGTGTTTCTCTAGCCCGCCGCGCCGGCTGCTCTGTGGTACGTATAAAAGGCGGTGCCGGGTTGACGGTGAGCTCAGTTCGCTGCTGCCGGAGCTGAAGACTAAGCTGCAGGGGATCAGCAGGAGCCGTAGGGCCGGGGGCGCCGAGCTGGGGCCACGCAGCCGGCTACCGGCTGCCGCGGGCTCTGTCGGCCCTCTGGAGCCGCCCCCAGCGGCCGGAGCCCCTTCCCCGCCCCCGCACCCCGCCCTTTTTCGGGGAACCTCACGCCGGCACGCCCGGCCACCGGCCTCTTCCCCATCCCCGGTGCTGCCCTTACCTGCCCGGAGTCCCGGCCTCCTCCCCTCCCCAGCTGCAGGGTCCCAGCCTTCCCTTCCTCTTCCTAGCTGCCGGGGTGCCAGCCTCCTCTCCCCCTTCCCAGCTGCGGGGTCCCAGCCTCCCCTCCCCTTCCCCAGCTGCAGGGTACCAGCCTCCTCTCCCCCTTCCCAGCTGCGGGGTCCCAGCCTCCTCTCCCCCTCCCCAGCTGCGGGGGTCCCAGCCTTCTCTCCTCCCCAGTTACTAGATCCCAGCCTCTCCTCCCTTCTTGTCCCCAGCTGCCGGAGTCTCAGCCTCCTCTCCCTCTTCCTAGCTGCGGGGGCCCAGCCTCATCTCTGTGTCCTTCCCCAGCTGTGGGTTCCCAGCCTCTCTCTCCTCTCTCCCTCTCCGCAGTCTCCCTTCCCTCTCCTACCTCCTCCTTCCCACCTGGCCTCCTAACTTCCCTTTCTCTCTTCCTTCTTCCCTGCCTCTCATCGCTGGTCCCCTCCTCAGTGGAGGGTAGACCTAGCTCTTTCTTCTTGTCCACAGCTGGGAATCCCAGTCCTCCCCCTTCTTCTCTCTCATCTCTTCAGCCCTGGGATTCCCAGACTCCTCAGCTTTCTTTTCCTTTCCTCCCTCATATGGAAATCCTGGTCTCCTCTCTCCTTCCCCCCTAGTGTGTGCACATCCCTTTCCACCTGATCCCACAGCTCTCTTCCCTCGAAGAAGAGCAGTTCCTTAATCTTTTAAAACATGAGCTTTTTTTAGTAATTCTTGTTTTGTCTTTATTCCACCCCATCCCCCCCCCCCCAACCAGTCTATCTCCTTTCTTTGGGCTCTCTTTGATTTCGAGACCTCTCCCTAGATTCATTGCTGCCTATGTCCCAGACTCTGCCTTTCCCTTGTTGAGGTGGGAGGGACCCTCCCCTCAAGGAACAGCATAAGAAGATGCCGGGGCCTGGCTTCTGTGGTCTCTCCCCACTCCGGGTGTTCCCCTCCGTGTTTGTGGTGGCTGCTCTGCTGGGGTTGCTTCCAGTACTGAGGAGCCATGGGCTGCAGAATACAGTGACATCAAAAGTGTCCACCATGGGCTTGTTCATAGGCCCTGGGGATGGGGATGTCACCTCAGCTCCACCAGAGGTCAGCCATGAAGTCCGCCCAATGACCAACTACTCAGGACCCATTCATGGGAAGCCACGCAAGCCTTTCCCTGTCCTGGGCATCGACTATACTCACGTGCGGACCCCCTTCGAGATCTCCCTCTGGATCCTGCTAGCCTGTCTTATGAAGCTGGGTATGTTGTGTGACTTCTGTCTGGGCTGGGCAGTGGGGATTGGAGGACGTACTGTGCAAACAGAATCACCCCAGTGGGTTGGAGAGAGCTCCTCACTCCCCCTTGCCTGGGGTTTTTGGGGCCAACTGTCAAGAGACCCATAGTCCAAATTCTTTCAGGAGGGCTGTTTTCTCCAGGGTCTCTGAATTACCGAGGGGTCCAGAGTCTCTGACAGGACTGTATGGGCAGGCCTAAGGGCATATTTGGTTATGCTTTCTGTGTGTGTTAAGGGTAGTGAAGAGGGGTCTTTCACTGGGGTCTAAATTGCCAGGCAGTTATTTGGTGGTGAGGAATGTGGTCTTTTTTGTGTCTTTGTTTTTGGTTTTGTTTTTTTGCTGTGGACACCTTCCATTTTGCCTAGTGGCAGTGATCTGTGGGACTGAGGCCCTGGGTGGGTTGTATGTCTCTTCTGGCTTGCTTGACTCTGTGTTTAGGTGGGCTAGGACTCTTCCCAGGTGTTTGTACCCTTCTCAGCAATCCTCTGCCCACTTTGGGAACCCTAAGATATCTCAGCCACCGGGGCTTTAGGAGTTCAGAGGTTCCCTCAGAAATGCAGATGTTTCCTGTGTCCATGTTCCACTTCCAAAGATTGCATTCTGGCCAGATTGGGAATAGCCTGGAGATGATTTGTGTGTCTATAATGCTGTCCTCTCTTCAGCTTGTGGGGCTGGGTAGACCTTGGGAATCTCTGAGCTGGATCTGTGCTTGGGGAGGAGCCTGTCTGATCTTGGCTGGTTACCAGATCAGTCCCAAGTGTGTACTTAGCTGTTTCTTAAAACTCAGCCTGTGCCTGGCCATGGTGCTGGCCTGGGAGCTGCCGGAGCTGGGTGGATGGGTGAAGGTCTTAGTGCTATGGATCAAACCAGGGCATCCTGGTTTGAGAAGTGATTGTGTTTGACTTGGGCAAGGGTGGCTGGGGAGGATTAGTGGCTGAAAAGCGGCTCCTCCCTGGAGAGGCCCAGGTGGACTAAGCCAGTGTCACATGGGTGATTGATGGACCAGCCTGTCTGGACTGTGTGATGGCCAGCCGTCCCGGTAACCTGACTGGTTTTACGTCAGGGAAGCCTTTTAAGCTGGTTTGGCCCCAGGCCAGCTATGGGAGTTTAGGTGACCTGGCTCGTTCCAGGGGCTTGGTGGAGAATCTTCCCAAGGACATGCAGGAGTGATGTCAGGGTGTTAGGTTTTGGATAGTGATGCACGAGGGTAGTGCTGTTTTCTGTGATTCACTGTATAGCCAATTTGGGATAGGAACATGCTCTGTGCCCAGACAAGGTGGGCAGAAGTCATGCTGCCTGGGACCCTGGTCCTAGCTTACCCTTCTGGTGCCTCCACTGCAGCTGAACTTCCAGCAGGCAGCAGGACCTATTTACGAGGCAGTAGTCTGGAGGCAGGCAGCCTCATCTTCTGATCCAGATGATCCTGTGACCTTGGCAGGATGGAACTTCTCCCTGCCCCAGCCTCACCTTCTGTAAAGTGGGGATGGTTCTTGACGTAGAGACCATGCCAACTGTCTTATAAATCACTTTAGTCCATCGGGCCTTAAGTGACTGGTGTGGTGATGCAGTTGGATTAAAGCCGGCCTTAGAGCCAGAGTCAGGAGGGCCTGGTTTCAAGTCCTGCTGCTGACCTGGCACTGGCCAAGTGACCCTGGGCAAATCCTTTGCCCTTTAGTGTTCTCAGCATCTCTCTTAAGACTGTTACAGAACAGTCGTCTGGCATTGTCTTACCAGTAGTCCCCTGTGTCAATGGAATCACAAGTCTAACCCAACAAAAAATGAGCATGGCAGCATGCTAGGTGCCAGAGACACCAAGAGGGAGATAAATGAAAACCAGTTACTTTACAGTAGCTTACATTTTGCAATATGTAAATGTAATTTAAGGAGGAAGGGGCTCAGGAAAGGCCTCCTTTTGGAGATGTGGTACATGAGCTGATGCTTGAAGGGAACCAGGGCTTCCCAGAGGCCTATACTAGGAGGGAGCACATTCTGTGGTGTGGGGGGAATGCATGGCAGTAAAGGGCAGTTTGTACAAATACATGGAGGTGGGCATTGAGGTTCTGGCTTTGGGGCACCTTGATGTGGCTATGATGTGTCTGCCTTTTTGAGTCTATGAAAAGAGACTTCAGCAGCATGGAAGTAAATATAAGTAAATATTCACTCCCGCCACTGATACATTTGGGCAGGACCTCTGTGTGTGAGGCAGGGCTAAGCACTCACTGCCACTCCTGCAGGTGCAACTGATTGAAAAATAGCCCAGGACCTGAGTCTGCCTTCAGCTCTTAGCCAGTCTTCAGTATCTCCTTTAGGCTTAGGTTCTAATACCACCGAATCTCAGGGTTGGAAGGGTCCTCATGTTTTGTTCAGACATGTCTGACTCTGTGAGCCCACTTGAGATTTTCATGGCAAAGGTACTGGAGTGATTTGCCATTTCCTTCTCTAGTTCATTTTACAGATGAGGACACTGAGGCAAATAGGGTTAAGTGACTTGCCCAGGGTCACCCCACTAGGAAGTATCTAGATTTGAACTAAGGAGAGGAGTCTTTCTGTGCCAGACCTGGCACTCTATACACTGTACCACCTTGATGCCCCTCGGGGCAGGAGTGGGGAATCTGCCTCAGGTTCTCATACCCATACCTGCACAGAAATGGCCTTCACAGCATCCTAGTTGAATGGTCAGCCAGCCTTCTCTGGAGGGACCGCCTGCTAACTACTAAGGGGGCCTATTCGGCTTGGACATCGTTTTAATTGTAGCTACTTACTGGGCCTCCTTCCTTATAGATCTGCCCTCTGGTTCTTGCAGACAGCTTTTCAAATGCTTGATGACTGGCATCATGACCCACTGAGTCTTCTCTTGAGTAAACTTAATACTCAGTTCCTTCCTAATAGAGTGGTAGCTGCACTTGGGGTTGGGCTGCTTCCCTAGTAGACCAGTCTGTGGTGAGGAAAGGAGTCCCTAGGATGCTGGGGACTCCTCCCACAGGCTTGTAATGCATTGCCAGCCACACTGAAAAGGCCCTCTGTGGCCTAGCATCATCGAAGTGTATGATTTAGGGTTGGAAGCAGACTCTGGATTTCCCAACCCTTCGAATTCTACAGGGGAGACACCTGGGCACCAGAGAGAAGTGAGGTGTCCAGAAGCGCACAGGGTCAGAGCTGAGACCAGAACAGACCTAATGTTTCTGCCATCATACAGTGGGGAAAGGGGGTAGCCAATAGATTTAGGGGACCCTACTGAGACTGTAGGATATGAGATAGCTCCCCCTTTCTGTTTTCCCTTGCCTCCTGTTTTAAACACTTGCCATGTATTCACAAATAGACCCCTCTAACCCATGATGGTTGAAGTGTTACCGCAGGATCCTAGGATTTAAAATATCTTACCCCAGGGAATCTTGACGCAGCTGGTTTGGGGGTGTGGCTTATGGACTTTGTCCCTTTCTGTGAAGTTAGTTTCAGATTGGCTCTCAAAGGAGTTAATAAGCTAGAGGTGAGGTGGGGTGCCCCTGGGGCTGCTAGGGCTGGCTCCCCTGACTGTACAAGCAGATACCCAAGAGATCTAGTGGGCTATTTTGGGGCCTTGCCTTTTCTCTTGCCGCTCTAACGTAGGCAGGAACTGTGTGCCCCGAGCCCTGATTCTGTCATCCAAGGCAGCTGTTTCCCTGGCAAGGCCCCCTTCCTTTAAGAATAGAAAGTGCTCTGTGCCATGCTCCTTTTTATCCTAAAGCTTCAAATCAGCAAACCACACCTTGGGTGGTTATTGTAGGAGGTGGTGGTTAGAATTATACAATGTTAGAAGTGAAAGGGATCTTAGTTAGAACATAGGATGTCAGAGCTGGAAGGGGCCTCAGAACAGACAACGTCAGACCCAGGAGGGTTCTCACCTAGGTGTCCGTGCATACTTAAAATATCCCATCTAGAAGGGACCTTAGAACTCATCCAATCCAGGCCCCTCATTTTATATAGCCTCCTGGATAGAGAAAAAAGGCTCCCAAGTTCTCTCCCAAATGTACTGTTGACTCACTCTGTGTAACCAGGAAAATTCCCTTCTCTTAGCTTTGTTTCTCTTTCTGAGAAGGAAGGAAATGGAGGAAACAAGTACTTATTAAACTCTTGCCACATGCCAGTCATTGTGCTAAGCGTTTTACAAATATCTCATTTAGTCCTCACTACAACCCTGGGACGAGGTACCGTCTCCATTTTACAATTGAGGAAACTGAGGCAAACAGGTTAAGTGACTTGCCCAGGGTCACACAGCTAGAATGTGTCGGAGGACGGATTTGAACAGGTCTTCCTGACTCCGTCCACTGTGCCGTCTAGCTGCCGCTAGAGACGGGACTATCTGCTGTGTCCTTTGGTGAAGGTAGCAGGTTACATATATGAAGCTCGTGTATAGTTCAGAGACCTCAGATTCCTGGGTAGAGAGAGGAGTTCCCCTCTCTGGGCTCAGTTTCCATTTGTATAGCAGGATGGGCTTGGACTAGTTGGTTTCTAAGGTCCCTTCCAACTGACATCTAAAGATTCTGTGGACCTGAGAGAAAGTAGGTTTTTGGGTAAGTAGTTTACTAAGCCTCAGAAATATAGTTTGCAGTTTTTGTATTGACCTTTGGGCCCCTGCAATTCCCCTCGTCCCTTTGTTGGCCCTGGGCACACAGCCTTAGCTTGGGAATCTTGCTGCCTGGTTGAAAATGTGTTCCTGGAAGTCCAGGATTGATATATTAGCCAGTACTGTGAGCAGTGGGAGACTTGGACGCATTAGATCCAGTGAAGGCAGTTGGCTGTGCAAATGAGCTGGAAGACTCTACTAAGAGTATAATATGATCACTGGCATGTCAGAGCTGGTGGGGGCCTTTGAAAAGAGAATATTAGAGGTGGAACGGACCTCAAAGCAAAGACCCGCAAGACAAGGAAGGGACCTTAGATCACAGTGTCTGAACCAGAAGGGGCCTTGGGACCCAAAATATCTAGTCTGGAAGAGGCCTTAGAGCAGGAAATGTCTGTGGGAAGGGGCCTCAGTATTGAGAATTTCAGGGCCGGAAGGGGCCTTGGGACAGGGGATGTTGGTATGGGAAGAGACCTTAGAATATCTGGACCAGAAGGAACTTTAGAACAGGGCATGTCAGATTTTGAGGAAGTCCGTCAAAGTAATCTGTGAGAACAAATAGGCTACCACCATCCTTTGTTAGAACAAAAGATGTTGGGTCTGGGAGGGACCTTAGAACACTGTAGGATGTCAAAACTGGAAGAGTCTTTAGAGATTACCAAGCCATGACAGATCCCCTGGCCAGGTCATGCAGGGTCATACAGTGAATTAGTGGCAAAGCCAGAACAGAACTCAAGTTCTTTTCTTTCTTTCTTTCTTTCTTTCTTTCTTTCTTTCTTTCTTTCTTTCTTTCTTTCTTTCTTTCTTTCTCTTTCTTTCTTTCTTTCTTTCTTTCTTTCTTTCTTTCTTTCTTTCTTTCTTTCTTTCTTTCTTTCTTTCTTTCTTTCTTTCTTTCTTTCTTTCTTTCTTTCTTTCTTTCTTTCTTTCTTTTCCTTAATAGTATTTTTTCCCGCAATTACATGTAAGGATATTTTTCAACATTCATTTTTGTAAAATTTTGAGTTCCAAATTTCTTTCCCTCCCTCCCCTCTCCCCACTTTTCTCCGTTCCCCAAAATGGCAAGCAATATGAAAAAAGTTATACATGCTGAACACATTTTCACATTAGTCGTGTTGTGAAAAAAGAATCGAAACAAAAGGAAAAAAACCACAAAAAAACAAAGAAAGTGAAAATAGCGTACTTTGATTTGCATTCAGACACCATAATTCCAATGTCTTTTGGAATTGTCCTGAATCACTGTATTGCTGAGAGGAGCTAAGTCTGTCATAGTTAATCATCACACAGTGTGGCTGTTACTGTGTACGGTGTTCTCCTGGTTCTGCTCATTTCACTCTGCATCAGTTCATGTAAGTCTTTCCAGGTTTCTCTGAAATCTACCTGCTCATCATTTATTATAGCACAGTAGTATTCCATTACATTCATATACCATAACTTCTTCAGCCATTCCCCAATTGATGAGTGTCCCCTCAATTTCCAAATCTTTTGCCACCACAAAAAAGAGCTACTATAAATATTTCTGTACATGTGAGTCCTTTTTCCCTTTTTGTGATGTTTTTGGGCTACAGACCTAGTAGTGGTATTACTGGATCAAAGGGTATGCACAGCCTTACAATCCTTTGGGCATAGTTCCAAATTGCTCTCTAGAAGGGTTGGATCAGTTCACAACTCCACCAACAATGCGATAGTGTTCCAGTTTTCCCACATCCTCTCCAGCATTTATCATTTTCCTTTTCTGTTATATTAGTCAGTCAGATAGGTGTGAGGTGGTACTTAAAGTTGTTTTAATTTGCATTTTTCTAATCAACAGTGAATCAGAGCATTTTTTTCATGTGGTTATACATAGCTTTATTTCTTCATCAGAAAACTCCAGGCTGTTTTTTTGCTCCTAGGACTGCATGATAACAGCTTGGCTTTATTATCCAGGATATTTGGGAACATTCAGGACTCTGTCCAGTGGAAGCCTAATAGATAATAAAGCTACCCTACTTATCCTCTGATTGGTGCTCAAGAGCTTTGTTGGTAACTTGTAGTCTGCAAACCTCTCTTCCCTCCCTGTGTGTTGTTTTTGTTTTTGTTTTTTTTTTTGAGGTACATTTGCATTGCCTCACTGCATTTGTATAACAATCCCTTGAGGCTGGACTGTTCTACTGGAGAAGAAACTGAGGACCAGCGTGACTTGCCTCCAGTTCCTTAGGCCATGGGCAAGAACTCGGGCCTCTCACTATGATTCCCAGAGGCCCCCTCTGAAGGCCTGGAAACAGACTTTATGTTTGTACCCCTAGATTGTTGCCTCTCCCCGTTAGAAGAACATTGGTTTCTCAGTCAGGCAGTGGAGGGGTGGGGGGCACAGCAGGGAGAGAGAGCAGAAAGAATGTAGGCTGATTAAGAACTAAGATGAAGATCTGTAGTTGGCAGGGGAGACGGGAGCCTTGAGGAGGAGATTTAAAGGCTTGGCAATGGATCCAGGAACCCCCTCTCCTCCCCTTTGCTGTCTGTCCAAATCTTCTTAGACTGAGCTCCAAGTCTTCATCTTCCAGGAAGCCTTCCCTGACCACCACAGCCCACAGGGGGGTCTCTGTCCCTCTATGTGTCTGTCAGTTATTGGGTAGTTAATCAGTTATTGCCTTGTGATATCTGATCAGAGATTTAGAGCTGCTGGGAGGGACTTCAGAGGCCATCTGATCATCATCCTCGTTTTATAGTAAGGAAACTGAGGCTCAGAGAAGCTAAGTGACTTGCCCAGGGTCACTCAGCTAATAAGTTTCTGAGGTAGGATTTGAAACCAAGTCCTTCTGGCTCCCAAGTCCATTGCTCTTTCTACGCTCCAGCCCCTGCCTTCTTTACAAATTGGGCCCAGAGAAGTGTGGTGATTGGCCTGCTGTTGCAAAGTAAAAAAGTAGAGCCAGGATTCAGACTGGGATCTGAGTCCAAATCTAGTGCCCTTTCTTTCTGCTCTATGCTGCTTCCTCACCTCTTCTTTCACTGTGCATGTGTAGCCTTTCTCTGGTTTTGCGTCTTCCCTGTCCTTAGAAATTGTATGTTGCTGGAGTCCAGGGAGCATGTATTATACATGACTTACCACCTGGCCTCTGGCAAAGTCACTTCTGGGCCTCAATTTACTTATCTGTAAAATGGGGATAATGGCTGCCTCACCTACCTCACGAAGATCTAATAACAGATGGAAAAGTCCTTCGGAAACTATAAAGGGCTTTATGAGTGGAAGGTGGTGGTATTATTTTTCTCTCTGGAAATCCAGTGGGGGTAAGGGGTTGCCTTTGTGCAACCTCTGCATGGAGGTGGTCATTAAGCACTTGCTTGATTGGTGGTGGCCTGTTGGCGAATTATAGGTGGATGGCAGGTCATTTGTAGCTCTTAGGAAAGGCAGTGTTAAAATGTAGAAATGTTAAACCTGAGTGGGACCTGAGACTGTAGAATTCTAAAGCTGGAAGGGGCCTTGAGGCAGAATATATTGAACTTCAGAACCTTAGACCACAGACTGTCTGTGCTGGAAAGGACGGTTTTGTTCACCTTCCCTCATTGAAATGAAGCAACTTATCCAACGTCACACAATTGACAAGCAGAAGAACCCAGACTCGAACCCTTGTCTTTTGGCTCCAATTCTAGTACTCCTACTACATTAGACCAAGAAGACTTGGACTGGTTGAGCATGGGACCCCTCTCCAGAAGACTTCTGAGTGGGCTGACCAAGGGGAGCCTAAGGATAGGTTTAAGTTTGTCTGCTTTGTGCCTATTTAGGCCTGGACCCAATCCCTACCATGGCAGAACTATACTCCCTAGCAGCTGGTCCCTGTTCTGAAATGGTAACTCCCACTCCCCACCTAGCTCCCTGCCAAGCCCTTTCTCAGAACTCTGAGTCAATGTCTGGACCTAAGAGGAAGGGGAATAAAAACAATTCAATACCAAAGACACAAATGCAAAAACCCCACATACCTGACTTTCATAACTGAAAGAAATTGTAGACAATGAGCCAGTATCAATGTTAAATATATATATAGCATCTAAATTCATAAGGGAAAAATTCACATAATTGCAAAAGGAACACAATAATAGGAGCCTTCAGTGTCCCTCTCTCAGAACTGAATATATTTAACAAACAGGTAAACAAAAATAAACTGAATTGTTGGAGAATTTAGGCCAAAAAAAAATCATGGCATCCTCTGAATGAGACCATTGAAGAATATACATATTTCTCAAAGTACCTCATGGCATATTTACAAAAATAGACCACATGTTAGAGCCTAGAGATATTATAAGTAAATTTATTAAACACATCCTTTCCAGATTATAAAATAATATAAATAGTAATCAATACTGAGAGCACCACAAAAGACACAGACTCAAAAGGAAACTTGATAATGAAACCCTACTCAATGAATGTGTCAAAGAAGAAGTAAAAAAAAAAAACTATTACCAGGGGAAAGACAATAATGACAATGAGACAACATGCCAGCATTTCTGGGATACTGTGAAAGTAATCCTCAAAGGAGAAATTATGCCCATAAAAACACACATTAGCAAAATAGAAAAAGAGGATTCATTTTTTAAAACCAGCTAGCCTACCCAAAAATAAGCACAAAAGAGGAAATTATATAAATTAAAGGAGAAATTGATAAATTGGAAATCAAGAAGACTGTAGAACTAAAATCAAAACTCTAGGGAATTAACTACAACTTTTTCTTTCCCTAGTATCTGGGCCCTCCTCCAAGGAGATCTGTTTGGCCTAGGGACAGTCAAGGATTCAGGGCTTGAAAAGTTGCTATTGGCAGGAGAGCACTTTTATATAGTGCACCATGTTGTTGGCCTTTAGAAAGGGAAGAGTTTTGGGTTACCTTCTTTTATCCCTGGGCTAGAATACTACCAGAGATTTGGAGCAGCTGGCACAAGTGAATTACTTGGACCAGAAAAACAATCCACCTTCTTCTGAGGGCAAGGAGGAAATACATTTGGGGCTTTCCAGGTGATGCCCTTGGTTTTAGAAGGTAGGAGTTTTTAGCTGTATGTTTAAATCTTTGAGAATGTGGTGATTACTTATTGGGATTTTAGGGTGAGGAGGAGCTATTTGGACAGATACCACAATTTGTGATGTGGCCTAAGGCAAGACTGGAGCCCTGTGCTGGTAGGTCTGGGTTGGGTTTTGGTGGAAATGCCACTTCCTTTGTGAAGGGGGGTGGAGAGGCTAGGAGGAAGGGGTTGATAGATGTATCCTCTCCAGTAGAAGGTCCTGGAGGAAACAAGGTAGTAATGGGAGGAGATTGTGGGGGAAGGGCCAACCCTGAACTTGAATGTTCCTTATAGAGCAGACTGGCCGAGATGGCTTAATTATTTCATTCCCTTTCTCTCCTCCTCCTTCAGGATATAGCCCATAAAAAGAATCTATAATAAAGAGAGGAGGGAGGAGGGGGAATGGTCACTGAAGCCCTGTTGGGCCTGGGTCTTCCTGTCTTACCTCCCTCAGGCTGGGACTAAAGAATGAAATCAGTGACCTTGGGCTAATGCCAAGGAGATGGCCCTGGGCTGAGACCTTATTATATGACCTTAGACAAGCCATTTTCACTTTCTGATCCTCAGTTTCCTCATCTGAAAAATGAAGGGGTTGAACTAGTTCATCTCAAAAGCCAGTTTCATCTCTGACATCTTACATTCAAAGGCCTCTCCTAGCTCCGGCATTGGCTTCTAAGGTTTCTCTTCTACCTCTGACACTTTGTGTTGTAACATCTGTGTTAGAAAGTCACTTCCAGCTGTGATATTTCACCATTTTGTGTTCAGGTTTGGAGCTGGGAAGTTTTCTTTATTTCTTTTAAAGGCTTTCGCATTCAATTTTTGGCAGAAATTGAGATAGTTTTCTGTGTCCTGAAGTTGCCCTTCCAAGGCGTAAGGCCCAAAGCAGCCACCCCACAGGGGTGGCTTCATTTCAGAAGAAATCTAGGACAGGAAGGGGAGAACTGAAGCTAAGGTGGGCCCCTTGGAACCCCAGGGGTGACTTTGCCTCATCATAGCTCCCATCCCAGCCACAGGCTGCAGCTGGGTGCTGTGGAGCAGCTGCTACTCTGGAGGCCTGGAGCCTGGGCTCTTTCTGAGTCATTCCCATTTGTGTCTCCTGGTGCAGCGTTCCTCCCTGCAAACATCTGAGTCAGGCCTGTCTGACCAAGGTTGTCTGCACAGGCTACACTGGGCCAAACCATCTCTTTACATGCTGATAAACATCAAGTAATACTTTAAGATAGCCCAAGATTATATTTAGGTATTTTTAAATCTTATAGATCTAATTTTAACTGAGCTAAACATCTGACTGGGCCTGGAGCTGTGGGCTTCCCCATCCCCTAGTCTAGCATCAAGTTGTTTGCTGTCATCCTTTAGACCTTGCCTAGCAGGTCATGGTCTGGGTTTTTCAGGCAGAGCCAGTTTCTGGGGTCTATCAGGCCAGCCTGGGGCCTGAGTTATTTTAATACTTCCTTGCTTGCTGGAATTGAGTGGGCTTGTTTCCCAAATTATAGTAGCAGGCTATTTCCCGAGAAATTGCTTCTTTCAGCAGGGTCAAGGGGAGAAGCTATAATCAGCTGCTACCCAGGATTTGGGAGAAAAACAGCACCTTCCACTTTTCCCTTCACTGCCATCCTACCTATTCCCTGACTGTTGCTTGGGCAATATGCAGATGTGAAGGTGAAAGTGAGATGCTGGCGTGGTGATCTGTCTGGCCCTGACATCATTGGTAATAATGGGTAGAGACCACAGTCTTGCCCTGGCCTCGTTAGGGCCAATTGTGTGTGGTTGTCAGGGGTCACCTGGGTGGGGTGTGCAGGCTTAGGGAGATTGGTTAGTCAGCATCTCTTCAAATCAGAGTCAAGAGGACACCTCAGCTGAATTCAGTCAGTGTTTATTGAGCACCTACTATGTGCTGTTCCCTATGCTAGACAGTAGGGACTCAAAGGAAGGTAAGACCTGACTCCTTCCCCTCTAGGAGACTATAAGTGGGTTTGACCTTTAAAATCCTTTCTAGTTCCCCTAAGCTGAGTCATTTGAGGACATTTGAGCATAAACATATAAAAGGGACAGTCTAGAAAGGGCTACAAAAATTAAGTGCTCCTGGAAATTCAGAGGAGGGACAGGGTTCAATCTAGGTTGGCCTGATGAGGGCTTCCTGGAAGAGATGGGCCTGGAGCTGAGCACTGGACATTATTTTTTAAGTGGAGTATTATATTTAAAAAAAAACCCAAAACTTAACATTGGACATTCGTTCAAAGAATTTACTATTTCAGTTAATTCTGATACCTCAGATATCACAGCACCTTTTCATTTCCTCCTTCTCAGTCCCCATCAGGATCCTTGGCCCATTCATTCTCATTCCTTCATGATTATATGATTGTAGTTAGTGCGTACTCCATTCTTAGGCTTCTACCTTTTTGCTTGGCGTTACTTCATAAGAGGTCTTTGCACATTTGCTTTCCTCATACTTGTTACTCTTAATTGTTTTATACTATTTCCTTACATGAGTGTATCACAATCTGATCAGCAATTCCCCTTGCTGTTAAACATTTAGGTTGCTTCCAGTTTTTTCAGTTATATATCATGTTGCCATGAAAAAAAATCTTTGAGCAGATCAGCCTTTTTTTAGACTTGAAATAAACAGAGGTCTGGAGGAGAGGGTGACACTAGCTTTCTTGCTGTCTCTTAAACGAGATGCTGCCACCTCAGAACTCCAGGCATTTCCCCTGGTGGTCTCTTATCCCTGGAACCCTGCTACCTCACATCCACATCCTGGCTTCCCCAACCTCCTACCTAAAATCTCACTTTCTACAGGAAGCCTCTCCCTACCCCTCTTAATTCTGGTGCCTTCCCTCTGTTGATTATTTCCTATTTATCCTTTATATAGCTGGTTTGTACAGAGCTGTTTGTATGTTGCCTCCCCCATTAGGCTGGGAGCTCCTTGAGGGCAGGAACTACTATCTTTTGCCTTTCTTTGTATCCTCAGCACTTAGTTCAGTGTCTGGCACATAGTAGTCGCTTAATAAATTCTTATTGACTGGCTGAGGATAGTCCAAGTATTCTGAGATGGGATTGGATGTGTTTTCTTGGAGGGAAGTATTGTCCCCATCTGTCAAATGGGGCAGGTGTACTTACATGGCCTGTTTTATGGTGATATTATGAAGAAAGTGGTGCATAGCTGTAGAAATGTTCACTGTTGTTACCATCTAGTTAGAGTAGACGGTTCATATAGAAATGTAGTGAGGAGATAAACATGGCACCAGACAGTGGAGGGCCTTGAATGCCAGGTGGAGGACTTTAATCTTGATCCAATAAGCAAGAGAGAACCATTGGAAATTTCTTACTTAGCTCGGCAGACTGATCTGTACAAAGCCATGACAGTAATCAGACCCACTTTGTGAGGCTCTGAGGTAGGAGGGAGCTGGAGAGTTTCTCAGAAAGGTCCCTTCCCTGACATGAGAGAGAATAGAAGCTTCTTACCAACCTCTTTCTTTTTTCATTAATAAAAGTGTACTGAGTCATAAGAGTGGCTGACATTATTTAGTACTTTAAAATAAAAAACAATCACATGAGGTAAGCACTTTAGGCAGCGTTATCTTAATTTTACAGATGAGCAAAGCCATGTGCAGGGAGGTTGCTGCTTGTCCAAGTTCACAAAGCTCATACATTTTCAGAGATGGAATTTGAACCCAGGTTTTCCTAACTCTAAGCCTAGACTACTTTTTGCTCGGCTCTGCTGCTTCTCTGTGAGCCCAGCTTGGTGTTCTGTGTCCTATGTGGGGTATGGAAAATGCAGGAGACACACATCTTGCCCATGACATCACATCCTCTGTAGAGAGGTAAGAACAAATACATGAAACAGCTCGGAAATAGTTATAGGATGGCAGATAAATGTCTCTGGGAGCCTGTGTGCGAGCACCAGCCACAGTTGGATGACCTGGTCATAGGGTCATAGGTCTGGGACCAGAAAGGGCCCTCAAGGGCCATCTAGTACATCCCCCTGGAGGTTAAGCAATTTGCCCAAGGTCATAGGAGCACAAAGTGTCAGAGCCAGAATTTGAACCCAGGTCCTTGACGCCATAGCTGGTGGTTCTTCCATTCTAGCATGAGGCAGCATCAGGTAGGGGCAAGAGATTTGAAAAAGGAGTCAAGAGCCCTGGGCTCTAGTTTTATCTGTGCCACTGATTCTTTGTGAAGTCTTGGGAAAGGCATTTCCCCTTTTGGGTCCTCATTTTCCCCTAAACCAGGGGTTTGGGCCAGATAAGCCCCAAGGTGCTGTCTCAAGGTCACCCTGAGAGAGTCTGAGGCTATGGCCTCTCCCCAAACGGTGGCTCACTGGGGCTGGGGTCTCTCTTGCTCGGCTGTTCTCCCATCTTGCAGTGCTTGGCCAGACATTGCTGATGTGAAGTGGGCGGCTCTGACCACCTCTCTTTGCTCAATGGGCTAGGCCCGAGAAGACCCTTGTTTGGCCTGCCCTCTGCCTCTGCCAGGCAAAACAGGGAACAAGAACTTCCCCAAGAGCTACTGAAAAAGGGCCCTAATGAAATTCACTGTTCTTTTTTTTTTTTTCCCTTTTTAAATGTTTTATTGATGCTCTTTTCTTACATCATAGCTCCTTCCCAGTTACTCTTTCTCTTGGAACAGAGAAGTACAGTCAAACAAACCAGATCAACACACTGGCCCCAGTCCCTCATTCCTCACCTGCAGCCCACCTCCTCTGCTTTGAGGCAGGAGGCCTGCTTCCCCGGCAGGCCTTGGAAGCCACACTTGGTCACAGTGTTGCTGAGAGTTCTGGTCCTTCCGTGTTGTTTTCCCTTCCATCCTTGTGACTGATAAATGCTTTTCCAGGTTTTGATTAGTTAACGTTAGTTCATAGTAGTCTTCCCAAGTTTCACAGAATCCTTCTTCAGTGTCATTTCTTATGGCCTGGTGACATTCTGTTACATCCTTTTACCACATTTTGCTTGGACCCTCCCTGGTCAGCAGGCTCCCGGCTTTGCTTTCACCTGTGCTACCAATGAGTAGTGCTGGTCCTAATACTTGTGTATGTATGGGACCTTTTCCTCTGTCTGTGATCACAGTGGGATCTGTGCCTGGTAGAGAGGCCACCGACGGGGACAGGCCATTCTCAGGAGGCTACGAAATAAGGAGGCCATTTACCCTCAGGACTCGATGCTCAGCACTCTGTACAGATTTATGTCTGTGTTGGGAGGGCTGAGAGGAGGAAAAATTATAGCTTGGAATCACTTTACTATTGAGGTGGACAACTTTAGTTTTAAATCATTCCCAGCATATATAATGGGAATGACACTGGACCTGGAGCTCAGCCCACCCAACTAGAATAACCCTGTGTGCCTACATAGAATGGAATAAGCATTTATATAGTGCCTACTGTATGTTAGGCACTGTGCTTTACAGATATCTCATTTGATCTCACAACCTTGGAGGGAAGGTGCTATTTTTATCTTCATTTTACAGTTGAGGAAACTGAGGCAAACGAAGTTAAGTGACTTGTCCAGAGTCACACAACTAATAAGTGTCTGAGGCTGGATTTGATCTGAGGTTTTTTACATATACATATATATACATACACATATACATATATGTATGTATATATCTGTTCTGTGTCCAGTGTGAGATGTTGGTCTGTGCTTTGTTTCTGCCAAACTACTTTTTAGTTTTCCCAGTAATTTTTTTTTTCAAATGTCGACTTCTCCTGAAAACCCAGGTCTTTGCGTTAATCAAACACGAGATTACTGTAGTCATTTACTACTATGTATTGTGTACCTAACCTCTTCCACTGATCGTGCACTCTATTTCTAAGTGAGTACCAGATTGTTCTGATGATTATCGCTTTGTAATATAGTTTGAAATCTGGCTGCTAGGCTTCCTTCCTTAACATTTTTTTTTCATTGATTCCCTT
Source organism: Phalanger gymnotis (assembly GCA_028646595.1). Taxonomy (NCBI): domain Eukaryota; kingdom Metazoa; phylum Chordata; class Mammalia; order Diprotodontia; family Phalangeridae; genus Phalanger; species Phalanger gymnotis. Next base: position 767,239,088 of record CM053622.1, read on the forward strand.
GATATTCTTGACCTTTTGTTCTTCCAGATGAATTTTATTATTTTTTACAGTTCTATAAAATAATTCCTTGGTAGTTTGATTGGTATGGCACTAAATAAGTAAATTAACTTAGGTAGAATTGTCGTTTTTATTATATTGGCTAGTCCTACCCATGAACAATTAATATTTCTTCAATTATTTAGATCTGTCTTTATTTGTGTGAAAAATATTTTGTAATTGGGTTCGTATAATCCCATGGTTTGTCTTGGCAGGTAAATTCTCAAGTATTTTATATTGTCTACAGTGATTTTAAATGCTGATGATTTATGTGGGTTTATTTTATATCCTGCAAATTTGCTGAGGGTGTTAATTGTTTCAACTAGTTTTTTTGTTGCTTCTCTAGGGGCAGCTAGATGGCACAGTGGATAGAGCACTTGGCTTGGAATCTGGAAAACTTATCTCTATGAATTCAGATCCAGCCTCAGATACTTACTGTGTGACCCTGGGCAAGTCAGTTCCTCTTCTACAAAACGAGCTGGAGAAGGAAATGACCAACCACTTCAGTATCTTTGCCAAGAAAACCCCAGATGAGGTCATAAAGTGTAAGACACAACTAAAATGACTGAGCGACAGCTAGAGTTCTCTAAGTATACCATCATTTTATTTAAAAAGAGTGGTAGTTTTGTTTCCTCACTGACTTTTCATTCCTTCCATTCTTTTTTCTTGTTTTTTTTTTCTATAGCTAGCACTTATAGTGCAATATTGAATAATAATGGTGGTAATGGACATCCTCACTTCACTTGTGATCTTATTGGGAAGGTTTCAAGTTTGTTCCCTATAGAGATATTGCTTGCTCTTGGTTTTGGATAGATACTACTTATCATTTTAAGAAAGGCTCCATTGATACCTATGCTTTCTAGTGTTTTTATGGGCATGGGGGCTGTATTTTGTCAGAGGCTTTTTCTGCATTTGTCGATATAATCATATGATTTTTGTTGTTTTTGTTATTGATGTGGTAGATTATGCTGATATATTTAATATTGAACCAGCCCTGCATTCCTGGTATAAATCCCACCTGGCCATGATATATGATCTTTGTGACATATTGCTGTAATCTCCTTGCTAGTATTTTATTTAAATTTTTTGCATCAATATTCATTAAGGAAATTGGTCTATAGTTTTCTCTCTTTTTGCTCTCCCTGGGTTTAGGGATCAAAATTATATTAGTGTCATAAAAGGAATTTGATAGGACTCCTTTACCTATTTTTTTTTTCAAATAGTTTATACAGTAGTGGGATTGATTGTCCCTTAAATGTTTGGTAGAATTCACTTGTAAATCCGTCTGATCCTGGGGATTTTTTTCTTAAGGAGCTCATTGATGGCTTATTCAATTTCTTTTTCTGAGATAGTTATTTAAATATTCTAATTCCTCTTCTGTTAATCTGGGCAGTTTATATTTTTGTAAATATTCATCCATTTCACTTAGATTGTCAATTTTACTGGCATATACTTGGGTAAAATAACTCCTAATGATTGCTTTAATTTCATCTTCATTGGTGGCGCATTTACCCTTTTCATTTTTGATACTGGAAATTTGGTTTTCTTTCTTATTAATCCAGTTAACCAATGGTTTATTTTATTGGTTTTTTTTTTTAATAAAGCCAGCTCCTAGTTTTATTTATTTGTCCAATTTTTTTTTAACTTTTACTTTTATTAATCTCTCTGTTGATTTTCAGGATTTCTATTTTGGTATTTGATTAGGGATTTTTAATTTGTTCTTTTTCTACTTTTTTTTTTGGTTGTATGCGCAATTCATTAATTTGTTCTTTCTTTCTATTATTGATGTTTGCATTTAGAGACATAAATTTTCCCCTAAGTACTCTTTGATTGCATCCCACAAATTTTGGAATGTCTCATTGTTGTCTTTCCTTTTAATGAAATTATTGTTTCTATGATTTATTCTTTGACCCACTCATTCTTTAGGATTAAATTGTTTAGTTTCCAATTAATTTTTAATATATGCTTCCATAACTCTTTATTAAATGTAATTTTTATTGCATTTTGGTCTGAAAAATATGCATTTCTGCTTTTTTGCATTTGGTTGTGAGGTTTGTGTGCCCTAATACATGGTCAGTTTTCATGAAGGTGTCATAATAGAGCTGAGAAAAGGTACATATATATTCCTTTCTATTCCCATTAAGTTTTCTTCAGAGGTCTATCATATCTAACTCTTCTAAGCTTCTATTCATCTCCGTAACCTCTTATTTATTTTATGGTTAGATTTATCTAACTCTGAGAAGGGAAAGTTGAGGTCCCATGCTAGTATAGTTTTACTGTCCATTTTGTTGTGTAATTGATCTACTTTTTCCTTTAAGAATTTGGATGCTATGCCACTTGGTGTATATATGTTTAGTATTGATATTACTTCTTTGTCTATTGTGCCTTTTAGCAAGATGTAGTTTTCCTTGCTTATTTGTTTTAATTAGGTCTATTTTTGCTTTTGCTTTGTCTGAGATCATGATTGCTACCCCTGCTTCTTTTTTTTTTTACTTTATCTGAGCATAATAGATTCTTCTCCAGCCCTTATTTTAACTCTCTGTGCCTCTCTCTGTGTAAACAGCACATTGTTGGATTCTGGTTTCTAACCCTTTCTCCTATCCATTTCCATTTTATGGGTGTGTTCATCCCATTCATATTCACAGCTATTATTACTAACAGTGTATTTCCCTTCATCCTATTTTCTTCTGTTTATTTTTTCTCTCTTCTTTTATTCTGTCCCTCCTCTAAAGTTTGTTTTGCTTCTGACCATTGCCTTTTATCTATGTTCCCTTTCATATCCATCCCCCCCCACACCCCTGCTTTCTTTTATCCCCCACCTCTCCTTCTTCTTTGTTGGGTAAGATAGTTTTCTATTACTAATTGAGTATGTATATATGTATTTTCCCTTTTTGAACCAATTGTTGCCCACCCTCTAGCTCATTTTACAGATGAGGAACTGAGGCAAACAGGGTTAAGTGATTTGCTTAGAGTCACACAGCTAGTAAGTGTCTGAGGCCAGCTTTGAACTCAGGAAAATGATTCCAGGCCCAGTGCTTTATCCACTTTATCCACTGTAACATCTAGCTATTGCCTAACCTAGAGATACATTATAACATAGAATGTTAAAGCTGAAAGGACTTTTAGAACATAGAATATTATAGTTAAAAGGGCCCTAAAAACAGAATGTCAGAGCTAGGAGGAGCCTTAGAACCCAGAATGTCAGAACTGGGAGAGCCCTTAGAACACAGTGTCAGAGCTGAAAGGGGCCTTAAAATATCTAGTCCAATCTTCTTATTCAGAGGAAGAACTCAAATCCTAGAGAAATGATTGGCCCAGGACTACACCACTAGGTAGCATCAAAGCTTGGATTAGGGGACCCCCCCCAATCTTCTGACTTCACATTTCTTGTGCTCTTTGTGCATTGGCCCTTTTCTTCAACCAAGACAATCCTTCTCTTGTTTTGGGAACCTAGTTGCAAAGTTGAGGTCTTTATAGCTTACATTTATGTGACACTTAATTTCTTCTAAATAAATGCTGGGATGGAGGTGGTACAACCAGTGACCCATTTTACAGACATAGCAACTGAAGCTCAGAGAAACATGTCATGCCCAGGGTTACCTCATGAGGACCAGAGCTGGAACTTGAACCTAAGAAATGAGTCAGTTGCCCTTTCTTCTTTCTCATTCACCTGTGAACTGCTTGAGAACAGGCACCGGTTTTTGCCTTTCTTTGTATCTCCAGTACTTAGCAGAATGCCTGGTACATAGGAGGCTTGTTGACTGAGTCTGTCTGTGCTATGCAGCCCCTTGCGTGCAATCATTTAGTTTGTGATAGGGATGTTGATTCTCCCAGTGGGCCTTCATGCCTGAGGTCAAACCATTTGCTGGAACTTTGGCAAACTTCCTGTTGCCCTCCTGGGATGCCTGTGAGCCCTACCCAGAAGGAAGTCCAGGGGATTTCCAGGATGAACCTTCCAAGGGGGTTGTCAGGTCAACCACCCACTGTTCCCCACAGCCCCTCGGGGTCAGGCAACAGCAGAACTGAGTAAAGGATAAGGGACCTCTCAGGCGTCACCCTCTGAATTTCTGGGGCTTTTTAGTACTTTTGAAAACAAATGTTGAATCAGATACTGAGTTTTTACAGTATCTTTTACTGTCGTGTGTGTGTGTGTGTGTGTGTGTACGTTATCTTCACTGTCCTGGAACCAACCCTGCAGGAATTTGGGTACCTCACTGGGGTAGGCTTCCTGCCAGCCCAAGGAGGCGCCATCACCCTGACTGAGCACAGCCATAACTGGGTGGACCCTTTACTCAAGTTACATGCAAGTTTTTTTTTTTTGTTGTTGTTGTTCTTTTAGTAGATGGGTACCTCATAGTGCCTTCTGCTCTAGGTGTCTCAAGGCCATCTTTATTATGTTGGAGGGAAGATGTTACTGTGATGCCAGGACCCGTGAGGAGCAGGGTGTGCCAGCTTGGCACCTGGCCTCTGGGCATGGCTGATGCGTTGCCCTCTTGGTGGTTCATGTCACTGTCTGGGGACACCCGAGATTTCTATTTTGGACTTATTTCTGTTGCTCTCTGTGATCCCTTCTTCATCTGCAATGTGCAGGGCCTACACGGTTGCTCATTTTGTATAACTCTTTCCTGTTTGCAAAGTGTATTCCCAATACATCCATTCATATGAGATGTTAAGTAGTCAACTATTACCCTCCTTTTACAGAGGAAGAAACTGAGGTGTGAGGTATCCAGAGATGTGAATGGCCTTGCCTACCTAAGGCCATATAGCTCGTGAGTATTGTAACCAGCACTAGAGCTCCTGCCTCAACGTTTCCAAGCTTGCTTCTCTTTTCCCAATACTTTGCATGGTCCTGTTTTTACAAATCATCCATTGATATCTCTCTGCTTTGCCCTGCCTTCTTGAGGCCGTGTCCATGAACATAACCTCTGGAAAGGTCTGCCAGTAGACTGTTTGTAGACTAAGGGACCAGCCCACATGTGGGGAGACTCTGAGTCAAGGGCTTGGTCACCAAAGGAATTTCTTTTTGCAGGGGTGGGGTGGGTAAAGAAGATGCACAACAGCTCATGAAAGTCAGCTTCCCATATTAATCTCCACCAGTGGGTGAGAATCCCTGCTTTGAGAACCATGTCTTTTAAAGAAGTCGAAGTATTTTACCAATGAGGAAAATGAGGTTCAGAAGTATATGACTTTGCTAGAGTCATAACATTGAATAAGAAGAGTTGAGAAGCAGAGCCAGATCTCCTGACTCCATGTTCATGCAGCCTCCCTTTGCACCATGTGGTGCTACCTCTGTCAGGCAAGCTAGAAGACATTGAGTATCCAGCTCATCCCGTAACCTTCACGAGCAGAAACCTCTTTCCATCAGTTTATGGGTGGTCAGGTTTGAAGAAATTCACAGGGAGGGAAGAAGGGCTGATCACCTTGGCTGATGGTTCCTGGATACCACGAAGAGTGAGTGGGCAGTTGGGGGCTTTGGGCTAACCTGAGGTTTCTGAGTTACCTGGACATTTCAGTCATCTGTACCCCTTCCTCCTGTGGGTACCAAGAATGGAGAGGGAACAAGGAGAAAACTCTCAGAATGGTCAGGTTCTAACACCATTCCCCCTCTGCTTCTTGCCATGATGCTTGGCTCTGCCCACAGATTGCCTGTGGTTCTTGAGGAATAATGAGGCCTGTCCTGGTGGTCCGTGGGGTCTTTAGTGCTTCCAGCCCCAGAATGTAGCCACAGGACCTAGACTGAGCTCCAGGATTCTCCTCCTGTGCTCTTCAGCTGGATTCAGTGCTCTGATAGAATAAGCTCTCCATCCACGTCTGAATTGAAATCAAATCTTAGAGCTAAAAGGAAGATGGGTGAACACTGGCTTAGCTAGCTGTCTGACACAGTTGAAATATTGTCTTCAGTTCCGGGCACTACCTTTAGGATCCACATTGATAAGCTAGAGAGCGTTCAGAGGAGGACAGCTGGGGTGGGGGAAGGCCGGAGAAGGACTGGTTTGAAGGAAATGGAGATATTTTGCTCTGGAAGGACTTGGGGCGGTCTTTGAATGTTTGAAGACTGTTGCCTGGGAAAGGGATTGGAGTGGCTACAAAGGCAGATTTAAGGGAGAAAACCCTCTCCCAAACCTCAGGAATTAGAGAGCCATCCCAAAGTGGAATGGGCTGGCCCAACATTTGATGGATCGCCCCTCGATGGAGGTCTTAAAGGCTGGTGACTTGTTGGGTGTGCAGTAAAGGGGATTCTGGTTCAGGCATGGATCAGATTTGGTATTCTTCAAAGCCCTTCCCAGTTCCTCGGGTGTGTGTATGTGTATGTGTGTGTGTGTGTGTGTGTGTGTGCGTGCACACATGTGCACATGTGTGTATATATGTGCTTCTCTGTGGTTTTGTTTTGACACAAGACATATTTTCCAATAAGCATCTGGGCCAATCCTTTTACAAAGTATGCTCCTGAAAAAGATTATTACTTATATACTGAAAGGGACAATGTGCCCTTTAACTCTAGCAATAAGGTTCTGACATTGACTTCTGTATCGGAGGAGGTCTTTTGATTGCCTGTCTCTGTGACTTTATTTACCTCGTCCCCCTTACTGTATTATTTGTATATTAGACAATCCTCCTAGAACATTCTCATAGAAAAGAGGATCCAGCCTCCTGGCCCTGGATTCATTATGGGAAAGGGTCCTGGATGTGTGGGCAGAGGCCCTGGGTTCAGGACTCAAACTTCTCCTTACCATCTCTAGGTAAGTCACAATCACAGAAGTTGAGAATTGGAAAGGACTTCAGCTCCAACTGAAAAAGGTCTTTATAAGGTCTCCAACCAATGGTTGTCCAGCATCCACTTGACAGTTTGTGTGTGTGTGTTGGGGGGGAGGGGGAGTTGTGTGTGGAGAGTGCAAGTGTCCAGGGAAGTTCTATGAGGTCATAGGTCATAAGGAAGGCACCTTAGGGACTGTATAGTCCTGCCCTTCCTTTCTATACAGGAGGAGGTTGAGGTCTAGCCACAGGTACTGTGATTTGCTCAATGACATACAGGTAGTAAATATCAAAGGTTGGATCTGACTCCAAAGCCAGCGGGGTCTTTTCACTCATGTCTGAGGGTCCCAGAATCACAGAATTTGAGATTTCGAAGTAACCTCAATGGTCTTGTCCAACCCATACTGTATCCCTACTCTAACATAACTGACAAGTAGTCCTCTAGCTCCTGCCTAGACTATCAAGGATGGGGAGCCCACCCCCTCTCTGAGTAGCTGTGTCAGTAAGCAAAATGGGCTCCTTAGCACTTAGTTCAACAAGTGCCTTTGAAGAGTTTGGCTTTTGTTTGGTTTGAGTAATTCAGCTATTTCATTGAATCTTACTAAGTGCTAAGCCCCAGGCCCAAACCCCTACTGGTGTAAAACCTTTGTGGGTGTGGATTGGCAACTAAGGTGGGGCCCAAGGTGGGTCTAACTCCAGGAAAGGCCTAGTTTACATGTCTGGGACAGCAGAGGCTTTTAGACCACGTGGGTTTAAGTCACTCTTTGTGGTGATTCTAGGTCACGTGGGTGAGTCGCATGTGTGACTCACCCCTGACCCTGAAAAAGATATAAAACCAGGGGTTGGCCTTCTCCTCTCTGGAGCTCTTTGCCGAAGCAGTGGTGGCGTGTGACTCTGGGCCAGCCCTTGTTCTGAGCTCCCTAGCTGAACCTAGATGTTGTTAACTATGAATTGTATTGGGTCTGTCTGTTTGTAATTTGTTTAAGGGCTCTTGAGATGGTGTTGATGAGGAAACTCTGGGCAGCTGTAGCTAAAGAGCCCTCCAGCTTGTAAACCCGGATGCTGAGACTTTGTTTAACTCTGGTAACTAT
>CM053622.1:767247067-767307301 GCA_028646595.1 Phalanger gymnotis
CTGGACCCCCACAGAAGCTGCTAGCCAGATTGTGGAAACAGTAGCCCATTCCATTTTGGGTGGGAAATTTTTCCTGCCATCAATCCTAAAGTAGTCTCTTAACAACTTCTACTCGTTGTTCCTGCTTCTGCTCCATGGGCCCAAGTCCCATCTCTGCCAATATGACAGTCCTTCAGATATCTGACCATAGCTCTCTTGTCTCCCTGAGTCTCCTGCCTATTTTCTTTAAAAAAAATTTTTTAAAATTTATTTAGTATTTTATTTTTTTTCCATTTACATCTAAAAACTATTTTTGACATTTGTTTTTAAGACTTTCCTACTTTCTTCCACCACTCCTCCTAAGGCATGCACTTAGGGCCCCTCTTCAACTTGCTTGCTCTGGGATATTCTCCAGCTCATCAATGTCCTTCTTGAACCATGGCTCCCCCCAAATTATACTTGTGAAGTTGTTTCTTATTGCCAAGGGGAAGTTTACCCGTATCCCTGTCTAATTGCCTATTACTAGCCCAGGCTCTCTGGAGCCTGTTGAGATGCTTTTGGATCCTGCTCTGGCACCCACTGACTCAGCCATCCCTCCCAGCTACGTCCATCTGCACATTTGATGGGTCTCATCCATGCCTTTATTTGAGTCACTGATAAAAATGTTCAGTACAAAGCCTAGGGCCTCGCCGCAGATCCCTGGGTTCTCCATTGGAGACTGTCTACTCTGCTGACGTGGGACCATTACTGCCTAACAATTCTTTGGCCTGGCCCGTCTACCGTTCTGAATCCCTCTCGTCCTTTTGTCTTCTGCTACTCTCTATCTCATCTTATTCCCAGGAATAATACGAGATAGTTGTTCAAGTAGCCAGCTTGATAGTTTATCCCTCTCAGCTCCCCGTCTATGATCCCATGGCTGCTGAAAATATCTTGAAGGCAATTAACAATCAAATTCAGTGGATATTTTTGGGTATAGATTGGACAAGTGGGCCTTGAGGTCCCTCCCAACTGAAATTCTGTGATTAAGCTCCTGTTGGTTGCAGGACCCATTGCCAGATTGTGATAATAATAGTGAGCATTAATATAGTGCTTTAAAATTTGAAAAACACTTTACAAATATTACCTTGTTTGACCCTCATAACAACCCTGGGAGGCAGGTGCTGTTTTTATCCCCATTTTACAGATGAGGAAACTGAGGCAGAGAGCGGTTATGGGACACTCCCAGAGTCACACAGCTAGTAAGTGTCTGAGGAAGGATTTGAACTGGAGCCTTCCCTCCACTGTGCCACTTAGCTTAGTGCTGGCTATTAAGAGAGACATAAAGATAGGTAAGAAGACCTAATCCCTAACCTGGTGGAACTGATAGCCTAGTGGAGAGTGATACAGAGACAAAGAATGAAACAATCCCAGGTGTAACTTTTTTCTTCACCACTTGGCAGATGATCCTCCAGTATTGTTGTCGCCAAAAACTTCATCACTTTGTAGCCAACCTGGGGAGGCGCCTCTCCAAACAGTGCTAAATGATGCCTTGGCAACAGACCGGCAAGACGTTCTGGCCTATTAAGACTCGAAGGAGGTTCTGCTCTACCCTTTGAAAACCCATACTCAGTGGGCTCCCCAATTAGGACATCACCAAACATTTATTAAGCACCTTAGAAAGACAAAGATGAAAACCCTCCCAGACCACAAGGAGCCTGCATGGGGGGTTGGGAGAGACAGAGCCTGTCTATACTGTGATGAGGGACCTAGGGAGAACGTGATACCTAGAATGCTATGTGATGACACCTCACCAAGTTGGCTGAAGGATGAGGTCTTTCTTGCCCACATCTCTTGTGCACCATCAGCTAAATCTTACAACCATCCCTAGTTTAGAGAGTGCTCCCACTAAAGAAATTGTAGATATTTAAAATGTTAGTGTGCAGTGCCCTGGTAAAAAAAACCCTTAACAAAAGCATACAAGTGATCTTAAGGTCAAAGGTTAAAGAAGGTCATTACTGACTTGGGATGCAGGCAATCTGAGAAGCCTTCCTGGAAGCAGCAGAGATTCAGTAATTCACGCTGATAGTAGGAATATGAATAATCCCCAAGCCACTGACCTTTGGCTTTGGGAATATGGCCACAGGTAGAAGAAAAAGAGACCTGTTCATGCATCTGTGTTGCCTACTTCATTACCTTGGTTTAACTGCTTGACCAGGCAGGATAGATTGGAGACAGCTGGAAGCCATTAGACATTTCAGAACAAAGAAGCAATGCATGGAGAGCCCATGTGTGGCCCCCAGATGTGTATTAGAAAGGTGCATCAGCAGGGGCACAGCAAATGCGTATGAAGACATATACAGCATAAATATGAATGCAGTTATATTCAAGGTTGTTTGGGATGGAGGTTACTAGCAGTTGGGGGGAATCTGGAAAGGCTTTTTACAGAAGACAGTCCTTAAGCTGCTTGTTCAGGAAGAGAGAGACTTTATGAAGTGGGGGTAAGAAGGGAGGGCATTGCAGGCATCAGGGACAGCCAGTTCAAAGACATGGTGACAGAAGATGAAGTGTCCTAGGTGAGGAGCAGAGAGGTCAATTTGGCTGTATGGCAGAGAGCAGCAGGAGGGGTAGTGTCCAGTGAGGCTGGAAGGATAGATTGGGGCCAGGCTGTGGAGGGCTTTCAAAGCTAAGTGGAGAATTTCTATTTGATTCTGAAAGCACTAGGGAACCACTGGAGTTGATTGAATAGGGGAGTCAACATGGTCAGATCTACACTTAAGAAAAAAGACTTGAGCAGCAGGGATAGAATGGATTGGCATGGGGAGAGCAATTAGGAGGCTTTGTAATCGTTTAGGCAAGGGGGGGATAAGGGCCCGCACCAAGATGGCAGCTCTGTAAATGGAGAGAAGGACTTGGATGCTTGAAATGTTGTGAAGGTAGGAGCACAAGATTTGATTGGATGTGTGGGGTGAGGGAGAAAGAAGAATCAGGATAACGCAGAGGTTACCAAAGTGGGGGCCTCCAAGGATGGTGGTTCCTTAGGCAAGAATGGAGAAGTTTGGAAATAGGGATGTGGTGGGTACAATTTACCCATATTTCAGCAAAGCCTTTTAATGAAATCTCACAAGACAGATGTGGAGTTTTTTGTTGTTGGTCAGTTGTGTCCAACTCTTCGTGACCCTGTAGACCCATCCTGTTCATGGGGTTTTCTTGGCAAAGATACTAGAGTGGTTTGCCATTTCCTTCTCCAGCTCGTTTTACAGACGAGGAACTGAGGCAAATAGGGGTTAATTGACTTGCCTAGGGACACACAGCCAGATTTTGAACTCAGATCTTCTTGACTCCAGGCCCAGTGCTCTAGCCACTGCACCACCTAGCAGTGCCAGACGTGGGCTGGATGATAGCTGTAGTACAGTTAAGTGAGCTGGTTTGGTGACTGGAGTCACTAGCTCCAAAGTGCTGTTAGCTTGGAGGGAAGTCTCTAATGAAACCGCCCCTCCCCGCCCAGACTTCAGGCCTTGGATCGCTACTGTTGAAAATTTTTCATGTGGTACATTTATCAGATCTGTAGATGCCACAAATCAGGGAAGGATTACGGGATCCTGGAAGATCTCCACAGGCTAAATGTTGGGCAGATCTAGGAAGAAACTTGACAGAGATAAATGGTAAATCTTCAACTTTGAAATCCAAAATCAGCTTCACATTCTCTAGTAGACGGCCAACTCATCGTGTCAGTAGGGTAATCTAGCAGTCAAGAAAGTGGGTGGGATATTAGGTTGTATGACGATTTGTAGAGGGTCCAGAAGAAAGGAGGAGGTGCTAGTGTTGATGTGCCCTGCCTCTGGTCAGTCACATCTGCCATGTTGTGTTCAGGTTGGGCATCATATTTTAGCAAGGACATGGATGAACTGGAGAGCAGCCAGAATGGGAGGGGCCTCCTGAGCATGCTTCCTGTTAAAGGCACCAAGCCTAGAGGTGGAAAAACTTGTATGGGGTGGGGAGGATGGGATGGCATCTTCAAGTATCTGAACTATCACAGCAAAGAAGAATTAATCTTGTTCTGCTTGGCCACAGGGGGGCAAAACTAAGAGCCCTGGGTATAAGTGGCAAAGGAGAAGACCTGGACATGTTTTAAGGAAGAACTTTTTAATGGTCACAGCTGTCAAAAAATGGAACAGCCTGTTGCAAGTAGGTAGTGGGTTCTTGATAGCTAGTGGAGACTGGGCAGCTGCTCTTGAGGGGATCTTTAGTCAGGCATAGGTTCCACAGAGAGAGTGGAACTTCATCCCTTCCTTAGGCTTTGACCTCCATGACTCTGTGTGCTTGGAATTAGTCAAATGAACACAGGCCATTCTAGGAGGGGCTCCTAGCTGACCTCCATCTGTCTGCAGTGGGCACTGATGGCTTCCTTTGGAAACCCTGAGTGAGAATCTCGTGTCCTTGGTGCGTGTCTTGTTCTGCCACTAACCTTGCTAAGTGACCTTGGGCAAGTCCTTTCTAGTGTGTTCGAATGAAGAGAAAGCCCTGAATTCTTGTGGCTTTTAGTAAGTCATTTACCTCTCTGGGCCTTGGTTTCCTCATTTCAAATGTCTGTGTGTGGTTCCAGTGGGGCCTGAAGTCCACAGTTGAGGCTATCTCTGCCTTGTTGGGGATCCTAACTCCTTTCTCTGTTAAGTGTTCCATTTCATTTCCCATCTCTCTCCTCTGAGAAAGGTGAGAGGGAATGTTTTAGAGATTTAGCTTCATCTGACCTGGAGAGGGGTGTACGAAAGGATGACTAGCTTCCTCTAGCAGAGAGCCTCCCTAAGGCCCCTCCAGGCAGTTCTGAACCATCTGATCTGGACAGGAGAGCTTAGGAAGCCGAGAGGAGTCTGGAACGAGGCAGGCAGTTGTGACCTGTGTCTGGAGGAGAGCCAGAGAGCAAGAGTGGGTCTGTGCAGCCCGGACGCCAGAGCCAGCCAGGAGCCCTAGTTCTGGCAGAACATTAGACTGACACCCAAGACCACAACAAAGTAAGGGGCTGCTGTCTGGAGCTGGCACCAGCTCCAAGTCTTAGGTGATGGATCCTAGGGGGAAGGGAGGAGTGCTTCCCATCATTAGTTTGGCAGCATCATCAGATGTGTCATGTGGGAGGTGGGGTAGGGAGGTCTGGATATTGCCACATCAACCCTTGTGCTAGTGGCCTGAGGGATTTCTCAGGAAAGGGAGAAGTTAGAGTGAGAATCCTCAGGAAGAGACCCTTCACAATCTAGTCCAGATCCTATTTACAAGCAGGATGACTGAGGCCTGGAGAGATGAAATGACTTTAGCCAAGGCCACATAGCCAGTGGTTATTTGTGCAGGTTCATGGACCTCTTTAATGGCCCCCAAACTTGCTTCACAGCCTTGTAAGGGAGGGGTATCAGCATCCTCACTCTTTCATTTTTGAAAATAAGTTTTTGTTGATATCTTTTGCTTTTCTGTCACCTGCATTTTTCAGTGTCTCCCTCCCTCTCCCAGAGAAGCATCTTTTATAAGAAAGAATAAGAAAAGAGACAAAGAAGCCAGTTCACTAAGACTAACCAGCAGGTCACACAGATCTGGCATTAACTCAGCATCCCATCCTCACATTCGCCCAGATCTGCAGAGAAGGGGGTGGGGGTGGCCTAGTGCCTTCTCGTTTCTTCTCTGCACCCAAGCACGGTCATCAGAATTCCACAGCATTCCATTTGACCATTTGCATCATTGTAGTCATTTTGTATGTATGTATGTTGTAGTCTTTGTATATATATTTTTCCTTCCTTTACTTTGCTCATCCCATTTTTTTTTAATAGATGAGGAAACCGAGTGAGTCTGAGAAATGAACAATCCTCACCGGTAGTGCTTTGGAAAGGTCCTTGCAGACCTCAGAGTACTCCAGAAATGTGAGCTGTTAATTCCTTTTCAGAGTCTCAGTTTTCTCATTTGTAAAATGAGAATAATAGCCCCCCCCCACACCTCACGGGGTTGTTGTGAGGATAAATTAGAGCTAAAATGTGCTCGAGGTTTTTTTGCAAACTTTATAATTATCCCATTCAATCCTAAAACAACCTTGTAAGACTGATGTGATTGCTACCCCCATTTTATAGATGAGGGAACTGAAGTTCAGAGAGGTTAAGTGACTTGCCAAGGGGCCCACAGTGTCTGAGGGTGATTTTTGAACCCAGCGCTTGACCTATTATGAGAATACACCGATAAGGATGCGTCTGAGGTGGGATTTGAACCCAGTTAGTAGCACCACAGAGTCAGAAGAGAATTGGGAGATAATCCTCCCTGGCCCTCTGATGCCTACATGGAATTAACTTCCTTAAGGATTGTTCATTTCTAGTGACTGCTAGGAAGCAGCAAAGTAGAGTGTTGAACCCAGGTTCTGTGACCTAAAAATCCAGGGTTCTTTCTTTTTATACTGTGCTCCTCCAGGGTCAAAACCGAGATTAGAACCCAGGTTTCATATCTCAGGCCACTTCTTTTTTGGGAGTGTGTGTGTGTGTGTGTGTGTGTGTGTGTGTGTGTGTGTGTGTGTGTGTTCATGCATGTGCATGTGAGCTTGCTTTGTCAACCATCAACATGTATGCAATGTAGTAAGGCTATCACACTGCCCATTCTTCATCAAATGTGAATATTTCTCCACCCAGTCCCTCCCATCTATTCATTCAAGACATTGACTTATTTCTTCCCCCAGGATTACTTTTGCTTCCTGAGAACTGACCCAGTTGGAAAGTACTGGGGGTGTGTTGGGTTAGGAGACCACTGTTAGTGAAAGACTTAGAGTTACTACTGACTTCCCCTTTCCCCCTTGTTGGCATGGTGGATGGGATTACTCCTAGAGCTTCAAGGATTGGTATTTGAGGCACTGGAGACTAGGCAGCAAGGCCTATGTTTGGGGCCGATGATCCCTGAGACCCAGAACGAAGTGTCTGGCTAGACCTCTGTTTATTGGCCAGAAGAGTGGAGCTGCTTGTGTCAGAGATCCCATGGAAATGGAAGAATAACAGAATGTCGGAGCTTGAAGGGACCCAAGGCTTCAAGAGCATCTAGTTTTGTCATTTTACCTAGGACACTGAGGCCCGTGACTTGCCTGAGGTTCCACAGTGAATTGGGACTCCATCTTGGGTACTGGGCGTTCCCAGCCCTGGGGCTCTTGGCTTCCCATATGCCCTTGATCCAGCAGCACTCCAGCCTGAAGTCACTGTCAGAAGACCCCCAAGAAACACTTCCCCTTGACTCTTCTGGGGGTTCAGAATGGTGCAGCTGATTGAACTTGGAATTAAGAGACTTGCAAAGAAACATTTAGATCTAATGTAGGGAAAAACTTCCTGAGATCGAGATGTCAGTAGGTGGGATGGACTGACAGGGAGGTGGTGGGCTCCTCTCCTTCTTTTCCAGGGATGGGTTGGGCCAAGTGGTCAGTGAGGTTCCTCCCAACTTGTCAGACCTTTGTTACTTCATATCTCAGGGGCTTTGGTCAATCCCATTGCCTCTCAGAACATTAGTAACTTCATCTATAAGATGCAGCCACCAGACTAAATGTTCTCAGAGGTTCCTTCGGGCTGGAAGTCCTGTGATCACCTGGAAGTGCTTTATGAACCAGAATGGACTGTGGAAATGTGAGCCACTCTTCTCATGCTGCCCCCACCTTCCGCCTTGGTCCTTGGGAGAGAACCATAGGCCTTCTGCACCCCCCTCAGTCCCTCCATCCCACTGCCTTCCCAGGACAAGTGGTGAATGCCAGATTTAGACAAGCGCCTTTGGCCTCAGGCCCAAGGAAGCAAGAGCTCTGGCTGGTACTGAGCTGTGCTGACGCTTAGCTTGGGTCAACCTCATCTCCCCAGCAGGAATCAGTCTCTGAGAGCTACAGTGGTGGCTGTGATCTGGGGCCCAGCTTCCAGCCCCCTGCCCTAACCTCTGCCCTTAGCAGGAACCTGGCCAGCCTCAGGCCTCTGTGGTCCAGAGCCTGCTGAGCTAGCCTCCTTGCCCTTTAAACAGATACTTTGTTTTAAAATTCACTTTATTTTCCATTCTCTCTGTCTCTGTCTGTCTGTCTCTCTTTATCTGTCTGTCTGTCTGTCTCTCCCCCTCCCACCTCTCTGTGCCTGTCTCTGTCTCTGTGTCTCTCTGTCTGTCTCTCTGTCTGTCTCTCTCTCTCTCCCTCCTTGCCTCCCTCCTCTTCTTTCCTCTCTCTGTCTCTGTCTCTCTCTGTGTCTCTCTCTCTAACTTCTCTCCCCACCCCCACTCCCCCTAGTCTCCTGAATGCCTTGCCCTGCACTCTGAGCCCATTCACTCTCTGTCAGGAGGTAGACAGTGTGTTTCATCATAAGTCTTCTGGAATTGTGGTTGGTCATTGCATCAATCAGAGTTCTCAAGTCTTTCGGAGTTTAAACAGATAGTTTTACTGAGCCTCTTCAGGCTCTGCAGAGAATCGGGCTGTTGGCTTAGCTTAGTAAAGTGGTCTGACCACAAGAACCCATGATGAGGCCATTTAGGAGTTCGCGGCTTCCCATCCTGGGCCTTGGACCCCTGCCTGCCACTCACAGCTGCTTCATAGTTGTTTTACAGGGAACGATTCTCTTGCAAGTGCTCTCAGACTTAGTATAGCTAGGTTTGGCCCTGGCTTTCTCAGTCTTCATTCCTGCATCCTTAGAATCAGGTGCCTTCCCCTTCTAGGAAGCATAGCACAGGAGCCAGAACGTCGGACTTGGAGTCAGAAGCCCTGGGTTCAGATCCTAGCCGCCATTAATTGAGTGACCTTGTCCAAGGCCATTCTGTGGGCCCCAGTTGGATTTGATTTTTGAGGTCTCTTCCAGCTCTTAAAATTCCATGAAACTTGTGACTTCCCACCCTGGGTAGATAGTTGGCTGTTAATAATCAGAAAAATAAATTTTTACCCTGGCCTCGTCTCCTGTAAGCCTCTCTGGTTACTTTGCAAAGGAGAAAGTGCTGTTTGGGAATGAGCCTTCAATGGGGGCTCTGTTCTGTCCTGGCTGCTTCCCAGCCCCCTCCCCCTTGTAAAAGTCACTAGCAGCCCTCTGACTCAGGGAAGTCACTGCTGGGTGTCGGCCTCACGGACTGGTAGAGGTGGAATGAGTCTTAGATCATCCACCTAGTCCAGTTTCCTCATTTGACAGACAGTGAAGGCCGAGGCCCAGAAAGAATTCTCAGCATTGCTCAGAGGGCCCGGTCTCCTGCGACTGCCGTGGGGAGCAGCCGGAGGAATGGTGGTTGTACCCGGTCCCAGGTATCTTGGCAGGAGACCTAGAGTGAGACTGGAACTCCCAACAAAATCAGATGAGCTGCGTTCGAATGGCAGCACTGATCCACACTACGTGTGCGACTTCTCTCTGGGTCTCAGCTTCCCCCTCTGTAATGTGAAAGGGCTCGATCCCTACAATCCCTTACAGCCCTCAGTCTTAGGGGTCTTTGGGTGCTGGGCTCAGGGTGGGGCAAAGGCTAATCTTGTTTTTCCCCATGGTGGATTCCTTGGCTGGCTGCTTGACTTGGTAAACTTCACAGTTTCCTGAGCATACCTGACCCTCTTCTCCAGGAGTAGCACAAGCCTGCCCATGTATTGTTTAGTCATTTAAGTGGTACCAGGTACAAGGGAGAAACTTCTTGGGGCCCCAGTCCCTTTCAGAATTACCCCTGATTTAAAAAAAACAACAACCTGATTCCGATAATGGAAGGAGGCTGGGGAGTGCCAAGTTGGCCTAGGGCGGCGGGGCAAGATCTGGCTTCAGCCCTGAGCTGAGATAGGAGTGGCTGAGATTACAAGGTACTGGCTCAGGGGCAGTGACAGGCACAGATGATTAAGGCTGGCTGGTGCACTGAACTTGGAAGTTTAGACTCTTCCCCTGTCCTGCTTATGAGCCATGAGACCCACCTCAATTGAGTGGGCCACTTCAACTTTGTTCCTTAATACGAATCAAAGGGCTAGTTCCTAGTTCCCAGCCCACAGCCGTCACGGGGAGGCTCACAGGCTGAGGCAGAATTGGACTAGTCCTGACATTCACTAGCTGGGAGACCTTGGGCAAATCATCTTCTCCCTCTGGGCCTCAACTTCCTCATCTGTCAAATGAAGACAGTACTGGTGAGGAAAATGTTCAAAGTGTGATAGAAGTATAAGCAGCTGTTAGTATGAAGCAGAAAGGCCTTGTGAATGACAAAGCCCTGTGTAGCTAGAAGGCAAGATTATCCAGAGCCCTCCCCTCCGTGTCCCTCCTCTGCCAGCAGCACCTCCCTTCATGGCTAGCCTCAGTTCCCACCACAAGGGGAGCATGTGCACCCCACCAGTTGGGCCACGTGCTGGCTGCTTCTGCAGACAAAGAGCCTGCAAGGCCAAGCCGGAAGTTGTGACTGACAAAGGCCCTCTTATCTCCTTCCTGAATGCTGGGGCTGGCCTCCCCTTGGAGGCTGGGGGGGCGGGGGATGGGGGGGGGGTTAGACTACTAATCCCTACTCCCAGGGTCAGGCAGCCATACTCTGAGGCCTCTCTGGCTGTCTCCTAAAATCTTGTCATTCAGATAGTTCTTGCTTGACTAAGGACCTTAGGACAGAATGGCAGAGCTGTAAGGGGCCTCGGAGCCCAGAAGAGCAGAGCTGGTAGCCCAGTGTATGGTAAACAGTAGGTGCTGAATAAATATATTCTGAATTAAGACTCGTCTAGTCCCCTCATTTTGCAGGTGAGGATAGTGAGATTCTGAAAGGGAGATGACCAAGACTGTACCTACCATTGGTTAGTGACCAGGTCCCTGCATTCCTAGTCCTCTGGTCTGTTACGCTAGAGACTTGACTTTCCTTTAATCCGTCAGCTGCACAGATGACCAAAACTTTCTTGGCATTCCCCTCCTCCATTTCTGCAGGAACCCCAGGGCACTGTGCCGTCACCAGTGAACCCTGCGTGCTCCAGCTCTGAATTCTGTATGGGGGAGCTGAGAGCAGGAAGATGGGCTCTAGCACTGGATCCGCGTCAGTAACATTCGTGGCTTCTGGGCCTCCTCAGTGCTCTAGCCTGACTGGCAGTAATTGTCTCCATCGCCATCCTGGTCCCTGTGCAGTGTGGTTGACAGAGAAGGTGCAGGGTGTCCTGCTCTTGTCCCGACAGAAAGGAACAAAAGGTCTAGTTCTTGGCCCGATCATGGCTCTGCCCCCCTCCTCCCCACACTGTTCCCTTTCTCCTCAGCTGGAGGCCTTATGCTGCCCACCAAATTATGCCTTCCCTGTTCCTTCCCATCCCATCCCATCCCACCCCCAGAGCTGGAGATTGCAGCAGGCTGGCTCCCTGGGGCTCCCCTCTGCAGTGTCCTTCTAAAGGGCGACCCTGCTGAGCATGCTCAGCTCTCCTTTGTGCTGATCAGGCTTCTGGCTCTCCATGCCTTCCAGCCTAGGGTGTGGGGAAGAAGAAGCCTGGGACCTCTGAGGTCTCATATCCTCTTGGACTTCCTTCCTTGACTGTGTGGCCACAGATTGAGGAAGAGTGTCACACTCAATTTACTGCCCTTTATTAGGACTTCCTTCCCCAGAAGCACTGTTCCCCAGAGCCTGCTTAGTCAATCACTTTATCTGCAAGCATTTATTAAGTGCCCTCTATACTCCAGGAACTGTGCTAATCAGTGTAGATAAAAAACCAACCCTGCCCTCAAGGAGTTTATGTTCTAATGTGGCAGCCACATCTCAAATATAATGTAACACATGTGCAAATGAAGCAAGATAGTATAGGCGGGGAACTGGCAGCCTGGGTGCTAGAAAGTGCCCCTTGAAGCTTGAAGGAAATGAGGGAGTCCCAGGAGGCCAAGGGGAGGGTGGAGAGCATTCTGGGCATGTGGACCAGCCAATGAAGAGGCAGAGAGAAGATGGCCCATGGGGTGTGTGCTGTAGTGAGTGACTAGGCCCAGAGGGTTAAGAAGACTGGGAAGGCTGGGAGGGGCCAGTTTGGGAAGAGCTAGAAATACCTAATAGAGTCTAGGAGAAAATAGGGAACCACTGGAGTTTGAATTGGAAGGAAGGATAGGGCGTGATCAGGCCTGCATTTTAGGAAAATCCCTTGGGGGGTTGGATATCTGAGAGGAGAGGCCTGAATCCCAGAAACCCATTGGGTGGCTATGGAAATAGTCCAGGTGAGAGGTGATCTGGGCCCTAACTAGGGCCGGGGCTATGTGAGTGGAAAGATGGCATCGAAGACAAATGACAAGATTCGGCAGCTAATTGGCTCCCTGAAGTAAATGAGGGGGAGGGGTCAAGGAAGACCCTGAGGTTTGGAGGCCTGGTGATTTGAGGGCCAAATTTGGGCCTGGACTGTAATAGGGATGTTTAGAAGACCTTTGGGCTTAGGGGGAGAGATAATGAGTCTATTGTGGACCTGTTGAGTTTGAAAGGCCCCCAGGACATTCAATTCAGGATGCCCAGGAAGTGGTGTAGGTGGTGTAGGACCAAGTCTCTGGAGAGACTTGGCTTGGAAAGAGCTCTGACATCCCCCCCAGCCAGCTCCTCATTTTTCTCAGATAACCATGATTATCCTGCCGCAGATAGAAACTTCGGCAAACAGAACGGATCTGACCACTTTCTCTGAGTATTTGATAAGAGAAAAAGTGCTGAGTTTGGAGTCAGACCTAGGCTCACAAACCTTGGCTTTACCACTTACTGAATCATTATGTGACCATAGCCAAGTCCCATAATCTCTCTGAGGTTCACCTTCATCTGCGAAATGGGCAGGTTAGACTTTCCTGACCCAGAAGGTCATTCCCAGCTTTAAATTTGTGACCATATAATTCCTGTGCCCTCTCTACTCAGCCTGCTTTGGGTAGGAGTGGAGATTAAGTTGGAATGGACCCCAAAGACCTGGGTTTGAGTGCTGACTTTTTGTTCCCCTGATAAATGACTTTCTATTAAAACTCAACTTGTGGTCCTTGCATCGGGCATCCTTCTCTGACCCCTTCTCTAGGTGACCTCAGCGCCTTCTGGATCTCATCCTCCTTGGAAAGGGAGGGTAGCACGTGAAGGCTCACTACTTCTCTCTGGGACTCAGTTTGTTTGTTTGTAAAATAAAGGGCTCAATGATTTCTCCAGACCCTTCCAGCTCAGATTCCATGATCCTCGTCCCCTTCCTCTGCCTTAGCCCAGCTAGCCTGCTTGCCGTCATCTGACCACGACTTTGACTTTCCTGTGTTCTGTTGCTTAAGCCAAGATGTCCCCATCACACTCTCTCGGCTGCTGTTGAATTTCTGCCCATCCTTTAATACCCAGCTCAGATAGCACTTCCTCCAGGAAGCCTGTGCCCTCAATTGATTATGACCTTGCCTTCAGATAGCCCTCACATGGCACCTGGCACCTCTCTGAGGCTGCAAGTATTATGCGTGTTCTACCTGTTTGTCTTAACCCTTCCTACCCCGTAAATTAGGTACTTTGGCTTTAACCAGGCCTTGTATTTCTAGCCCAGAAGCTTTGTGCTCTGCCCAACGTAGGGCTCAGTAAAGGTTTGTGGAATCAAGGTGTTCTGTAGTAGCTGGGATTGGGGCCCGTGAGGGGCCGTCAGCCTGACCCTGCTTCCTGCCATCTTCCCCAGTGCCAGCTAACTTCATCTGGGGAGCAGCCTGCCCCCCAGGCCCAAAGCTGGGAGGAGCAGTGAAAGACCTCGAGGTCTGGAGGCAGGGAGGGAACTGCAGGCCATGGTGGAGTGGGAAGAGAAATCAATCCAGCTGGCATTGATTAAGTGCATGCCCGCCCCAGGCACTGTGTTGCCCCTGCCCCCAAGAAGCTCGCATTGCTGAGAGACCTGGGTTCAGATCCCAGCTCTGCTCCTTCCCTGCCCTTAAGGCCTTGGCCAAGTCAGGATCCTCTGATCTCTCTCCCTGCTGCAGCAGGGAGGAAGGGCCTGGGGAGAAAGCGACTGGGGGATTCCAAGCCGGTTCAGTGAATGAAGTTCGAGGCCCCTCCTCCTTTGTGACCTAAGGTGTGGTAGAGCCCTCCCAGGCCCTGCTGTTAGACCAAAGAGCAGCTTTACTACTCAGTGCTTTCCTGCACCTACTTCCGGGTCTCCTTCCAACCAGCCTTCTTTTTCCTAGAAGTAAACCCTGTAGGGCAGTCTGCTGATGCCTTCTCAGAATACAGATTTTTTTGTCTTTTTTTAAATTCGTAATCGAAGAGAATGCTAAATTTTATTCCAGGTTAGTGAGTAAAGCTGTCAGTTTTTTGTTTTTGTTTTTCCTCATCGAGTTTGTGAAGTAATTGAAATCTCTCCACAGACCCCAGGTGAAGAGCCCCTGCCATAGGGCTACAGCTCCCAAGGCTCTGTGGCCCGAGGCTCTTACAGCCTGAACAGAAGGAATGCTACATAGATTTGTTTTGTGTAGACTTTAAAAAAAAAATCAGCTCAAAAAAAGCATTTCCATACACAAAGTAGAACAGAAACAAATTGTCATGAAATGGTGAGCCCTCATTACATATATTGTTTATTTTTCATTTAAAGGACATTTAACACAACTTTCAAAACTTTGTGTTTCCTTCTGGCTTTCTGTGCATCTTTTACAGACAACTGCGATCTCCCCCTTTTCTTTTCTCTTTTCTTCCTTTCTTTTTCTCTTTTTTTATTCTTCTCTTTTCAAATCTATTACTAACCTCCTCTTCCTTACTGCTTTTCTCCTCATTCCCATTTAGAAAAACAAAGCAAAAAAATTGAAAGAAACTATCATGTAACTTTTTTCCCTATTAACAAATATTTTTCCCCCTACCTTCCCCCCATTGAAAAAAAAAAGACAAATTCCTGGTAACCAATACGTATAGTCAAGTAAGCAAACTCTTACTTTGGCCGTCTCCAAAAAACTCATGTCTTGTTCTAAACCCTGAGCCAGGCGGTAGCAAATACCATCGTCATCATTGGGCCCCTAAAATCATAGTTGGTCACAGTGATGGACAGAATTCTTATATAAGTTGTTCTCCTGGTTCTGCTCACTTCATTCCTTATCAGTTCATGCAAATCTCAGGTTTTTCTAAAACTGGCCCTTTTATCATTTCTTACAGCATAATGATATTGCATTACCTTCATGTACCATAATTCAGCCATTTCCTAATTGATGGCTACCCCCTTCCTTTCCACTTCTTTGCTATAATGGAAAGATCTGCTACAAATAATGTGCATTTAAATCCTTCTCCTTTCTTTGATCTCATCGGGGTATAGGCCTGACAGTGTTACTGCTAGATCAGTTGGTACACCCAGTTCAGTCACTTTTTGGGCGTGGTTCCAAATTGCTTTCCAGAATAGCTGGACCAATTCATAGCTTCACCAGCAGTGCATTAAGTATGTCTGTTTTCTGGCAGGACTTCCAGCAGTTGCCATTTTCCTTTTCTCTCTTCTTTGCCAGTCTGGTAGGTTTGAGGCAGAACCTGAGAGTAGTTTTTATATGCATTTTCCTAGTTTCTGGTGCTTTGGACCATTTATTTTCTGTATGACCATCAATAGCCTGGATTACTTCCCTTGAGAAGTGCAAGTGCTTATTATCCTTTGACTGTTTGTCTGTTGGGGAATGGCTCTTGTTCTTACATACTTGAATTAGGGCTTTATGTATCTGTGATATAAAACCTTTATCATCATGCCAGAGAGAGCCTTTGCCAGCTCTCTCTTGCCCTTGGCTTCTGCGGTGATAACTGTGTCTCTCCTCTGCTCAAAACAGACTCCTCATTCAGCTTGGCTTCAGAGGGCAGAACCAGGCCTGATGGGTGAAATTTGTAGGGAGCCAGATTTTAGCTCATATAAGAAAATGACTGACAGGGCTCTTCAGCAGTCTAGTGGGCTTGTTCTCCTCCAGCAGAGGTTGGACTACCTCTTCTGGGTAGTCAGGGAGGCCCCTGCTTAGGTGATTGTTCATCTCCTGATTCTTTCTCTGAACCCCGTGGCTTTAGGGAGTCACTACCCTCTCTGGGCCTTGGTTTCTTTGTCTGCAAGCTGAGGGAGATGCAAAGCTTAGGAACTGGGGGCTTTGAATGAGATGATCTCTGAAGTCTCTCTTAGCCCTGACATTTTGTTATTACAGATCCTGGCATTCGAGGTCCCCGACTTCCTCTAGCCAGTTTTCTCTCTTCATTTTTCCCCCACTCTTCAGTAGGTAATTGAACCTAGGTTCAAGTCCACTTTAACACTTGGTTAATTACAAAATGGGGGTGTTAATACTTGTGCTGCCTTCCTTGGTGTGAATGTGAGCAACCAGGATGCACAGGTCTTGTCCTCTGAGGATGAGTAGAAGGAAGTTGGAGGTATTCAGCCTGGGCCTGAGTAGACTCGGGGTGGATGATCACCATCTTCAAGTATTTATTTGAAGGACTGTTATATGGAATCGCAAATAAACTTGCCCAGCTTGGTTCCAGAGGATGTCAAGTCACCCAGACTTTACTACTCACTTACTAGGTGCCCAGCACATAGCCCTGCTGAGTGCTAGAAATATAAATACCAGACAGTCCTGCCTTCAAGGAGCTTAAAGTCTAATGGGGGAAGATTTTACTGGATGGGAGCTGAAAAGGGGAGGGGGGAAGGCCCTAGGGAGAGTTAAGGGAGTAGAAGTACTGAGAGTCCACGTGCTAGAGAGGGCTAGCAGGGAGCCTTGGATAGAATGGGGGGGGGCGGGGAGAGGCTAGTAAATCCAAGGAAGTAGAAGAGGTTGACCCCGGAGCCTGTAGTATCCATACCCCAGAGACCTTCAGGAGGTGACCACATCATCACTCATGGTTGAGAGGATTCTCTCTTCCAAACTAGGCTGGACTAGAATCAAAGCTCCTTCACTAACCTGGGAGCCATGAACTGTTCTTAATCTTTTTATATCTTGATAACTTGGATTTCAGTCGAAGTGGTTTCATGATCCTGGGTACTATATTTTATGCATTTAAAAGCACAGTTCTGAGTAGGACTCCAGAAGCCTCACCAGGTGCCATGATACCAGAGGCTAAGAGCCCGTGCACCAGACACCTGGTCCTGGAAGTTGCTGGTTTTGCCTACAGGCAGACTTCCTCCTCGAGGCCCCCACTGTGGCTCTGGGCAGGCAGTCTGCCTCCTCCTGGCTCCACTGACAGCCCTGGGCGGGAAGGCTGCTTCCTGTTGACCCTGGGCCATGTTCCTCCACTTTGCCCCTCTGCTTCCCACATCCCCTACCTGCAAGGCTATCCCAACACCCTTTCTCAGCCCTTCCTCCATTGTCATTCAGCCCACGTTTAAGTGAGGCCTTTGAGATCCCCCTCCTTCAGAAAGCCTTGTCAGGCTACTCGTGCCCAGTTTTCTCTCCGCTTAACCCCTGAAGCACCGATTGCCAGCGTCTGGCATCCTGGCCTCTATTGCACAAGTTCTGGTTTTTATTGTTTTATGTAGGCTTAGATTCTAAGCACCAGCCTCGAGGGAGGTGTAAAGCTGAGCTAATGCTTACTACAGCCTAGGAGGCCAAGCTCCATAACAATAGCAGTAATCATCATCATCTTCATCATCGTTGTCATCCTCATCATCATCTTCCTGGGCGCATGGCCCGGTCATCGATTTAGAGCCGGAAGGGATCTTCAAGTCCAGGCCCCTGGCTCTCGAGCCCCAGAGACATTAAGGGACTTGTCTCAAGATCATTCATGTTAGAGTCGGAACTTGATCCCAGAACCTGGGATTCCAAAGTCATCTCACTCCTTCCATTGCACCTCTCCAGTACATACTTATCTGTGGGGGAGCTCCCTGAGGGCAGGACTGGCCTCTCCCCACCCTACCCCCAATTTAGCATGCGTTTAGACCCATAGAAGGATAACATTTTATCTTGTGAGGTCTTGGAAATAATCTAACTGGGCTACTCGGTTCCCCGTTCTCAACCTTCCATTTCCTGCCTCCATACCTTTGTATAGCTGAGTTCTCCTGTGCCTCATGCTTTCGCACCTCCCCTTTGCCTCTTGGAATACCTAACTGGCTTCAGCTCTCAGTGTGAGTGCCACCTTCTACACAAGGCTCTGGCGGTTCCCCCATTGCATCTGCTTCCCTTTCCTAAAATTATATTGTTTGTATTTTGTGTCCCACCCCCAGGAGAATGTAAACTTCTCCATATCAGGGATGGTTTGGGTTTTTGGCTTCATAGTGGCCACACCAGGCCTAGTGCTTTGTGGAGAACAGGTGCTAAATCTCTGCTTGTTGAATTGCATTGGATCTAGAAAGTGGCTCTTCATGTAGTGGCAAAGACCTGGAAACAGAG
Organism: Phalanger gymnotis; assembly: GCA_028646595.1. Lineage (NCBI taxonomy): Eukaryota > Metazoa > Chordata > Mammalia > Diprotodontia > Phalangeridae > Phalanger > Phalanger gymnotis. The sequence continues at coordinate 767,265,232 of CM053622.1, forward strand.
GGAGTAGATGTGTACCACTCGGGGAAGGGCAGAGCAAGGGATGCTACAGAAAGGTAATGGGATGCTATTTGTCCTGTCAGCCGGGGGAAGGGGGTGGTTTCAGAGAAACCTGGGAAGATTTGTGTGAACTGATGCAGAGGGAAGTGATCAGAGTCAGGAGAACTATTTATACAGTGACAGCAATGTATCAAAGACTCAGGGACTATGACCTTGGTAGCGTTCCGGAGGACCCATGATGAAACACGGTGCCCACCTTCAGAGAGACAGAGAGTGAGACGAAGGATGGACTCAGCTTACAGATTGAAGCTTTCTTTACTTTTTTGCACCCGGTGACACAGGATTTTGTTTTGTATGACTATACTTATTTGTAATAGTTTTGTCTGGTCTTCTCAATAGGTGGAGGGGGTAGGAGGGAGAGGAGAGAATTTGAAATAAGATTAAAATAACAACAAAATTTTAAAATATATCTCATGGATTGCCCCCCTCAATAAATAAATGTGCCTCTAGGGCTCTTTCCCCTCCCTTCCATTTTATAAAAGGAAACTGAGGGGGAGGGGAGGGGGAAGTGAAGAGTGCTTTGCCCAAGCAATCATTGTAAGCAGGAGAGCTCACATTTGGATCCAGGCCTTTTAACTCCACATCTCATGCCCAGGCCATCTCTTTCTCTCCTCCCTGATTGTGGATTTGATTTGGATTGGATAAACCACATTTGAGATGATTTGGGCATTGTTTATGTACACCATCTCACTGCATCTTCACCACAGTCCCTTGAGAAAGGGAGTTAGGAAGTATCTCCATTTTATGTGTGAAAAATGGAGGCCCAGAATACTTCTATGACCACGTAGGAAGTGGCTGGACCCCCACGAAGGGCTTCAGACTTAGAGTGCAGTCAACACCCATCCCTAGGCCCCTAGGATCATGGAGGGCTAGGCTTTCTCTCTTCCCATCATACACTTCTCTAAAACACTCCCCTTCTCCTCCCCCTCCTTTCTGCAGAGTAGCTTTGGGATCAGACAGCAGAAAACGGAACATGGCTCCCCAGATCCCTGAAGACTCATTGTTCTGCTAACTTCGGGGTCTCTCTCTTCTCTATACCCTCCCCCCCAAACCTCCCACTGCTTCCTTCCCCCACACAGTCACAAGTGTGATCAAGAACAAAATAAGTTAGGCTAAACAAGTTTTTCTGTTACTAAACTACCCAAAATGATTTTAGAACAGTGAAGTTGCTAACACACACGAACCCTGTATCTCTTGCATGTCTTTCAGTTTTCCCCCAAGATTCTCCCCCTACCCCAACCAGATTTCCTACCAAGGCTTTGCCATTTCTAGAAACATTGTGTTCCTTGCCCGCAGCCTCCTCTTTTGGGGAGCTGCTCTATTCACACTCCCACTGGTCCCATATTTGGGGGGGGCGGGACTAGGCTGGCTCCAGGTTATTTTGATTCTTCATAACTACCTTGACAGTCTCTCTGGCCCCTCCCCACCTTTCCCCCCAACCTACCCCACCCTGACCTACCTGTTTGAAGGCAGAAATGGTTAGCCTGGGCTGCTTGTGGAGTGGCCGGGTTAGATAAGGCAAGGCATGGGTTCTGAGCTCAGAAACCGTTTCCCCATTCTCCCTGACCCTTAGCATAGAAGGCATGGGGATTGGGAAGCCCATTGGGGACCTCCTAAGAAATCATTCCATGAGAGGGCTGGAATGTTACCTTTGCTAAGATATGATTCTAATGAAAACATTGCCCCTTGGCCAGGAATAAGGGTGTGGTAAAAAAAGGCAACCAGGTCCCCTCCCCCCTTCACCCTGGAGTCTAACTAGAAGATCTCAAAGCACTTTATTGAGTTGTCCTTGATGACCTTGAGGGAAATCTAGGATTCTGTGATAGAGCAGCCTCACTGCCTTGTTCTGGTCCTGGAAGCTAAAGGAGGCGCTTGATCTGGGGGTGTTCTTCTGATCTTTTTCTGCACTTGATTAGAATGCCTCAAGTGGTCCTTGCCAGCTCTGCTGTGGGCCAGCTTCCCCTCCTTTCCTTCCACCCCAAGCTGACTTCCCAACTCTAGCCCATGGGGGTGGGAGTGGGGTGTACAGTATCTGCCTCCTTTGTTCTCGCGGGCCCCTGGGGTAGGGGTGGGGGGGTGATCACTGTTTTAAAGGCTGCGTCCTGTCCCTCACCAGGCATTCTCCCTTCTCTCATTAACACATAAGCTGTTTACTTTCCTGCTGAAGCCTGTTTCCAAAGTGAGTCATACACAGCATTAACCCTTCAAGGACTGAATGGCACAGATTGGGGCCTTTTCCTCCTGGGCTTGGGGTTGCTGGGGGTGGAGGTGGGGGAGAGTCTGCTACTAGGTACGATTGGGTCCTAGGAATTGTAATACAAAGGTCCAGCCACCTCATTTTACTGATGAAGAAAGTGAGACCCAGCTAGCTCATGAGTAACAGCACTGAGTTCCGTACCCAGGGGTCCTGGCCTCCTTCTCTGCTCTGTGCTTTTAGGGAAAGCGGGAAGTGAGACCCGGAAGTGTGAGGGGAGAGGGAGATTTGAGAAGGAGGGCGGTGGGTGAAGAACAGGCAGACTATGGAACTGAGTCAGTAATGCCAGACCGAGGCCAAAGGTGGACGTGGGCTGGTGCAGGCATCTACCGGGCGTTTGAAGGAGGGGAGGGAATTTTAACCTGCTGCAGAAGGGTTATTGGATTAATGACAGAAGCTGTCGCTGTCCCTCCTGTTTTCGAGTTCTTGTCCTGGTATTTAAGGCCCCGAATTGCCCCAGCCTACATTGTCAACCCCTTTTCCTCACAACCCAGTAAATGAGGAAGCAAGGAGGTGCCTATTCCCATTTTCCAGACTCAGTTAAGAGACTTGCCAAAGGTGGCCTGGTTGGTAAATGTCAGAGATACCATACAGGCCGGACTTGAGCCCAGGCCTTCTGAGGGGCTGCAGTGCTCTGCTGTACTGTACATCTACCCCCTGCTCCCATTTCTGAGGCCTTGACATCCTGCAAGGCCCGCCTTGTGTCTCCGCTCCCACGAGGCCTTCCTCCTGAACTCCTTTTGCAGTTACCGGATTCAGCAAACACCTGCTACTCCTGAGTGCTGGGAGAGAAGGGGGCGGGGGAAAGAGGAGGAGAAGAAGATGCAGAGGGAGGGAGGGAGAGAGAAAGAGAGAGAGAGAGAGAGAGAGAGAGAGAGAGAGAGAGAGAGAGAGAGAGAGAGAGCGAGCTTATAGTTTGGTTGCTGGGGAAATTCAACACTTACATTCTAATTTGTATTATATTTATTTGTGTATGTGCCTAAAAAAAAAGGAGAAACAATGTACTAGACTTTGAAATCAGATGAAGAATGGCCATTTTTAGCTGGATGGGGAAAAGTGTAAGCCAAAACACAGAGGCAGAAAAGTATAAAACAGCATCATAGGGAAGGAAGCTAGGCAGTCATCTAATCCAGTAGCCCATTTCACAGGTGAGGAAACAGGCCCAGAGAATGAAACAGCTTGGCCGCGGTCATATAGCTGGTAAATAGAAGAGTCAGGATTGTTGCTCAGGTCCTTACTATAGCCCCACCTGTTGGTCAAGGCCGGTGACTGTTTGGTAGTGGGCTTTGTCCTGGGCCAGGCCTGCCCCCAGAGACCTCCTCAGCACCTGATCCAAGGACATTGTCTTCTATTTACCTTTTCTCATTTCCAGATGACTTTTGGTCTATTTGGTGACCCTCAGAGTGGCCCCCTCATCAATTGGGCCCAGCCCAGTAACTGGTAAAATGGCCCTAAAGGCTACAGTTGAAGGAGGGTGAGATAAGGGCAGTGCTGAAAAACTTGCCTGGCCTGTTGGCCTTCAGTGGCAAAGGCTTCACCTAATCTTCTGGTGTGGTGAGTAAAGTCCTCCCTCCCTCCCCCCCTTCCCCTCCTCTTCTTCCACCCACTATCATCTCGTAGATTCTTCCGTTTGTGATGTGGTAGCAGGAGCTCAGATTTGGAGTTGGGGACCTCAGCCTGGCCACTTCCTAGTTAGCTGTGTGAGTGTGGCCACATCACCTCGTCTCTGTCTCTCTACTGGATGACCTTTAAAATCCCTTTTAACTCTGAATCCTCGGATCCTGGATGCTATGAACCCAACAGTCTGTAGGACACACGCCAGGAGGCGTTGTCAGAATCCAAAGATCAACTTGTGCTGAGCCATCTACCTTCTTACACCCTCACCCCCAAGGGGCAGTGGTGGTGTGATTTGTGAGATGGAAAGCAGAGATGCCAGGCTCTGGGCCCACTCTGTTGGGTTAGGGTCCTTTTTGTCTCTCTCCTGCTGTGCCTAGGCCCTTGGATTGCTCCAATCCTCTCTGAGTCTCCTGGCTTTAGTTGAGACTCCTCCCACCAGGTCAAGTTTGGGCTTTGGAAAAGGTCTTTCCTAGAACTTACGGGGATAAGAAGATTCCCAAACATCTCTTACATGATACAAAATCACAATGTCACAAGGCACAACCACTTGTGTGATCCTTAATTGGGGTAGCCATCAGTGCTGGTTAAAGTAGCCTCTCTTTCCCATCTTCACTTGTATCAGGCCTGGCGACCACAGCACCACTCTGTCAACCATAGGGACAGAGCCCTGCCCCTCCCTTCTCTAAATTCACCAGCCATCCAACTTTGATTCATTTAAATGCAAACAGGGTATCTGCCACCTGCTGTGAGTGTGTAAAGCCTGCTCAGCCTCAGGGGAGATGCAGAACCCAAGTACAGCTCTATTTGGTGCAGAGGGAAAAGTGAGAATTGGATCTGGGGGCCTGGTCACCACACTCACATCCCAGATCTGCTCCTTGTGACTTGAGTCCTTGGGCCTTGGTTTCTTTATCTGTCAAATAAATTCTCTCCAGTCCATCTTCCACAGCCACCAAGTAATTTTCCTAACCCAGGACTGCTGACGTCACCTCCTCTGTTCCCCAAACTCCAGCGGCTCCCAGTTATCCTCTAGAATCTAGTATAGATTCCTTCGTTTGACACTGAAACCTCTTTTCAGCCTGCCCTCCCTACATTTCCAGTCATCTTATACATTACTCTCTCCCTTCTGCTCTGAGATCCAGCCAGAATCGCCCACTGTACCACATCTCCTTCCTCCTTCCCTTTGCTGACCCCCCTGCCTGAAATGCACCTTCCTCCTTCCTCTGCCTGCTGGCATCCCTGGCAGCGTCCAAGTCTCAGCTTCAGTGCCACCTCCTACATAATGCCTTTCCAAGTGTGAGTGTCCTCTCCCCCAACCACTGGCCATCCATTCCATACACGTTACGGGTGTACATCTTGCTAGAATGGGAGTTCCTAGAGGACAGGCATCATTGTCCTTCTTGGGTCTCTGTCTTTCTGTTGCTTCGCCCAGTGCCTGGAAAGGAGTGAATGCTTAATAAGTCAGCTAAGCCAGGCTGGCTGAGACAGTTCCAGCCTTTTCCAGGTCAGCCCCAGTGGCTCCAGCAGGGCGTGTTTCAGCCGGTTCTTCCCTGTGGAAGCTGGCCCTTCCTATAGTCTCTGGGGCCAGTCATTCCAGCCCCAGCATGCCCACTTTTGGCATTTCGGGAGAGCATGTTCAGGCTGCAGGAATGACTTTGGTTTAGGCAATTCCTCAGGTGAGAAAACTCCTACTAGTGAAGGTCAGCAGCTCACACCCAGGATCGCATGGGATCGCTATATGTATGAGATGGGACTTCAATTTGGGGCTTCCTGGTTTCTCTCTCTTTGTGACACCAGGCCACCTCTCAAGTGGTAAAACCGTGACTTAGACTCAGGTCCTTAAGACTTCATAGGCAGCTAGGTGTCGCCATAGTGTACGGAGTGCCAGGCCTGGAGCCAGGAAGACCTGGATTTAAATCCCACCTCAGACACTTACTAGCTGGGTGACCCTGGGCAAGTCACTTTACCATGCCTTCTTCAGTTTGCTCCTCTGTAAAATGTGCTGGAGAAGGAATCTTTGCCAAGAAAACCCCAGATGGGGTCTCAAAGGGTTGGACACAACCAAAATGACTGAATGACAGCAGCAACCTTAAGATTTCATGTGCTTTCTTGCCACATCTGGCTGCCGAGTCAGTGTCCTTGTGGTCCCCTTCGAACCCCGTGGTACCTGCGGCTCTCAGCAAGTCGACCTTATGGAAAGAGCACTCTGTCCCAGGCGTGGAGATGGGACCGTAGCCTTGGTAGAGCAGAGATGTTCAGAGCCCTAAGAAACACAGCTCCTACCAGTCGGAGAATGAGCATTGCTTGTTCACACCAGCTGTATGGCCAAGGAGGAGGTTTCTCTCTATACGCAAGACTCATTGACCTATGAGAGATAACTGCAATTCCAGCCTTGTTACCCTTGTTTGATAGCTGGTCCAGCCGTGGCTCTGTGTAGGCTCTGTGCCTACCTGCTCCACAACTTTGGGGCGGGGCACATTTCTTGGCGTAGGACTGTTTCAGTGCCAGCTTCTCATTGGTGAGAACTGTTGATTGAGGGGAAAAGGCAATAAGAGGTTACTCATTTAACAAATATTGGAGTGCTTACTATGTGGGGTGGGGTGGGGTGAGTCGAGCAGTGGGGAGAGGAGCAGCAAGGTACTGTGGGAAGAGGTCTCGCTCTGCAGTCAGATGGCCCGGCTTCACATCCTGGCTCTGCCATTTCTAACCAGGGTTTGGGACAAAGCCCTTAATCTTCCTCTGTCCAGTGAAAGGCCAGGCCTGTCAAAGTACCTGCCAGTTACAAATGTGTGATTCTGTGTAAGACACTGTACTTGGCCCAAGGTTTCGTGGGCATGCCCTGCCTGTGAGATTGTCTTATCTGGCCTCTTTATCTCCCCCAATGCCTCGCTCTACTCTGAACACACTAAGTGCTTAGTCATCATTTGCTGGAGATAAGGCTCCAGCATATACATCTGTATCACACAGCAGAGTATGATCCGTACCACAGGAAGTCTGAGAAGGGACTGATTGATTACTTCTGGACTGGGTAATCTGAGAAGGCTTCCCAGAGGAGGAGGCAGCAGCGTCTGAACTGGGCCTGGAATCAGTAGAATTTTTAAGGCCTAATAATAGGCAGCCTCTCGAGGTAAAATACAGAGTGGTTGAAGGTGGGAGAACCGTGAGCTCGAAGAACTCTATAACCCTATGGGCCCTGTTTGGTCCAGCCTAGTCCTGAATTGCCCTGCTGGCTCTCCGCTTATTACCACTCCCACCCCTCACCCAGATACCTCTCTGTCTTCCACCCACATTCCTCCAGACAGCTGCCTTGTTGCCAGGGCATTCGAGGAGGGAATTGAAGAAATGGAACGATTGTGTAGTGCAGGAGTCCCTGGGGCTCCAGCTGAGATGAAGTCCCAGAGTGAGCCAGACCTGGTACTCCAGGACCCCCTAGCCCCTTCCTGAAGAGCCAGGGGGCCAGTCCCACCCATGAGCATCCCGAGGGCAAGCAGACACCAGGCCCTGGATGGTGCTCTGCCTGGGCCACGGTCTCATCCGCCCCTCCACCCCCCCACCCCGTTTCCGCCTATGTCAGGGAGGAGGGATGGAAAAGGGTAACCGAGCAGTTTCTGGTCCCTTAGCAACAGAGGCAGTGACGTGAGGGAGGCCCGTGCTAGAGCGCCTTGCTTGCCTCAGCAGATGGAGACGGGAAGGAGATGTAAATAAACCCTCCTTACTGAGTGGGAGCAGCTGTGGGGGCCAGGTTCCGGAGAGCTAGTATTTTGGTGAAATCTGTTCATTATGGCCAGTTAATTTTTTTCACAATCACACCATCGGGCAGAACAGGAGGGAAAACATCCTACTGTTCCATGGCCAAGGACCAAGCCTTTGGTAGCCTTTCGAGGTGGAACTGATTCCATGGGGTGCAGGGGGCGTTTAACCTGTGGCCCAGCAGCACTAAATTTGACCCTGGCTTTTCCTCCCCTCCCCAGACTCCACAGCATCACTACCAATGCCTAGTATCCTGAATTTGGCCACACATCTGGGCAGAGGTTGGAGGGTCCTGAAGGATCCAGCATGGGATATCCAAGAAGCAGGTTCCCGTTGAGCCCCTCAGGGCACAGCAGGCAATTTGTGTGGTCCAAGCAATATGGCTGTCAGACCCCTCCAAGGCTTCTGCTCACCCTTTCAGGGGCCCCTCAGGGAGAGGGAGAGACTTTCAACTGGCAAAATATCAGGCCCTTAAGAAGACATTTAGCTAAGCTGCCCTCATTAATGGGTGGGAAAGCTTTGTCCCAAGAGAGGGTAAATGACTTGCCTGTATTCACAAAGTGAGTTAGCAATCACTGCCAGGATTCAAACACAGGTCTTATGACTGCTCTCTTAGCGTTCATAGAGACTAGAGGATTTGGGGGGTTTGGGGGAGGGGTCGATAGAAGCCGGGCTCTCAGAACACTTCCATTCCGAGGAGAGGCTGCCTCCAAGGCTTGCTCCCTGTTGCTGTGGTCAGGGGCAGTTAGGGTCCTGAGCAGTGCAGATGCTGTCTGGCTCAAAGATGTGGGGTACTGCCAGAAGGAACGCTGGGTTTGAAATTGGGGGAGGGGGTGGGGGCTAGTTTTTCCAGAGAAGAGCTGTGTGATCTTGGGCAAGTCACTTGTATAATACTCAGTTTCCACTGTGAGAAATATGGGTGAACTGGACCATTTGTAGGATGTTCTCCGGCCCTAGATCCTTTGGTCCCTGGACTGAGAAGAGAATCACATCCGATACAAACAAGCATAGAGTCTGTTCTGACTGCATGCAATGCATTGCGGTAGGTTCTGGGTCTACCCAGACAAAAATTAGTCCCCGCCTTCAAGGAGCTGATGTTCTGGTTGAGAGAGGTGAGGAAGCAAGAGGGGAAGGCTTCAGATGGGCGAGGTGTGAAGGGAAGGCATTCCAGGCACAAAGCCTAACTTGAGGAAAGGCCAGAGAAGGACAAGATGGGAGACCAAGCAAGGGGTCTGGTCTGGGTGGAACGATTGAAAGAGGGAAGAAAAGCGAGAAGGGTTGTGTGCGCAGGTACAGAGAGACACACCCAGAAAGGTGGGGCGGGGGAGAGACAGATAGACAGATCTGGAAAGGGAAGCTCAATAATTCAGGACATTAAAAAATGATGATGAAGCTTCAAACCCCATGTCTCAGGAGAGAGAGGTGGTGAACAGTGAGTGCAGAATGAGGCATACGCTTCACATGCAGCCAGCGCAGTGATTGATTTTGCTTCACAGTTACAAGGTAGATTATGGGGGCAGAGGGGTCATGGGAAAGAGACACGTCGAAGTGCCCCATAAAACATTTAAGCAGGTGGGGGCGGGGAGAAGATAGATTTCATAGACTTTAGAACTGGAAGGGATGTTTGCAGTCATCTTATGGAGATGAGGTAACAGGCCAAGAAAAGCGAAGGGACCTGCCCCAAGGTCACACTTGGATTAGTAGCAGAGACAGAACAGGGCTTCACATTGTCTTCCTCCCATGCACCTTGCCACTTCAGTGTCTGAGAGCACTTCTCTTGTGTATGCTCTGTCTGTGTCTCTGTCTGTCTCTCTCCTGTCTCTCTCCTGTCTCTTCTCTCTCTCTCTCTGTTTCTGTCTGTCTCTCTCCCTATCTCTGTGTCTCTGTCTGTCTCTTTCTCTGTCTCTCCTTCTCCCTCTCTCCTTCCCCATCTCCTTCCCCCTCTTTCTCTCTCTCTCTCTCTCTAAATGTGTCTCTCTCTGTCTTTCTCTCCCCCTCCCCATCTCTGTCTCTGTCTTTCTCTCTTCTCTGTCTGTGTCTCTGTCTCTTTATCTGTCTCTCTTTTTCCCTCTTCCTCTCCTTCCCCCCTGTTTCTCCCTTTCCTTCTTCTCTCTCTCTCTCTCTCTGTCTTCCTCTCCCCCTTCTCTGTCTGTGTCTGTGTCTCTGTGTCTCTCTCTCTGTCTCTGTCTCTCTTTCTCTCTCTCTCTCTCTCTGTCTCTGTCTCTATCTGTCTCTCTTCCTTTCTCCCTCTCTCTCTCTCCAAGTATTCCTTTTCCCCAGCCTGGGGCCAGATTGTGTTATACCAGTCCTTCAATAAGTGGAAAGCACTTAGCACAGTGCTCAGCACACAGTAGATGCTTTGCTATTAAATGCTTATTCCTTTCCTTACCCTTTGCTTCAGGGAGACCAGAGAGTTTGTATTTTATCCCTCGGGTAGTAAGGGCCAGAGTGGCATACTAGAGATGGAGAATCCTGGGAGCCAGATCCAGTGCCCTCCTTCTGGAGAAGGCCTGGGGGCTTTGAGACACTGGGGCTGGGGGCCAGACAGCATGTGGGCCCCACTGGAGGCAGCCATTCTAACATGGTGCTGTGGAGATGGCCGGGTTTGGGGTCCCAGGACCTGCACCGGCTGTCACTTCTTGCCTTTGTGACCTCAGGCAGGTCACTTTACTCATTCCTTTGGGCCTCAGTGTGCTCATCTGCAGTAATAGCCAGCTTTTCTATAAATGGCAATTTACAAATATTGCCTTATTTTATCCTCAAAACAGCCTTGAGAGGGAGGTGTTACCATTATCCCCATTTTACAGGTCTGTATAATAAGGAGGTCGAACTGTGGTAGGTCTATCTAGAAATCTCTGGTGCTATGAATTACTTCCTCATAGCTTCCTTTATCAGAGGCCCAGTAAACCTGCCTCTCCTCCCCTCCCCCAGAGCCGCAGGGCTGAAAACTGGAATGTCTTCAATTGCTCAATCAGCAAGCATTTATGAAGTGCCTGCTGCATGTCTGGTGCTACACCGGAGGAAATCGGCATTCTCCTCAGTCTCCACAAATGAGTGGAGGGGTTGGGGGTGCAATTCCAAACCCAGGGAGGCCTTTCCTAGCTGCATGACCCCAGGTGGGGCACTTAGCTTTCTCTGGGTCTAGTTCCTGTTCTAGGAAGTGGGGTGATTAGAGCACCACCCTCTCCCTGGGAAGTTTGATTGAGGTAACCTGAGGCAAGTACATTGCCAACCAGTCAGCACCAATCAAGTGCTTATAAATATTGGCACTTGTTGTTTCTGATGCTTCTGAAGGGAAGTGTGGGGTAGTGGGTGGCCCAGAGCAAAGGGCGCAGTGAGGCTAATGCTGCCTCCTTGGCCCACCTCTCTCCTATCCCACAGGCCTCTTGGGGAGGCTCTGGTGGCTTCTGTGGGATGGGCCACCATGATAAGGCAGGAGTACTGCTTGGACTGAGTGGCCCTGGAGTCGGTCACGATTCTGGGCATAACCTCCCCCTGCCCCCAGCTGTTGGTCTTGCCTTTGTTCCTGAGGCCGGTTTAGCCTGCCTGGCCCTTTGTAGGGGCCTTGGATGCCCTGCCTTATCCCAGGGCTAGATGAAAGCTCTGTTTTCCCTACAGCCCTAGGTCATACCTGTAGTAATTGGGGCTTAGCAAAGAAATATCTGTTGACTGGAATGAATGAGAGAGGGTGTGAGTGAATAAACCCAGGTAAGGAAAGGGAAAGTGTTTTGTAAAGTCTGAATTGGCATGCAAAGGTATGGCAGGTATGGCATGGTAGAAAGGGGATAGGACCAAGAGGCAGGAGACCTGGGTCCAAATCCTGGCTGCGTTACCTTGGCTAAGTCACTTCTCCGCCCTGGGCCTCAGTTTACTCATCTGTAAAATGAAGAAGGTGGGACTGATCTTTAAGATCCATTCCAGCTGTAAATTCTGTGGCATAAAAAATCAAAACTAAATGCCCTGAAATGGTTGTTTTTAAGCTTGGCTCCCCAAGAGAGGTATGAGAAGTCACTCCCTTCTTTTCTTCTGCAGAAGTGTGGGATGAGGGGTATGGAATATTGCCTGTAATGTCAGATCAGCTTTGCTGGATGGGATGTCTTTTTCTTTGTTGTAGGGGGTGATTTTCTGGGAGGGAGAACAGGGAGAGATATATTTGGAAACTAAGGCGGTATTTTGGAGAGATGGAGACTTTCTTTTAAATCCTCTGTTCCTGTCGCACTGTGGACAGGATAGTCACTGCCACATCATGACTGTGACATTGTGGTTCAATGGAAGGAGTATTTGGTTTGGTAACAGAGCACCTGGGTTTGAATTCTGATTCTACCCCTTAATACCTACATGACCTTGGATAAGTCACACTTCTCCAGGCCCCAGTTTCCTCATCTATGGAATGACAGGTTGGACTAGATGACCCCAAAGGTCCTTTTGAGTTCTGAGTCTAGGACCCTGTAACGCTCCTTGGAACAAGTTTGTGTTTCTTTAGCTCTTCCTGTGCTAACACTACCACCACCACCACCTATGCCCCCCAAAAGAGAAGCCAGGCAGCTGGCAGGATTCCACTCCACAGCAGGCGGGATATGTTCTGCACATTTAAAAGGACTCCCCAGTTAGAAAAGCCAGCAAAATGCAAATCCACTGCCAAAGAGACATTGGAGGCTCATCAGCAGAAGTGGGCTATTGGGGAGGCAGGAGAGAGGATGCTTGACCTGTACTTGGCTAGGGGACTCTGTGCCTGTGGGGGGTTCTTCCTCTGCTCCAGACACATTCGAGGGATCACAGGTGTGGGAGGGGTGAGAGGGTTCCAGAGGGAAGTGGGCTGCTCAGTGACCTTTGACTGTAAGGGACAGGGACACAGCTCTTGGCTTCCTCAGTGGAAAATGACTCATGAGCTAAACTGACCCAAGCAATCAGGCCCGGCTGCCTGGACCTCTTTAGGGACAGACCAGGAGACCTCAGTTCTCCTCCTCCTCACTCCCTTTTGTTCTCTGGTTCTGGGCTGTTTCCAGGCAAATGTTTCCCCATGAGGCCTTAGGGCATGTTGTCTGACCTTGGCTTTCTGGGGAGGCTCCCTATATTAAGAGCTTTTGCTCCTATCCAGCAGCGTACTACTTCATAATGACCCAGCTTCAGAGGCTGCCTCAGGCACTTGCTAGCTTTTTGAACCTTTCTGCCTCAGTTTCCTCATCTGTGAAATGAGGGGGTTGGGCTTAGTTTCCATAGAGGGCCCTAAATCTCTGATCCTATCATCCTAGCATCTCCTGGCTATGCTTGACCTGGGACTGTAGCCTCAGTTTCCCTATCTGTGTTTGTATCCTAGTCTCTGTCTTTAGGGGAAAGAGCGTCTCATGCAGGCTGCATTTCCCCAGTGCTCTGTGCCCGGTGAGCTTAGAATCCATTTCTGTTCTCTTCTGTGGTGTCTCCAGGGGCAGAGAGAGGTTCAGGTGAACCCCTGCTTCTTCCGTCCAAAACCTCCTCTTGTTTAGCTGTGACCTTGAGTGAGTCGTATGGGAATAGAATCCTCTGACTCAGAATTGAAAGAGCCCTCAGAGGACAACCCCCCACACTCTGTAGAGAAGGAAACTGAAGCCTAGAGAGGAGGAAGGACTTTGCCAAGGTCTCCTGGTATAGGCCACAGAACAGTGATTCGAATGCAGGTCCTCTGACTCCCTGCTCTCATTGAGAGGAGGCGCTCTCTCCACTCCCTCCTGCCATCTCATTTTGGGGTGCTTAGACCTTTGTTTCTTGAGGCCACTGTGGGCAGAGAAACCTGAACTCCTGTTGTGACTTTCCTGCAGGTTTCCATGTGATCCCCACCATCTCCAACATCGTCCCTGAGAGCTGCCTGCTGATCGTGGTGGGGCTGCTGGTGGGGGGCCTGATTAAAGGAGTCGGGGAGAGTCCCCCCGTCCTAGAGTCGGACATCTTTTTCCTCTTCCTCCTGCCCCCCATCATCTTGGATGCTGGCTACTTCCTGCCCCTGCGCCCGTTCACAGAGAACCTGGGCACCATCCTGATATTCGCCGTGGTGGGCACGCTGTGGAATGCCTTCTTCATCGGCGGGCTCATGTACGCTGTGTGCATGGTCGGGGGCCCCCAGATCAATGAGATCGGTCTCCTGGACAACCTGCTGTTCGGCAGCATCATCTCAGCCGTGGACCCGGTGGCCGTGCTGGCCGTGTTTGAGGAGATCCACATCAACGAACTGCTGCACATACTTGTGTTTGGGGAGTCTCTGCTCAATGACGCTGTCACTGTGGTAAGTGTGGGGGCGAGGGGCAGGGAGGGCGGCAGGGGCAGGCCCTTGGAGACCGAATCACATTCAGACACACACATGTACACAATGCGGGGCCCAGTTCTTGATGTTGGAGATAAAAGAGGCACAGTCTCTGATCTCAAGCGCCTTAGGGCCTAATGGGGAAGGACAAATCTAGAAAGAAGTTGGTACCCGAGGGCAGGAGGAAATAATGTGCCAAGGAGAGGTCATTCTTTGGGGCTGGGGGTGTTAGGAATGGTTTCTTGGAGAAAGGAGGAGCCACATTGGGTCTTGAAGGAAGTCAAGAAAAAGACACTTGGTTGTGGCCTTGGAGTACGGAAGAGCTGTCAGGCAGGAGACGGCAGGATGGGAAGCACCAATGGGCCTGAACATTCCAAGTATATGGGAGGGAAGGCCTCCCAGGATTCATGTGCTTTGCGGGCACAGTCAGGAGGATCGTAGGCAAGAGCTTATCCACGATTTGGACAGTGGAGTGACAGATTCAAGAGGGGATGAACTGGAGGCCGGAGTCTGGTTAGCAGACCCTTACAGTAGACCAGGAGAGAAGAGGCATGGCCTGAGCTTGGAGGGGAGGGAGGAGGAGATGTTCTGCAAGTAGAATAAGCCAGGATTTTGGAGCTGACTGGGGACATGCCCCCTCCTGTGCCCCAAGGAGGGCTGCCGGTGTTTGAGTCCTTGCAGAGGAACCAAAGCTGTCAGGTTTAGATCTCAACAGACTGCAACACTTGGCCTAGTCTGGTGAACCTGAAGAAGGGCCTGGGGTGAGGGCAGTAGTGACAGCCCTATCTGGCATCTTTTGCCCTGGTGTGACCACTGTCACCCTGGATGGGCGCTGCTCTCTAGGGAGGAGACACAGAAGCTGGTGTGAGCTCCCACAGACAGCAACTGCAATGGAAACATGTCATCAGCAGGCTAGTTGGAGGAATTTGGGATATTTGATGGAGAGAGAGAGAGAGAAAAGACTTCTGGAAATATCACTATTTTCAGATATTTGAAAGGCCATCATGTAAGATCACACATTCTGCAAGGCCCCTAGTGTTAGAGTGAGGATTAATAAGGGAAGATTACCCAGAGCTGCAGGATTTGCCCAGAATGCTTAATGATTAGAACTGTCCAAGAGTAGACAGGGCAGCTTTTTGGGGTAGTGAGTTACCCATCTTTAAAGGTGTTCAAGTAGAAACTGTTCAGTCTTTGTTAGGGATGTTGAGGAGAGACAGACAGAGACAAAGAGATGGTGCCTTGAAAATGGGCTGGGTCAGATGCTTTCTGATCTCCCTGCCAGAATCCTATGAGTCCTTCTCCAGGAAGAAAGAACACGTGTCCTTCTGCCTTGTCTCCACTTCTTACCTCTGCTACAGGAGCACTCAGGAAGGACAGTGGTGTTTGGCTGACCACAGCTATCACTCCCCCTTGCTCAGTGCTCCACGCTAACAGTAGCCTCCCAGGCTGCTCTAGAAAAGAATCCCTGCAGAGAGATGATGCCCAGAGACCCCTCAAGTCTCTCAACAGGCCTGGATCATGGAAGCCTGAGGTTCAATCACAGCTTAGCCACAGTGAGAGGGGAAACGTTTGTATCTATTTTTAAAGGAGAACAGGCCACAAATGAAGGTAATTACCATGGGGAGGAAATGAGTTTAGGCGAGGTGGTCTCTAAAGGCTCTCCCAGGTGTACTCAGCCCACCCCTGCCCATGGAACTCCCAGGATTATGTTGTGAGGGCCAGCTGAAATCCCTTTGGGTTATGGTGGATCCTGAGGATCACAGAACTCATCTGGAAGAGACCTTAGGGACCAGCTAGTACAGCTATGTTCTAGATGGGGAACCTTGAACCCCAAAGAGGGGAAATTACATATCTAAGGTCACGCAGGTAGTCACTAGTGGGGCCTCTATTTCAGGACCTCAGACTCTAAATTCATCTCCTTTTAACCTGCACCACCCTGCCTTGGAATTATGAAATGCTGAACAGATGGCACATGAAGAAATGGCCTCTGTTACTGCCATTAACGGTGATTTTTTTTTGGCTGGTGGTGCAGTGGATAGTGCACTGAGCCTGGAGTCAGGAAGACGTGAGTTCAAATCTGGCCTCAGACACTTCCTAGCTGTGTGACTCTGGCAAGTCACTTAAGCACTGTTTGCCTCAATTTCCTCAACTGTAAAATAGGGATAACAATAGCATCTGCTTCCGAGGGTTGTTCCAAGGATCAAATGAGATGGTAATTGTAACGTGCTTAGCATATAGTGGGTACTAGGAACAGATTCCTGTTCTAGAGGCCATCTGGAAAGAGAATCTCAGAATGTCAGAGCTAGAATGGTCCCTGGAACATAGAATGTTAAAATAAATGAGATGGTTAATCTAGGTGACCCTTGAGATCCACTCTAGCTCTAAATCTATAGAATGTAAAGGCTGTAAGAGACCTTAGAAAATTAAATTGTTAGCATTGAAAGGGGCCTTAGAACACAGAACGTCAGAGCTAGAAATCAAACATCTAATCCACCTCCCTCATTTTACAGAGGAGCATCCAGAAACCCAGAAGGAGAAAGAGATTTGTTCAAGGTGATAGAACTAGTTAGTGGCAGAGCAAAGCCCAGCCCGCCAGCCCCAGCCTAGCCCCTGTTCCCAGCAGAGTAGGCGCATCTGCCCTCTTTGCTGAGCTTTGCCCCCGGCCTCCCCAGGTGCTGTACCATCTCTTTGAAGAATTTGCCGGCATCGACCAAGTGACCGTCGTCGACATCGTCCTGGGCTTCTTGAGCTTCTTCGTGGTCTCGCTGGGGGGGGTGTTTGTGGGGGTGGTCTACGGCATCATCGCAGCCTTCACCTCCCGCTTCACGTCCCACATCCGGGTCATCGAGCCGCTCTTCGTCTTCCTCTACAGCTACATGGCTTACCTGTCAGCCGAGCTCTTTCACCTGTCTGGCATCATGGCGTGAGTCCCTGGGTCTGGGGCTCCCCATCACCCGCCCACTTCCTGAGTGCTTAGCGTGTTGTTTGTGGAGCTGACACGGCCACAGCCTCTCGCTAAGTAGGATACGAGTTTTCACGCAGCAGTGTGTATTCCTAGAGTCTAGGGGATGGGGTCACCCACATTTCATGCGGCTGGAGGTAGAGGGGGATGGCTGCCTAGGAAGGTAGGACCCAAATCCTGTACTTCCCTTAAGGGTGGGACTTTGGCCAGTGAGGGGGCACAGTGGGAGCAGATATCCCAGGAGTCAGAGTTGGCACGGCCCCCTCATTTTACGGATCAAGAGACTGAGACCCCAGGAGGGTAGGTAACTTGGCCAAGGTCACACAGGTGGTGAGGAGCAGAACCTCTGGCCTCACATCTACTGCTGAATGACTAGGAGATGTCGAGGAAAGCTCTGAGTGAGGAGATCGTCACATAGCGTGAGCAGAAATCATACTGTAGTTGGTCCGAAAGAGCATTTATGGCCTGTGGTGTGTCCCGCCCCGGTGCTAGGCCCTGAGAATACAAAGACCTTAAGGGAGAGAGGTGGAAAGTGTGTCCACATAGTAACATCAGCCGCAGCAGTGACTAGCATTTGTGTGCACTTTATATCTCATTCGATCTTTGCAACACCCCTGGAGGCATTTACAGATAATGCAGTGCAGGCTGCCCAGCTGTGTGAGGCACAGTTTGAATCAGGTCTTCTGTTTCCCGGTCCAGTACTCTCCCACTGTGCGTCAGTACAAAGTGTGTACTGTGCAAATCTAGAGGAGGCAGAAGGATGAGAAGGGGCCTCGCAGAGGCCAGCCAGGGTCCCTGCAAGGCAGAGGTGGTCAAGGGCAGCCGTTCCAGGGCCCCTGAAGGTCTGGAGGTGGAGGCACAGAGCTAGCCTGCAGTGGCGGGTGTGTGAAGGGCAGTTCTACACATAGGACCAGAATGATAGGTGGGAGCCTGGTTCTGGAGGGCTTTCAGTTCCAGGCTGAGACGCTATTTTATCCCAGAGTCATTGGGGTGTGGGATGTGGCCTGATCTCTAAGAGGCAAGGAGAGCTGAGTCAGAGAATCTGGGTTCAGGTCCTGACTTTGGGCTTTATTAATCTGTGTGACCTTGGGTAAGTCCCTTTCTTTCCTCTGTGCCTTCGTTTTTCTCATCTGTAAAATTAAGAGGTGATCTTGGTCACCTCGATCCCTCAAGGTCTGTCCAGCACATATCTGTGATCCTGAGATTCCCAGGTAGTGGCTGTCTGAGTAAAGAGAAGGGGCAAGGTGCCAGAAAAGGATGTATTGTGGGAGCGAGAATCACAGCCAGCTTGTAGCTTGCTCACTCGGGTGTCCACAGAGAGAAAAGGATCCTTTCAGGAGGAGACTGTAGAAGACTTTGGGTGGCATTGAGGCAGAACCTTTGGCTAGTTACTACACAAAGCCCGTGGGAAAGTGCCCGCCAGCCCAACCCTTGACCAAGGGGAAAGAATGGTGCTGCCCTCCGAGAGCTTGTGGTCTGGGTGAGGCACCTCAGCGCCCTCCTGAGGAGGGGGACAGAACCCCCGTGGGGGGAGGGATGAGCACCCTCACCATGGCTGATATATGGCCAATAGCCTCAGGAAAGGTGCGATCACCCGGTGGGACGGGGCTGTGACGGCTGGGGAGCCCATCACAGCCAACAGAGCCAGGCAGGGCTCCCCTCTGGGAAGGTTTCTCTGGGACAGGGGACTGTAGTGCCTGTCTCATGTTATTCTCAAGATGGTCCTAGGAAGTAGGGCCGTTAGTCTCCTTTTACAGCAGAAACTGCTTCCTTATCGTATCTCTAGGACATGTCACGTGACAAGTGCTTGTGGAGTTAGACTGGATTTGAGCAGAATTGGGAAGACAGTGAAAAGGCCACTGGGAGAGAGGAGTGGGAGATGAGACCCTGACTTTGCTCCCAGCCACCCCTTCCATTCTTCTCCCTGTCTTCCCCTCGGGGCCCTTCCTGTGGGTCCCCGAAGCTCCCTCCAGCCCTCTGTCCCCACAGGCTCATCGCCTCAGGGGTGATGATGCGTCCCTACGTGGAGGCCAACATCTCCCATAAGTCCCACACCACCATCAAATACTTCCTGAAGATGTGGAGCAGTATCAGCGAGACCCTCATCTTCATCTTCCTGGGCGTCTCCACCGTGGCCGGTGCCCACCACTGGAACTGGACCTTCGTCATCAGCACGCTGCTCTTCTGCCTCATTGCCCGGGTGCTGGGTGAGCGTGGGGGCCTTAGGTTGTGAGAAAGCTTTTGGTTCCTAAGGCCAGAATCCTGGAGGCCAGACACTTCTCCAGGGCTCAGTGTTAGGGAAGCAAGGTCCTGATGTCACACTGCAAAGCCTCAGTCTGGCCCCCCCAAGCCTACTGTGAGCTTAGCAATCCCCCGGGCCCTGGCTACGGTTAAGGGTATGGTGGGAAGACAGATAAGAATCACATGATTCAGCCCCTGCCTTCAAGGGTACGATCTCTTTGGGAAGAGACAACACACATACACACTTGACACAAGCATTTGAGCTAATAGCAGCACAAACCATAGAAGGTATTATGGCACAAGAAAGAGTTCTAAGGCCCTGGCACCTATCTTCTGGGGTCTTCAGCCTCCGTTTCTTTATCTGTAAATGGAAGGGCTTAGAGCAAGTGATATCTCCAGCTCCGACACTCTGTGTTCTAAGGTGTCCTTGCCCCCCACCCCACCCCCACTTCCTGTGTTCTAAGAGCCCTCCCAGCTCTCACATCCTGTGTTCTAAGAGCCCTCCCAGCTCTCACATCCTGTGTTCTAAGGGCCCTCTCAGCTCTGACATTTCTGTGTTCTAAGGGCCCTCCCAGCTCTCACATCCTGTGTTCTAAGAGCCCTCCCAGCTCTCACATCCTGTGTTCTAAGAGCCCTCCCAGCTCTTACATCCTGTGTTCTAAGAGCCCTCCCAGCTCTCACATCCTGTGTTCTAAGGGCCCTCCCAGCTCTCACATCCTGTGTTCTAAGGGCCCTCTCAGCTCTGACATTTCTGTGTTCTAAGGGCCCTCCCAGCTCTCACATCCTGTGTTCTAAGAGCCCTCCCAGCTCTGACATCCTGTGTTCTAAGAGCCCTCCCAGCTCTGACATCCTGTGTTCTAAGAGCCCTCCCAGCTCTGACATTTTGCATGACAGGTACTAAGGCGGCCTGTAAACAAG
This sequence comes from Phalanger gymnotis, assembly GCA_028646595.1. Taxonomy (NCBI): domain Eukaryota; kingdom Metazoa; phylum Chordata; class Mammalia; order Diprotodontia; family Phalangeridae; genus Phalanger; species Phalanger gymnotis. Next base: position 767,285,302 of record CM053622.1, read on the forward strand.
TGATTTAGATAGAAGGCTCCGTAGGGAAGAGAGGTGCATAGGTTGACACTTGAGGAAGAGTAGAAGCCAGTGCACAGGGGAAAGGAGGGCCCCCACTTAAGGAGGTCCCCCTTGGCTGGGCTGTTCTCGTGGTGCTGCTCATCCTGCCGTCTCGGTCCCCTCTCCAGGTGTGCTGGGCCTCACGTGGTTCATTAACAAGTTCCGCATCGTGAAGCTGACTCCCAAGGACCAGTTCATCATCGCCTATGGTGGCCTCCGTGGGGCCATCGCCTTCTCCCTGGGCTACCTCTTGGACGTCAGGCACTTCCCCATGAGAGAACTGTTCCTCACGGCCATCATCACCGTCATTTTCTTCACTGTCTTCGTGCAGGTTGCTTGGGCCGGGGCTGAAGGGTGGGGCTGGGAGGTACAGGCCCGAGCTCCTCTAGGCCTTTGTCCTGCTTCAGATGGTGTCCAGAGGCAGAGCTTTATGCCATCTGCAGGGAGGCCAGTACCCAGGACCTCAGCCTCTGCTCCGGACTGTCCTCACACCCATCGTGTGGCTTTTGGCAGGTCACAGGTCTCCCCAGGCCCTAGTGTCTCTGTCTATGAAGTGGTGGGGATGATCTTCACCCCTTCCCTTCTCGCAGGCTCTTCAGTCTTCATGAGACGCCAAAGGCTTTGGGATCTCAGGGAGCAGAGCAGTGGAGATTAGACGGTGGCCCGGTGGAAAGGTCACCAGTGAGCCCCTTCTCCCTGAGCCTCAGCGTCATCTTCTGTGAAATAGGGACAATCGGGCTTATACACTTCTCCTGCCAGGCTTGTTGTGAGGCTTCGAGTGTTATAAAACCTGCCTTGTTGTGACTCGGGCCTGAGTCCTTTGGTGTAAGCCCCCCAGGAAGCCTCAGAGGCTTGTAGTTAGGCTGGTCAGAGAAGAGCTCCTAGACAGGGCTAGATTCAGAGGAGGGAGAAATCTCTTCCGTCTGAGGAGCTCAAGAAGAGCTTTGAGGAGGAGGTGATCCTTTGGTAAGGACTTGAAGGATGGATGAGATTTCAACAGGTCAAAGTGAGGGAAGGCCTGGGGTGAAGCCTGAGACAGCCCAGAGTCAGCCTGGTTTTGCTGGAGGGAGGCCGAGGAAGGGCGGGGCCTTTAGTGCCAGGAGGGGAATGCCAGAAAGGCAGCAGCAGCCTGGGAATTGGGGAGGAGGCCTGTGTGGAGACCCTGGGCTCCAAGACTTGACTGGCCTGTGACAAGAGCTACTGTGGGAGTGGGAGAATTAAAAAAATCGTTGTCAGTCGCTAATGCTGCCTATAAGGTACCTTGTGTCCACACAACTCCAGGTACACCTGGCACCCCCCCTCAGTGAATTTCAGGAAGTGGCTTTGTGGGCTTGGAAAGTGTTTTCTTCACTCACTCACGAGCAATGGCCCCTTCTCATCCACTTCGCAGTTCTCTTTCTTACCCCACTGAATCCTTGTCTGGCCCCCACGTATTTAGTAGGGGAGGTGGTGTTAATCTCCACTTTGCAGAGAGGGAAAGATTTGCCCTCACAGCCAGGCAGTGGCAGGGCCAGGATTTGAAGGCAGGTCCCTTGACTCCTCCGGCCTTTGCTAAATACTTATGTAGCTTGTTTGAATGTGTTTAAATTCCTTATCTCCTCTCTCCTTTCCAAGGGCCAGCTAGGGCTTAAGAAAGAACAGGAATTGTTTGTCCATCCTTAAATGATAAGGGAGAACCCACAATCTCCCTTGGCTATCTAGAGTTTGGGGCCCTCCCCCACCCCAGGTAAATTTAGCCATTGAGGTGGCCATAGCAGGGCCCTGTGTGCAAGGTGTTGGCCATAACAGTAGAGATTTGGCGCCCTGCTCTTTTTGGGGGTGGGCTCCCTGGAGGGGGGGGCCTGACCCCCTGAGGTGATCCTCTGTCCTTTCTGGCCTCCAGGGCATGACTATCCGGCCTTTGGTGGATCTGCTAGCTGTGAAGAAAAAGCAGGAGAGCAAGCGGTCCATTAATGAGGAGATCCACACCCAGGTAGGGGCAGGACAGGCCTGGCGTGAGGGCCGAGGCAGAAGGGAGAGAAAGAAGGGAAAAGGCTTTCTGGTGATCAGAACTGGCCCAGAGCAGGAAGGAGAGCCAGGATAAAGGGGGGATGACCAGGTGTCTGGGATGTTGTCAGGGGAATAAACCTGGGGCCCCTATCAGGTCTTATGATTATTTCATGAGTTGGAGCCTGGAAAGCCAGGTAGAGCCTTCCCAGGCTGCTGCTGGTATAGTGACCGGTCCTGACAAGGTCACAATCCAGTGTGGGCAGCAGCTAGGAAGGCAACCAAGGCAGGAGAAGGGCACCCTCCGAGAAAGGTGATTGTGTTCTCCTTTAGGCTCTCCCTCCTGAGTGGGAATCCCCTGGACCCAGGCTCCAGGGCTGGGCTGGGCCGCATGAGGCTCTGCTGCCACCTCCTGTCCATTCTTGGAAGTGCTCTGCAAGCCTGATCACGCCCAGCTCTTGGTCTCCTTGAGCCCAGAGCAGGGGATGGATGTCCATGGCTATGGGAGAGAGGGCCGTTGGGTGGTGGGGAGCGCCTTTCAGAGAGGCTCTAGCCCTCATGGTCTTGGTTCAATTTCAGTTCCTGGATCACCTTCTGACGGGCATCGAGGACATCTGCGGCCACTATGGCCACCACCACTGGAAGGACAAGTAGGCGGAGGGAGGGGATCGGCCCAGGTGGGGAGTGCCTAGAGGGCTGGATGGCCAGGGAGACAGGGCCAGCAGGCGCATCTGCCTCCAGTGCCTGCAGAGGGTCTGCTCTCCATCCCCCAGACTTAATCGGTTCAATAAGAAGTATGTGAAGAAGTGTCTGATCGCTGGGGAGCGCTCCAATGAACCCCAGCTCATCGCCTTCTACCATAAGATGGAGATGAAGCAGGCCATCGAGCTCGTGGAGAGTGGGGGCATGGGCAAGATCCCTCCCGCTGTCTCTACTGTCTCCATGCAGTGAGTGTGGCTGCTCAGGGGTGGGCCTGCTAGGCCATGGCAATCCCATCTGGCCCAGCCTCTCTGTACTGCCCATGGCAGGCCTCTGGGCCTCTGAAGGCCACAGGGGCCAGGGAGAAAGAAAGGAGCCAATGAAAGGACAGGAGTTTTTATGGGAATGTCTGATGGGAGGGCTTGAAATTCCTGGGACTTAGGGGAAGAATTCCGGGCTTATGGGAGGTTACTGCTTGGCCTATGTAGTCAGAGGAGCCCCAGGAGGGCTTCAGAGACTGGAGGGGACGTAGGAGAGCATGCCTCCCTTCCCCTGAGTGCGTGCCTCAAGTCATGAGGGTGAGATCCAGGCTTGGAGCCCTCCATCTCCAAACCTGCCCAGATTCCATGAGGATGGAGGGCTTTGCACAGAAATGAGGCTGTGCCTAACCCTGGATATCTGGATGTCCCCAGAAATATCCATCCCAAGGCCCTGCCTGCAGAACGAATTCTGCCAGCACTGTCCAAGGATAAGGAGGAGGAGATTAGAAAGATTCTGCGCAACAACCTACAGAAGACCCGACAGCGGGTAGGAGTCTGGCCCATCCCCTGTTAGAAACTCTCTTCACCCCTAACCGGGGACCTCTCTCAGCCCCACTTGGCCCACATTAACTTTGCCTTCTGTCCCTCACCCTTTCATTTTGGAATCTCCCAAGTTTTCTTTCCTCTTCACGCACCCCCCTATACTGGAATTTCCCTTCCCTCCCACTTTCCTCTGTCAGATCTTCCCTCTCCTCCCCCTTCCCACTTTCTCTGCCCCCCCAATATTGCAGCGTTCTCTGGCTCCGTATTGGAGTCGCCCCCTCTCTGCATATCCCTCTTTGCTTCTCCTCTCCCCACCCCAGTGCCAGTGCCTCCCTCTCTGCCTCTGCCCACCCACTAATCTTCCCCCATCCCCCGGCAGTTGAAATCCTACAATAGGCACACATTGGTGGCCGATCCTTTTGAAGAAGCCTGGAACCAGATGCTGCTGAGGAGACAGAAGGTTCGGCAACTAGAACAAAAGGTAGGTGGACATGGTCTGAGGAGCCATCCTGGGCAGGGCAGAGTGTGGTCCAGCCCCTGCCTCAGGACTGCAGACCCTCTCCCCACCTTATCTTTCCCTTTTCCTAGCACCCAGAGGCCTCAGCAGGATAGCCCTGGCCCCCCAGTCCTCCCAGACCTTCAGCCCCAGCCTCCTGGCCCCACAGTGCCGTAGCCTCCCAGTACCCCCAGCCCTAATTCCCTGGTACTCCAGCCCTGGCCCCCCAGCCGCTCAGCCCCAGGCCCTCAGCTCCAGCCCCCAGCCCCCCCGGCCTAGTGCTTTCTGGGTGCCAGCTGTCCCTACTACTGTGTGGGGCGCGGGAAGGGGTGTGATTTCAAGGTCTGGGCTTCAACCTCCACACCGCCCCCCAACAATATCAGAGATGAAAAAGACCTTAGAGGACATGAAATTCAACCCTTTCTTTGCGCAGGAAATTCAGAGTCAGACAAAGAATGAAGATCGAAGGGATAGAACAAAAGCGAGTAAAAAAGTAAAGCATAGAACCAGGCACCCTGGGCCTCAGCTCAAGGCTCACTCTGTGGCACCGAGTGCCTTGTAGCCCACTGCCAAGCCTGCCATGTATCTCTCTCTCCCTTCTTCAGATAAATAATTACCTGACAGTGCCGGCCCACAAGCTGGACTCTCCTACCATGTCCCGAGCTCGGATTGGCTCAGGTACTGTGGATGGGGGTGGGTGCTGGGCTCTAGTACAGGGGCTCCCAGGTCCCCCAGCCTCATCATCTCTCAGGTCCCAGGGGTGGGGGTGGTCTGTGTGCCCATCCCCCAGGATTGGCATGCTCTGCCTCTGCCACACCCTTGGGGTTTGGGTAAGTAAAGGCAGATGATTTTCTTTCACTACCAGCTGTCTAACAGGGAGAGCCCAGGTTAGGGGGAGACAGAGACAGAGACACTGTGTCAATGTCCCTCTGGTGCCCTGGAGGGTGTGGTTGAGGGTGTCCAGAGACTGTAGGATTGAGAGACTTGAGTTTGGACGGTCCATTCCTACAATCACTAGGCCCACACCCCAACCCCTGAGGGAGGCCTGAGGGAGGAGCAGGAATCATCTGCATTGCTGCTGCACTCCAGCCTACACCGGGATGGGCTCCTGCCATCAGCCACTGAGTCCCCCCACCCAGAGGCCATATGCCCAGAGTGAGAGAGGAGACCCAGTCTTGCCCCTTTGAGGGGGAAGTGGACAAGATGAGGCCGTGTGTGCGTGGTGGAGGGAACCGAGTTGGGATGAGTCAGGTTTGCCTTCTGGAAGGAAGGCTGGGCGGAGCAAGGCTTCGCTTTGAGGGGACAGACTGGCTATTGCTGACTCCTCCTCTCCCTGACCCTTCCCATTGACCCACAGATCCCCTAGCCTATGAGCCAAAGCCTGATTCAGAGAACCTCCCTATCATCACCATTGACCCCGCCTCGCCCCAGTCACCCGAGTCGGTGGACCTGGTCAATGAGGAGCTGAAGGGCAAAGACTTGGTGCTGGAGGAGGAAGAGGAAGACGAACCTGGCCTTGTGATGCACCCCAAGGAGCCCTCCTCCCCAGGCACAGACGACGTCTTCACCCCTGAGCCGGGGGACAGCCCCAGCACCCAGCGCATGCTCCGATGCCTCAGTGATCCTGGACCTCGCCCAGAGCCAGGCGAGGGAGAGCCCTTCATTCCCAAGGGCCAGTAACATCAAGGCCAGGGGCCACTGAGGACCCATGGGAGCCTCTCCCCTTCCTTACAGCATGGCAGCTGGGCTCCAGCACGGCTTCCCACGCCCGCCGGGCAGTGCCCATCTCTCCTCCCAGCACCAGCCCTCAGAAGGCAGCACAGTGCTTTACTTCCTTCCTCTCCTGCTGAGGACAGTGAGGCTGATGGCTGTGCACATCCCTCCTTGGGCCTGCACCAGCAGTTGGCTTTTAATAACTTCTCCCTCTTTAAATTTTCTGTCATCTTCAAATGCTGGATTTTCAGAACTCTGGGGTCCTGGCCAGGGCATGAGGCTCTCCATAATGGCCCTCCATGGATGGCCCAGACCCTCATTACCCAGCAGGCAAGGCCTTCCTCCCCTGCCTAGTTCCAATAGGCTTTCGTTCTCCTTAAACCCTATCAGTGTCTGTAACCAAAGAACCTTCCCCTCCCTGGCAGGTGCTCCCTGCCCAACTGGCCACCTTGATCCTGCTCTGGCTGGGGGTGGGGAATCTAGAAGCAACGCAGCTGTTTACTCTGCCTGCCCCCAGCCCCTAGTTCAGTTCACCCTGCAGAGGAGAGAGGACAAGACTGAAAGAGAAGCCAGAGTGGCCCAAGAGAAGGGGAATGGGGGGTGTCAATACTGGAAGGCTTCTTTGGGGCCAGCTGGGGAGTCCTGCCAGCCTAGCCTGGACTGAAGCTTCTGAAAGCAGGTTGTTGTGAATGGAGGTTTATCCCCTTTCCCAAGAATCCAGAGTTCTCAGCCGTGAGGCCCACCCCCACCCTCACTGCCCCCACAGGCTCTGCTTTACAAAAGGAAATGCTGATACCCCCCTTGGTGTCCTGGTCCTCCCCATTCCGATTGCCCGAGATTTCTGGGCCTAAGCCAGTGGTACCCACTGAGGGGACCTTCTTCCCACAAATCTCTATTCTGTGCCTCCCTGTTGGTCTCTGACTCCCCCTGCTTTTAATGTCTTTCTGGGGACTCCCCTCCCCACAGTATGTGTCATTGTATCCCTAGGGCTCCCTGGCGCCTCCACAAGGGAGGGTCAGGAGTATATAGGGCCTCAAGACCACTTCCCCTCTCCAGGGTCCATAGAAGCAGGTGCCCACAGGTCCTGCCATCCTCCACACACAAAACCCTGCCAATAGCACTCAGCTGGCCTGATCCTGCTGTCTAAGTGTCTGTGATCCCAGAGGTGATCAGGAGATCAGGGGCTGTTCCATAGCCCCAAACAGGGGGTGTTGTGAGGCCCCCCTTCTGTCCCTCAGAATATAAACCACCCTCTCCCCCATCCCCACATTGATTGTGCAATATTCTGTCTTCCCCTCTATAGCCCTCACCCCCTTGGGCCTGCCTGCCCCTCACCACCACCACCACCCCTTGCCTGGGTGCGCACGCTGTCCCTGGAAGAAATATCTAAGCAATGAGGAGGCTGCCTGGGCATAAGGCTGTGATCGCCACCTCACCCCGCCCCCCACCTCCCTGTGTATAAAATGAAACAAATCTTTTTTCATATTCTAATAAATCAATGTGACTTTTTAATATGGTTGGGGTTATTCCTGGGGAATGGGGCAAAAATAGGAAGTGTGACTGTGGACTTTAGATCCCCCAAGGAGCGTAGCAGGTGAAGTAATCAGAGTGGGTGGGGTACAGTCAGGCCCCACCCCAGTACTGACTGGTCCCTGGGCTCTATGGAGGGTGGGGTGCAGTATGCTACGTTATCCACCAGGGAGCAGTGGAGTACCACGTTCCCCCAGGCACCTAATGGAAGTTGAATAACCAAAGTTCCAGAGACACCTCCCTGAGCTGGCTCAGCCAGAGGGGGAGGGGGTCCGTCCCTCATCCTCCCTCCTCTGCTTACCCACTTAACCTGGGTGACTTGAAACAAGTCACAGGCTCCCCTTTGGCTTCTCCTTCTAGAAGGAGATAGCTGTAATGAGGGTTTGCAAAGCACTTGACACCTTGATCCTTATAAGCCTGGGAGCTAGGGGCCATCCTTCCCGTTCTACAGATGAAGACACGGTTGGCAGATAGAGGTTTAGCGATTAGCCCAGGGTCCCCTCACTAGTGCTGAGACTGGATTTGAACTCAGATGTCACTGGCTCTAGGTTTCATTCACACGACATTGTATCTTGGGGTCCCAGGGGGTGGGAGAGGACAGTTCTGGGGTGAGGGGGCTCATCTCTCCCTGTTATGGATCACCAGATCAAAGATGCCCAGCAAGAGAATAGGAGGAAAGCACTGGCCATTAGCGTCCAGGATGTGGGGAGGAAGACCCCAGGCCTGGGCCCCAAAGTGCTGAGCACTGGCCCTTCTGCACCCCACTAGCTGAACAGTGGACTGTGGGTAAATTCGAGGGGGCCCCTGAATTGCTCCAGAGACAGACCCTAGCACCACAAGCCCATACTAAATGCTTTCTATGCTGACGATTCTCAGATCTATTTATCCAGCCCTGACATCTCCTGACTTCCACCTTTGTATCACCACCTACTTGGACATCTCTCCGTGGATGTGCCATATGACGTGTCCAAAGCTGAATTTGTTGCTTCCCCCCCTCCCCAATCCTCCCCTCTTCCTGACTTTCCTATTATGGAGCAGGGTGCCACCGTCCTCCCAGTCACTCAGGCACAATCTAGCTGCTACCCTCAACTCCTCACCAGCTGCCAAATGCTCTTTCTAGCTTCCTTACATCTCTCCTACCCTCCCCCTTCTCTCCTCTGAAACTCCCAGTATTCTGGTGCATGCCCTCATCTCCTTGTGCCAGGACTACCACACTCTGGCCTCAAGCCTGTCCCACCCCAGTCTATCCTCCATTCCCCTACCAAAGTGATTTTCCTAAATCCCAGGTCACTCCCCTACTCAACAAACTTCATGGTTCCTATTGCTTCCAGGATCGAATAAAATCCTTTGTTTGGATTTTAAAACCCTTCACAACACTCTCCAGTCTTCATTACTCTCCATTCCCCCCAATGTACTCTGAGGATGTAGCTATACCAGCTTTCTTGCTTTTCTACTCTTAATAACACTCTATTTCAGCAGCTCCAGATCTTGGCTCCTCTCATGGCTCATCTCAAATCTCACCTTCAGTGAGGTGCCTTTCCCAGTCACCACCATCCCCTATCCCATGCTTTTATGAGACTACATCTCATTTACTCTGTAAATGTCTTGTATATACATGGTTGTTTGCATGTTGTCTTCCCCCATTAAAAGGTGGGCCCCTTGACAGCAGGGCCTATTTTTCCCTTTTTTTTTTGTATACCCAGGGCTTAGCACAGTACCTGGCACATTGTAGATGGTCAACACATTCTTGTTGACTTGCCAACAAAGCTGCAGCTCCCAGGAAACAATGGGGCTGGCAGCCTGACTATTGAGCACTGCCGTTCAGGAGCCCTGGCAACCCCAAGATAGCATCCCTCTTTACTCGTCCCCAAGCAGATGGCTTATGGATTATGGGAGGGGGTCAGAGGTCCAGAAAGGGATAAACAGCCCAGAGAGTACAACATAAAGCAGGATATGAAACCAGAAATGGTAGAAATCCAAATGTTCCCATGCCAGGGTATTTGCTGAGGGAGTTTCCCACACTAATTGGGTTACATGACCCAGCAGGGGATGGGGAATAAGAAGAGATTCAGACTGTCTTCCAAACACACTAAGTGTAACATGACTACCAGACAAGGGAATTGTCCAGACTGGGCATGTAGATAGCATGAGTTGACGATGGTTCCCAGGGGCATTGAAACTCTGCTAAGTACTTTGAGATCATCAGAAGAGCGCTAAGAAAGATTAATTATTCTCCACCTGGCAGCCACCTCTGCAACTGCCTGGATGGGGCAGATTACCATGAGTAGTCTCGCCCCTGGCTTTTGGCATTCCATCATAGGCTCATTGTCAGCTGGTCAGTCAATAAGCATTTATTAAGTGCTGACTAGGGGCAACTAGGCTGCACAGTAGAGTCAGGAAGACTTATCTCCATGGTTGCAAATCTGGCCACACACACTTGCTAGATGCATTACCCTGAGCAAGTCACTTTACTCTGTTGGCCTCAGTTTCCTCATCTGCAAAATGAGCTGGAGAAGGAAATGGCAAACCATTGTTCTCCTCCTCCTTCTCCTTCTTCTCCTCCTTCTCTTTCTCCTTTTCCTCCTTCTCCTCTTTCTCCTTTTCCTTCTCCTCCTTCTCCTTCTCCTTCTCTGCCTTCTCCTTCTCCTCCTTCTCTTCCTCCTTCTCCTTCTCCTCCTCCTCCTCCTTCTTCTTCCTCCCACTGTGCCACCTTATTATAGTACACAGTATCTGAATCCAAAGCTAAGACTGTTTCCAGTTCAGGCACTCATCATCTCACCCAGACTATTGTATTCTAATTCATCTCCTGTCCTTCAGACTGTTACCAAATTGGTCCGTCACACACATCCCATATTCAAAAATAGAAATTCCTCAGTCTGGCCTTTTGGCCTTTAAAGCCTGCTACAGTCTGGCTCCCAACCATTCGCTTTCCATTCCAGTCTAGCCAGCCCAGTATACAACATCTCTCATCAATATGTCTTTGCACAAGTGGTACCTTGTGTCTGGAAGGCACTTCTTCAGCTCTGCCCAGTCTGATTCCCAGCTTCTTCCAAAGTGCCACACCTAACAGTACATCTTCTTCCCTCAGAGCAGGTGTCATGGTAGGTACACACTGTACCAGCCTGCACCTGTTCTCCGGAGTTCTCACTGGCAATCAATAAGCACGGGGAGGGATTGGACTGGGGTGTGTGACTGAGGTACCCATCAAGGGGAGCCAAGGCTTGGTTCTTCCAAGGAGATTCACTATGATGTTAGAAAGTACTCTGGGCAGTCCAGGTTGGTATGGTAGTCTTAGAGTGTGCTCATGGGAACAATAGGCCTTGTCAGGCATAGGTAGGACCATTAGGTTGCCCTTTGGGGCAGAGCTAGACCCATGCAACACCAGGGATTCAATTCAATTTTGCAAATATTTACTGAACACCCAAGCCAACTGGATGGCAGGGGACCCTTGTTCATTTGGACCAAGGAGGGCCGTTGCTGCCTAACCCCTGGCTCCACACCCCTAATCTATGCCTACCTACCTCAATGGTAGCTACTTGCATTCACTTGCCCAGGCTCTCCCAGGTAAGGTCCCAAGGAACAACTTCCCCACCCCTGTCCATCAGGGAATAATAATGACTGATGTATATATAGTGCCTTAGGACTCCCAAAGTGCTTTATACACTTCATCTCATTTGATCATATAGATGAAGTGAATGGGGGCTCAAAGAGAAGGAAGGTGTCTGAGGCAGGATTTGACCTCAGGAAGAGGAGCCTTCCTGACTCCAGGCCTGGCAGTCTGTGCATTGTGGTGCCCCCAGCTGCCCTGTGATTGCTCTGTGAAGGGGATGGACAGCCTGTAAAGGGATTAATTCATTAAGTCCCATTGAGTCTCATCTCTATAAAGAATTCCCATCTTAAGCCTCCATCTTGGCTCAGCCCCACCTTGAGTTCCCATCTCTATGCTAATTCCATGAACATCTAAACTGAGTATCCTTCCCTCTGCCCTCATCTTTTCATTGAGACTCATTGCTTTATTCAGTACTCCCATCCTCACTGAGTCCCCTACCCCCATCCACTCACAGACGGCCTATCAGTCATTATGAAGGAGGAATGGGCTCCTGGGGGCAACATGGGGGCTCAGAGAACAGGGGCCCAGATAGAAGAATGAGGCATAGAGATGGAACATGGCCTATGGAATGAGGGGAAGGAGGGATGACTAAGGGTAAGGGTTCCATGGGGTCCTAGGGGATGGATAAGTAAATGGGCACTCAGTAGAATGACGGGGTGGAAGAGATGGGCACTTCATGAGCGAGGTTGGTGATCCAGGATGGCGACAGAGGCCGGGGGAGGTGGGCTTATCCACGGGCTCAGTGAAAGAAATGCAAACTGACCCTTTGAGGGGAAAAGGACTTATGAGAGCCTGAGAATATTGGGAAGCAGAATGGGGGCCACTTAGGAAAATGGGGGTCAGTGACGGAGAGACAGTGTTTGAATCAGAATTGGAGCTTATTGAGGAGATAGGGGCCCAGTGCAGAGGTGGAAAGAACATTTGTAATAACAAGCCCGGTTCAGTCTGAGTTCTGCCACTTATTATCCAGGGGCAGCTTGGTGGCTGGGCGGACAGAGTGCACAGCCTGGAGTCAGGAGGATCTGAGTTCAAATCCAACCTCAGACACTTACTAGTCGTGTGACCCCAGGCAAGTCATTTAGCCCTGCCTCAGTTTCCCCATCTGTAAAATGAGCTGGAGAAGGAAATGGTAAGCCATTCCAGTATCTTTGCCAAGAAAACCCCCAAAGAGGGTCATGAAGGGTCCAACAAGACCGAAACAACTCAACGACACTTACTACCCGTGCTATGTTGGGCAAGTCATTCCTCCCTATTTCCCCATTTATAAAATGATTTCTAATGTCCCTTCTAGCTCCAAGTCCTGGCCCTATGGGCCTACAATGAGGACCATGGGGAAGATGTTGAGAATTCACTGGGGACATGATGTTAATTGAGGGGAATGGGAATTCAGGGAGAGGGAGGGAGATTTAATGAGGGGGACTAGATAGCAGGGAGGAGATAAAGGTCTGGGATTCTGCGATATTTGTGACAGCATTGTCTCTCCTGGTCATTTCCTTGAGTTGTTTCATTTTTTTAAAATTTCATTTTGTTTTAAATTATCATTTACTTTCTCTCCCCGTACTCCCTCCCCATTTAAAATAATAAAAAAAGAAAACCCCTCATAATAAAGGCCTTTTTCAGCTTTGCCTTTAGTATCACCCAATGCCTACCATACAGTAGAGGCTTCACAAACTGCTCCTAATAAATTTTGATTTGGGCAGTCACTCATCTTCTCAGGGCCTTCGGTTCTTCCTTTAAAAAAAAAGCAGGCGTGAGAGGGTGGGAGAGGAGGGTGGGGGAGGCTCAGGATTGATCCTCGCTAAGCTTCTTTCCCTCAATAATTCTATTAGCCTGGGATGCCTAAGTGGATGGGACTCTGTGAGGGATTAAAATTGGACTGTAATGAGGGCTCTTTTCTTATTGAAAAGGTTGCTCAGTGCAGGGACAGGGGCTCAGCTGGGACACGAGAAAGGGAGAGGGGGCTCCATCGGGGAGTAGGATTCAAGCAAGAAAAATGAACCCTTAATGAGGGGATTTGGGGCTCATTGAGGGGAGCTGGGGTTGAGAAAAAGATGGGAGCCAATCAGGGCGGGAGTGATGGCTGAGTAAGAAGGCAGCAGATGAGTGGGGGGTGGGGTGGATGCTCAGAAGAGATGCCCAGGGAGGCAGAGGAGGCTCATCGTGGGAGTGGGGGGCTGAATCAGGCCTGAGGGAGAGGATGGAGGCTTAAGGGAATGAGGACCCAAGCAGGACAAGGCCTCAGAAAGAAGATGAGGGGTCATTAAGAGGAGAGGGGAGAGATGGGTGAGGTGTGTGAGAGCTGAGCAAAGGAGAAGGGGAAGCTGGTCTCCGCTGGGTTCTTTTTTTCTCTTCCATTTTGTCTTTTTCTTTTTCTTTTTTTTTTTTTTGGTGTCATTGTTGCCAAGGTTGGTGCTTCATACTTCTGGGAGGCTGAGGATGGTGGATGGCTTGAGCTCAGGACAGCTAGGGCACAGTAGGACTCAAGCCACTCTGGTGTCCTCACTAAGGCTGGCACCATTATGGTGAGAGCCTCTAGGAGGAGAGGGCCACCTGGCTGCCTGGAAGAGGGTTGAACCAGCCCAGATTGGAAAACTAGAGGTTAAAAATTCTGTGCCAATTGCTATGGAGATCAGTCTGTGAATGGCTGCTACTCCTTTGTGGGGGATAGGGGAAAATTAGGAGGGGGATAGGAACTCTATGAGAGTATGTGGATTCCATTCAACTCAAAAAACACTTATTAAATAACCGATGGGCACTGGCTTTTGGGAGGGGCAGTTTGGTCCAGACCTGGGCTGGTAGGGGCAGCTAGGTGGTGTAGTGGCTAACGCTGGGCCTAGAGTCTGCAAGACTCATCTTCCTAAGTTCAAAATTGGCCTTGACACATACTAGCTGTGTGACCCTGGGCATGTCACTTTACCCTGTTTGCCTCAATTTCCTCATCTGTAAAATGAGCTGGAGAAGGAAATGGCAAAACCCCTCCAGTATCTCTGCCCAGAAAAACCCAAATAGGGTCATAAAGAGTCAGACACAACTGAAGTGACTGACCAATAGGAAGCTAGAGTGTGCGGAAAGAAACTCCCTCAACAAATCTCTGCAAATTACAGTGTTTGGAAGATGCCTGGGGTCACAGAGAAGGTCATCTAGGCAGTATGTGTCAGAGGCAGGACTTGAACCTCTCCCAATGTGACTCTGAGCTGAGTTCTCTATCCACCACTCCAGGATGCCTCCAGCAGGGGCTATACAGACTTATAAAATAACACAGTCTCTGACCTCAAGGAGTTTAGAGGAAATGAGGACTTAATTAGTGGGAAAATAGGCTCAATAAATATGATAGGCAGTCTAGCCTAGTGGAGATAGAGTTGGCCTTGGAGTCACAAAGACCTGGGTTCAAGTACTGACTCTGATGTATACTGGCTGACCCTAGGTGAGCCAATGAACCTGTCTCAGAGTCCCAGGCAGCAGCTCTCTAAGACTAGACTGTAAGTTACAGAACAGGTAGCAATGGGAATTGGCAGAAAATCTTTCAGTGGGAAGTCTCATTACCAATGAAATCGGGTGGTTTGAATGAGATAGGAATCACCCACTCTGTTCCTGCCGGTGAGATGGATGTTCAGGAAAAGGATGGAAGCTTGCCATCTGCTCTGCCTCTGTGCCCTCTGGAGCCCTGGCACTGCCATCTGAACTACATCATGATCTCACTTAAGGCCACTTGGGACTTTGAGGCCTTGTGATCTGATTTGCAGCAGAACTTTCTTTGATGGGTTATCTCTTCCTAGTATGAGCAGGGATTGTCTTGATTTTTCTGTTTGTATTTCTAGCAATTTGCACAGTGCTCGACACATAGTAAATGCTTAATAAATGCTGTCTCATTTACTCATGCAGGCATGTTCAATGTAGGGGATGGGAGCTGATTTGGCAGATAAAGGGTCAGTGGGAGCCTGGGAGCTCAGGAAGTGGAAAGAGACCCAACAGAGTGTTAATGAGGGGCTTTGGACCAAGCAAAGGCTAACAGAGGGAAATGGGGTAGGGATAGCTAGGTGGCATAGTGGCTAGAGTACTGGGCCTGGGGTCAGGAAGACTCATCTTCAGGAGTTCAAATCTGGCCTCCGACACTTACTAGCTGGGCAAATCACTTAACTCAGTTTCCCCATAGGGAAAATGAGATGGAGAAGGAAAGGGCAAACCACTCCAGTATCTTTGCCAAGAAATCCCCAAAATCTGACTCTCAAAGAGTCAGATACAACTTAACTCATCAACAACAAAAGGATGGAAACCCAGTGAAGGAGTAGCAGAGTATGTTATAAACAACACTGGATTCAGAGCCAAGGACTTGAGTGTGAATCGTAACTGCCACTTACCTCGGAAGTCTCTTCTATGATTTTGTGATTATGATAATCCCATAAACCCATAAGAAGTATCTCGTAAGGGAGATTGGGACCCCATATGGCCCACCCAGGAACTTGGGAAGTATTGGGGGGATTCATATAGGAACATGACTTAAGGGTTAGGGACTTAATAAATGGCTCCCTGAGGAAATGGGTAACTAGTGAGACAAATGAGAAGCTCAGTGAGGGGGCTGGGTAGGGGGCTCGGGAAGGGAGTTCCTTTATTGAGTCCCCAAACCCCTCACTGAGCTTCTCATTCCTCTCCCTGAGTCATCTATCACCTTGGGGAGAAGAATCCTCCGTCCCTACACTGCAGCCAAGGCCCCCATCCCCACCAATGGGCATCTTGCTTTATAAGAATTCTCATCTCCCCACTGAGCCCTGAGTATGGAGAGGAGAGACCCGTGTGCAGCATTGAGACCCAGGGAGGATAGGAATGTGTATGTAGAGCCTAAACTGGATTGCACACCGTCTTGGGAAGGGGGAGGAAATTTAAAACCTATGGAAGTGAATGTTGAAAACTAAAAATAAATAAACTTATTTTTTAAAAAAAGACTCAGTGAGGAGATGAGAGCAAATGTTGTGGCGAGGGGGGAGATTCAGTGAATAGGATGATCTGGATTCAAATCTTATTTCTGAGTGATGGTCTAGGAGGA
Source organism: Phalanger gymnotis (assembly GCA_028646595.1). NCBI lineage: Eukaryota > Metazoa > Chordata > Mammalia > Diprotodontia > Phalangeridae > Phalanger > Phalanger gymnotis. The sequence goes on from CM053622.1 coordinate 767,301,219, forward strand.
TGGACAAGTCCCATGACCTCCATAAATGTGGGTGTTGTATTTGATGGCCTACACATTGGGCCAATCCCTTAACCTCACTATGCCTCAGTTTCTTCATCTGTAAAATAATGATAGCTGGCGTTTAAATAGTGCTTCGAGGTTCACAAAGTACTTTCCAAATTTTGTCTTCATAACAGTCCTGATGGGCAAGTGTCATTATTATCCCCGTTTTACAATTGGGGAAACTGAGGCAGAGGTGAAGTGGCTTGCCCAGGATCCTAAAGCTGGTAAGTATCTGAAGTCAGATTTAAACCCAGGTCTTCCTGACTCCAGGCCCAGTAAGTACTCCAACCACTGAGCCACCTAGCTGCCTCTATAAAATAAGATATGACTAGTTGGTTTCTGAGGTCTCTTCCAGCTGTAGATCTATGACCTTAAGTAATTAATGGGTATGAGATGTAAAGTAAAAGAAATGAGGATGAAGGGTATTAAACGGGGCATTAGTAAGTGAAATAGGGACTCAGTGAGGGGGATTGGGGAGGCAGCTAGCTAGGGGAGGTCCGTGAGGCTGAGCCTTCTCCTCTAGGCCCCCTGTACCTCCCATTCTCCCCATTCTGAAGCTCTGCAACCATCTCCCTCTCTCTGAGGTCCCCCCCCCATCTCCCCAAGGCTCATTCCCAAGGGCCCCTAGCCTGCTGAGAAGGCTCCTCCCTGAGACCTATGTCAGGGTGTGAATGTCCTACAAACAACAGGAAGGACTTCCCAGATGGAAGGGGCCATGCTGGTAGGAATGGGGCCTCAGCCCAGGACCAGTGGGACCAGACGGGAAAACCTCCCAGATGTGGCACAGACCTTTCCAACTTCGATTTGTAAAAGTTGTCACAGCAGGAAGAATCGCTATTCCACATGAAGACAACGCCTCACAGAGGCCAGGGGATGGGTGGAAGGATTACCCACAGCCCCTTGTTCTCCTACTGCTCAGGGGAGTGGTGAAGGAAGATGTGATTCTGCCACCTTGGACAGCTCAAGTCATCAGCACCGAGGCCCTTGTGAATGAAGGAATGAATGGATGGATGGATGGATGGATGGATGGATGGATGAATGAATGAATGAATGGGAAAGGGTTTTCTTAACTCCCTTCCAGCTGAAAGATTCAATGATTCCCCAGCCATGGGCCTCTACTCAACTTGTGACATAAATTAGCCCTGATTAGTTCCAAAGAAGAGACACAAACCTCATTATTCCTTATGAGGTCATAGCTGGGGGATGGACTTAGGAGGGGCAGAGAGTGAACAGGGTAAATGTGAGGAAGCGTCCAGAGGACTTGGAGTCAGAAAGACCCAGGATCGAGTCCTGCCTCTGAAGCTTACTAGTGATGCTACCCTGAAGCATTGCTCTAAGCCTCAGGTTTCTCCTCGATAAATGGGAATAATCATGCCTATGGGTTACCTACCTCCCAGAGTTCTTATAAGATTCAAATAAGACTCACTCTCTCTCTCTCTCTCTCTCTCTCTCTCTCTCTCTCTCTCTCTCTCTCTCTCTCTCTCCCCCCCCCCCCACCGCGTGTGTGTCTGTGTGTGTGTGTATGGTGCTTTGCAGTCTTTAAGGCTTTAGATAAATGTTAGTTTTTTGAAGAGAGGCGGTGTGGCGCGGTGGATAGGGAGCCATCCTTGGAGACTGGAAGAACTTGGTTTTGAGTCTTGCCTCTGAAACAGGACTGTATGACCCTGGGCTCATCACAACCTCCCAGTGCTCTAGGCAAAGGTCAAAGACTGGAAATTTCAGAGAAAGTGCCAATCTGCCTTGGTAAAGGGGATTGCCTCACCTGGGAGTTCCCTATATCAGTGAAACCACAGGTCCAGAGCCGAAAATGATAATAAAAATGTTGGGAGTTGTTAGAGATCCTGGATCCAGAGCTGGGCAGCCACCTAACCCAGACTCTTCATTGTACAGATGGAGAAACTGAGGCTTAGAGAGATTCAGAGGATCACCGGTCTAAAGGGGCCTCAGGAGTCATCTAGTCTTATTTGCTCTTATTTTACAGAAAAGGAAACTGAGGTTCAGAGGGATGAAGTGTCTTGCCCAAGATTACACAGATAGAAAGCATCAGAGGTGAGATCTGAACACAAGTCTTCCCATTCCAAATCCCCATTTCCATTGAGCTGCCCTGCCTCCCCATGTAGCAGGAAGGGCTAAAGTAAGCATTTTAATCATGGCTGTATCATATGATTACTTTCTTTTTTCTTTATTTCTTTTTTGGGGGGGGGCAATTGGGGTGAAGTGACTTGCTCAGGGTCACACAGATAGTAAATGTCAAGTGTCCGAGGCTGGATTTGAACCCATGTCCTCCTGACTCCAAGGCCCATTTAATTACTTTCATGTTTTAAATTTTCTTCAAGGCTCAGCCCCAGTCCTACTTCCTCTAGGGTGCCTTTCCCAAGCCCCTCATCCCATCCTAAGTTCTCCCTCTTCTGAATTCCCATAGTCCTTATTGTCCCAGACCCTCATTGGATCCATAATCAAAGTACTTTGTCCAGCCCTGGTCACATTTGAAGAAGGATATTGACAAGGGGAGAGCCTCTATCTGGAGCATAGTGAAGGGACCCAAACCATAATAGTAAGAGCTAACATTACCATTAGCATCGAGGTTTGCCTAGTGCCGTACAAAATAAAGAGCTGAGAGGGAAACCTTAGAAAACAGTGTCAGAGCTGGGAGGGCCCTTAGAACACAGAATGTCAGAGGTGGGAGGGCCTTAGAACACAGGATGTCAGAGCTGGGAGGGTTCTTAGAACACAGGATGTCAGAGCTGGGAGGGCCTTAGAACACAGGATGTCAGAGCTGGGAGGGCCCTTAGAACACAGGATGTCAGAGCTGGGAGGGCCTTAGAACACAGGATGTCAGAGCTGGGAGGGCCCTTAGCACATAGAATGTTCTAATACAATCATGTATTAAGTCATTTGATCTTTCCAGTGTCCCTGTGAGGTAGTTGTTGCTATTATGTACAGATAAGAAAACTGAAGCTGAGAAAGGTTAAGTGACCTACCCAGGGTCACACAGCTAGTACGTGTCTGGAAAAAGATTTGAACTCAGGTCTATCCTGACAGCACACCATTAACTGCCTCACAGAATACTGATTACAAGAAGTTGAAGTGTTTAGCATGGGAAGGAGAGGGCTTAGGGGCACTGACTCTCTGTCTGCAAATACCGGAAGAGCTCTCCTTGGAGGAGGAAATAGTCAGCAAGCATTTAATAAATTTATTTTCTTTGGCTCCAGGAAGTTATAGGAAGGAAGATTTCCATTCAATATAAGGATGTTCTTTCTATTATTCAGAGCTATTAAACAGTTGAATAGGCTCCCTTGTAAGATAATGAGTTTCCTGTCACTGCAGGGATGCAAAAATCAAGAATATTCCCAGCCCCCAGTCAGGTACTTTGTAATGAGCATCATATTAATAAATTAAATAATAATAAACGTTATTATTTATATAATATATTGTATAATAATACTATACAATAATATATTATATTATACAATAATATATAAATATATATAAATTTAAAATAAATAATAAATTTTAAAATGAATGAATGAATAAATAAATAACATGACAGGCATTTTTTAAGCTCTTGCTATGTGTCAGGCAGCTAGGTGGTGCAGTAGAGAGAGCTAGGCCTGGAATCAGGAAGATCTGAGTTCAAATGTGACCTCCGATTCTAGCTGTGTGACCCTGGGCAAGTCACTTAGTCCTGTTGGCCTTAGTTTCATCCTCTGTAAAATGAGCTGGAGAAGGAAATGACAAACTACTCCAGTATCTCTGCCAAGAAAACCTCAAATGGATCATGGAGAGTTGGACATGATGGGAGGACAACGGATGTCAGGCATTGAGCTACGTTGAGGATACAAAGAGAGGTATTAAGCTGTTGAATGTCATTTCATTGTTTTTAGATGAAAACGGGGTGCTATGAAGCAGAGAAAGGGTTGGACTTGGAGTTAAAATGATTCAGAGGCTCCCCAGACAAGCGGGACGGCTTTGAAAGTTAACTATATGATGTGTTTGAGAAACAACACTAACTCTGCAAGCAGAGATTCAAAGTCTCCCGTACAACACCTTCCTTCAGTCCTACAACCTATTTGTTGCCTTTTAGTTGCATTAAGCAACTTTCAGGTTGCTTTTATATGGTCACTTTAAGGTTTAGTTGCATTCATTTTTCCCAGTTACATGTAAAGACAATTTCAAAGTTCATTTTTTTATAAGATTTTGAGTTCCAATTTTTTCTCCGTCCCCTCCCTGAGACAGCAAGCAATCTGATATGGGTTGTACAGGTACAATCATGTTAGACATATTTCCACATTAGTCATATTGTGAAAGAAGGATCAGAACAAAAGGGGGAAAAAAAACAGGGAAAAAAACACAGGAAAAAAAAACAGTGAAATAGTGCTTGATCAGCATTCAGACTCCATGGTTCTTTCTCTGGAGGTGGATAGCATTTTTCATCATGAGTCTTTTGGAATTGTCCTGGATCATTGTATTGCTGAGAAGAGCTAAGTCTATAAAGTCAGTCATCACACAATGTGGCTGTTACTGTATACGATGTTCTCCTGATTCTGCTCACTTCACTCGACATCAGTTCATTTGAGCCTTGCCAGGTTTTTCTGAAATCTGCCCACTCATCCTTTCTTATAGCACAACAATATTCCATCACATTTATGTACCACAGTTTGTTCAGCCAACTGAGGGGCATCCCCTCAATTTCTAATTCTTTGCCACCACAAAAAGGGCTGCTATCAATATTTTTGCACATGTGGATCCTTTCCCCTTCTTTAGGATGTCTTTGGGATACAGCCTCAGAAGCAGTATTGCTGGGTCAAAGGGTACGCACAGTTTGGTTGCCCCATGGGCATATGTGCAACACGTTTGGATATAGTGATAATAATACCTAGGACTGTCTCGCTTTTGCACGTCTACATCGAGTGCCTGGCACTGGTGAAAATGCTTAGTAAATGCTTCTTGATTGACTGAGTTCTTGCTTCCGACCCTTACTAACTTGTGATGTAGGCAAATCATTTGGTCTTCTGGAGTGCTCCATTTCCTCATCTATAAAATGGGGGTGATAGCATCTGTAGTATCTGTCTCCTGGGACTGCTGTGAGAACAAATGCATTCATACATTCAACAGTTATTAGTTTGTGACTAAAACAACTCGACAGCAATACTATATGCAAGGCACTGTGAAAGGTGAGGGAGATACTGCATGGAAAGCACTTTGTAAGCCTTAGAGCGTTATATGTGTCAGCAATGTTTAATTATTTCTGAGTAGCAAGAGCCTTCTTGTTGTTTGGTTGTGTTGGACTCTTTGTGACCCCATTTGGGGTTTTCCCGGCAGATATACTGGAGCAGTTTTGCCATTTCCTTCTCCAGCTCATTTTACAGAGGAGGAAACTGAGGCAAACAGGGCTAAGTGACTTGCCCAGGGTCACACAGCTAGCAAGTCTCTGAGGCTGGATTTGAACTCAGGCATTCCCAACTCCAGGTCCAGCACTGTATCCACTGTTCCACCTAGCTGCCCAGTCAATGTTGTTTGATGCTAATGAGGATAAAGATGGGACTCTCACATTGGCATTAACCAAGGACTAGCTGGGGATCCAACCTTCTGTGGGGATAGGAAAATAACTTTCAGATACCAGGTCATCTGAATTATGACTGGACAGGCAAAGGATCTAACAGATAACCTGTAACAGCTAGAATTACTTAAAATATGGAATGTCAGAGTTGGGAGGGCCCTTAGAACATAGGACGTCAGAGGTGAGAGGACCCTTAGAACATAGGACGTCAGAGGTGAGAGGACCCTTAGAACACAGGATGTCAGAGCTGAGAGGGCCCTTAGAATACAGAATGTCAGAGCTGGGAGGGCCCTTACAACACAGGATGTCAGAGCTGGAAGGGCCCTTAGAACACAGGATGTCAGAGCCGGGAGGGTCCTTAGAACACAGAATATCAGAGGTGAGAGGGCCTTTGGAACACAGGATGTCAGAGCTGGAAGGGCCCTTAGAACACAGGATGTCAGAGGTGAGAGGGCCCTTAGAACACAGAATGTCAGAGGTG
>CM053622.1:767307401-767349583 GCA_028646595.1 Phalanger gymnotis
TTAAAACAGTGCCAGGGCTTGGAGTGACTACTTAGAACCCAGAATTTTGGAGGTGGAAGGGATCTTATGACCTAGAATGTCAAAGCTAGAAGGGCCTTTGACACATAAGACATCAGCCAGGTGGGCCTATAGTCCCTGCTACTGGGGAGGCTGGGGCTGGGGGATCACTTCAGCTTCAGAGTTAAACCCCCATACACTAGGCCAGTGGAGGGTCTGCATTAAATCTGGCACCAATATGTGGGTCCCCGTTGGCTGCCCAAGAAGGGGGTGAACTAGCCCTGGTCAGAAAAAGAACTGGTCAAAGTTCCCATGCTGAGCAGTAGTGTTGCTGGGCACATGTATACACCATTCTGCCCTAGTACTCCCCTACCTCTCTGCCAGGAATAAGGAGGCCCATTTCGTCTCCTGTACTTGGAGGCTCTTGCTACACCTTTACTCAGATGTTGGTTTCCTTTTAGCAATCTTTCCATCTACGCAGTTGCCAGCAGTGTGAACACTGTTCTCTTGACTCTGTTCATTTCACTGTAGCAGTCCATACCAACCACCCCATGTTTCTCTGAATTCTTCCTAGTTGTCATTTCTAACTGTCCCAAAATATTCCATTCCATTCATACACTGCAGCTTGTGGCCATCCCCTAGTCACTGGACACCCTCTTTGTTTGTGGGTATGGGGACGAGACCATTTCAGTATCTCCCTCAGAGAATTCAGTCACTGTTCAACATTTATTAGGCACCTGCTCTATGCAATGTCCGTCTAGGAAAAGTCACGAGATAATTCAGGTAGCTATTTGCAACCCCAAGTAAGGCCGCTGTCACTGGTTTGGCTTCTTGGCGCCATGGTTTCTGCCTTTATACCCCTTGGGCATATACCCAAGAGGGAGTCCACTCAAAGTTCAAAGTGCACGGACAGGTTAAACACTTTTTTTTTTTTGCCAGAGTCCAAACCGCCCTCTAGAAGGGGACCTTGAACCTAGATTCAGGGAGATTCTTGAGTCTTTGAAGCTCCTGGCCAAAGGCAGGCCTAGGTGGCCCATCTCCTGTCAGCCAGGTGGGACCAAGGCCTTTATGAGTTATAGCATCCAAATTATTATCCCACTGACATCAGCTGGCATAATGATGGAGCTGAGCTGGTAGATGGCCCTCCCTCCCCTGGGAAAGACAGCCTTGGGATAGGTCTACAGACAATAGGTCCTTCAACATGTACTTGGACAGAGCCATAATGACAGGCCAGGCAGGCCAGCCAGCACCCAGACCAGTTCTGCTGGCTACTAGAATTGCCACAATAAAAGCAAGTGGCCTTTCTTTACCCAGCTAATCGTCCAGGGCCATAATACTAGGAAGACAGACCAAGACCCTAGGCAACCCTGCCTCAGGGGAGCATGGGCACTGAGAATTCCTGGGACATACTCCATATAGTGATTAGAGCAGGGTAAAGGCAATTCATCTCCCACTGGGGTGAAGAAGTTCATGGATGTTGAAATCTCTAGGTGAGGCTTAGGATGCCCACCTCTTGCATCCAGTTTTCCATCCCAACTGTAGTCCTTATAAGTGACAGGGTTCAGAGTGCCAAGGGCCTGGGACTAGGCCAAACTTCGGGTGTGATAAAAGGGGTAATTAGATGCTTGGTGTGCCTTCTCCCAGACTGAGCCCTTACCCGGACCACAGCCTGGGCTGTGACCTTAGTCTTACATTGAGCCCTCCTCCCGGCCACTGGCTGAGCCATTTCTTCGCCACAGAGCTTTAATCCAGCATGTAGATTGAGCCCTCTCCCAAGCAACAGAACGAGCCCTAATCTTGGCCACAGATCTTAAACTGTCACCACCATGGCCACAAACCGAGGTCTAATCTAGGGACTGAACCCTAACCTTAGTGGTAGACTGAGCTCTAGTCTTGGTCACTAGCGTGACCGCAACCCCAGACTGGGCCATAATCCTGGCCAACACACTGAGCTGTAACCACAACCCCTTGCATTCACTCCCTAACCCAACTAGAGTAGAGGAACCTGCCGCAGCTTCCCCACCCCTCCCCTAGACAACGACCCCCAAGCAATAAGTAGTAAGCATGACAGCCATGATTCGAAAGAAACAGGACGTGCTTTCCCCAAAAGGGGGAGGTAGTGAGTTCCTGGTCACTATAGCTCAGATGGGATTCATGTTTGGGGTATGTCATTGGACTAGACAAGGTCTGAAGCACTTTCTGATTCAGATAGGCCTGCCCCTGGTCACCAGGGTTGTCAGGTGAGGGAACAGGCAGCCCAGTCCCCTACAGGCATCCTTCCCCTTCCTCCAAACACAAGTGAGTCAGAGGAGTAGATCTGTCTTCTATCCCACTTCCCCACCACAGAAACAATGGTTATAAGAAAGGTTTTCCTTCTATTGACAGTTCCTTTTAATAACTTAAGAAATCATTAGAAAGGGGAAATTGGATTTGGGGGAGGAGCTTATAGTGTCTACAGACCTCACCTGCCCCCCAGCCCCTATCTCTTGGGATTGATCTCTCTCCTCATTTCCCCTTTGAGTTGGAATCCCAGGACTTCCTGAGTTCTTGAGGCAGAGGACAAGAAACTAGAAATAGCTCTCTTTTCTCTTTCTAGCTAAACACTGCAACGCAATCCTATGTATTTTCTCACTTGAGCGTCCCAATATCCCTGAGAGATAGGCACTATTATAACCCCCATTTTACAGGTGAGGAAAATGAAGGTCAGAGAGGGTGGTTGACTTGTCCAGAGTCACACAGCTAATAAATGTCACTGACAGGATTTGAATCCAGATCTTCCTGACCTCCCTCAGCTCTGCTCTCTCGGCCGCTTCCTTTATCATCCAACATGGCCAGGCAAGAAACCGGTAACAAGCACCTACTATGTGCCGGGCACTGTGCTAAGCACTGGGGATACAAAGGCAAAAAACGGCTCCTGTCCTTGGGGAGCTTACAAGCTGAGGGGGAGACAAAGGGATATCCAGTGTCGGTGGAAGGCACTGGCAGCAGTGGGGGGCAGGAGACCCTACCTTACAAGGCCACCCCAACATACACACATTTACACAGAGCTAAATGCCAGGGGACTAGAGGGAACAGCACCACCCCAGGGATGCCCTGAGACCTTCCCCTCCTCTCTCCTTTCTTCCTCTAAGTGTCAGGGCTTGGTCACATTCCACATCAGCCTGACAGGCCTGCAAGCCAAGAGATGGAGGTCTCTAATCCTGGACTTGTCACAGGCTGATGGATGACTGACTGGAAGCAAGGAACTTCAAGTCTCTATGCTTTGGTTCTGTGATCTGTAAAATGAGGAGGCTGTCAAAATGGTCTCTCAAGGGCCTTCACAGCTCTGATGTTCTCTGTAGAGGTAATGAGTGGCAGAGTGGATTAGAATACTTGGTTAATCTGGGATCGGGAAGACCTGAGTTCGAATCTTGCCTCAAACATTTACTAGTTATGTGACCCTGGACAAGTCACTTCATTCTGTCTGCCTCAGTTTCCCCAACTGTGTGATGGGAGTTATAATAGTACTTGTCTCTCAGGGTCATTGTAAGGTCAAAATTCTTAAAGTGGTTAGCACAGTGTCTGGCACACAGTAGGTACTTAATAAATGTTTGTTTCCCACCCCTCCCCCTATGTTCTAAAGTCCTTCCCAGCTCTGACATTCTGTGTTCTAAGGGCCATCCCAGCTCTGACATCCTGTGTTCTAAGGGTTCTCCCAGCCCTCGTGTTCTATGTCCTGAGTTCTCTTTTAACATTTTATCACTCCATAACTGGTCTATCTTCTCCTTTGCTAAATTTGAAGGTGGGTTTTAGTTTGTTTGTTTTTTAGGATGGGAGTCTTGTTTCTCTCTCTCTCTGTCTCTCTGTCTCTTTCTCTCTGTCTCTCTCTCTCTCCACCACAGTCTAGAATAGAAAGCTGGACGTATAGAAAGTGATTGACAAATATGAGTGGGATGAACAGTGGAAGCAAGGATCAGCAGTGGGTCTGTTGCTCAAGGTCAACGAGGACGGTCTACACTGGCAGGGCTATCCTTGCCCGAGGGGATAGAGCGGGTAAAGAGTCCTCCTATCCTAGGCTGGCTTCCTCTTCAAAAATAGGTCGTTGACCTGGAGAGTTTCTATTTGCCCCTCTATCTTCCCTCCCTGCCCTTAGGCCCATTCTTAAGGAAGCTGGCTCCTCCCGTGGGAACTGCTGCGGTGGCCGAGAGTCAGCAGGGCCCTGTGGCAGCTTCTGCCTGGGGAGGGGCCAGGAATGAGGCCAGGACAGGAGGCTGGGCCCTCAGACAGGGTTGCTCCAGGCATTCACCCACGGCCCTCCAGGAGCACAGACACCAGGCTTTGTCCAAGTTAGAGGACTGTAAGACAGAGAGTACCAGGGGGCCTCAGAGGCAGGATAGCTTGCAAGCAAGGGCCCATATGGCTCCCACGACCCTCCAGCCTGAAGAAATAGGGTTGGGGGGAGGGAGATTTATTTCTCATACCTAGTCCCTCCTGCCCTGGTTCAAGCCCTCATCTCCTCTCACCTGGTAATGCAAAGTTTCCTAACTGGTCTCCTGGACTTGCATCTCTCCAATCCATCCTTCCACAGGCTTCCCTATCCATTCCACAGCTCTGGTGAGGGCACTCCTCTCCTCAGAGATCTTCAATGGATCCCTCCCAGACACAAGATCCAGTTCTGACTTCTTGGGACTGCCTTTCAAGGCCCTCCCCAATCTGGCCCCCAATAACCTTTACTGTTGATTTCTGGTGAGCGCTCTGCTTCAGCCTGAGCAGGATTGATTTGTCAATGCTTTCACTCACCATTTCCTCTCTGCCTGCTGTCTCTCCTGCTGTCCTTTCTTGAGTACCTCCCCCATACATCAAGGCTCCCCCCCTCCAGTGTCCCATGACTCCCAGGAAGACTTTCCTGATCTTGAGATAGAAGCGGTCTCTGCCTCCTGGATCTCAAAACACGTATTCTTTATCAAAATCTGCCTTGTTTTCTAGCTGTATATGCCACTGTCTTATCTCCCCTGCTTCGAGTTCCTTCAGGGTAGGGGCTGGCCATTCATTTCTGTCTCCTGACCAGCACAAAGACCAGGGCCTTGAACCCAGCAGGTGCCTGCTAAACAAAAGGATTGGGAATGCATGCAAACTGTAGTTATCTGGCCCACCGGGGTACAAAAGCAACTGTTGAGTCACACTCCTTGTGACCCCATTTGGGGTTTTCTTGACAAAGATACTAGAGTGGCTTGCCATTTTCTTCTCCAGCTCATTTTACAGATGAGGAAACTGAGGCAAACAGGGTTAAGTGACTTATCCAAGGTCCCATAGGTAGTAAGTGTCAGAGTCAGGATTTGAACTCTCCTGATTCCAGGCCTCGAACTCTATCCACTGAGCCAGTGATCTGCCTTCTGTATTTTAAGGATTCTCCTATTTGAGGAGGCAATGTTGGGGGGCAGCTAAGTGGCACAACAGTTGGTTGGGGCACTGGGCTCGGAGTCATGTTCCTGAATTCAAATGCAGCTTCAGACACTCACTAGCTGTGTGACCCTTCAGCCTGTTTGCTTTAATTTCCTCATCTGTAAAATGAGCTGGAGAAGGAAATGGCAAACCACTCCAGAATCTCTGCCAAGAAAACCCCAAATGGGTTAGAGTTGGACAAGACTGAAACAACTCAACAACAACAATAGAACGCAATATGTTATATGAGAGACCTTCTGATGGGATGCTTGCTCATTGGGAGACTTTCTGGACTCCCTGCTCTTGTACTCTATGTGGAGTTTCTGATAGCATTCAAGATTTGGAAAAAAAAAAAAAGGCTTCCCAAAAGGAGGTGAGAGGGGGAAAGAGAGAAACCACAAGAAACAACAGCTTGTTGAGACCTTTTTGAAGCTGGTGAGTTAGACATGTGGCAGCTGGGTGGTGGGCGTGGCTCGATGACTGGATGAGAGACGGGATGATGGATGGCATGGGAAGGTGATGGGATGCCACTGTACTGGAAGAAATGAGGAAGGGGATGCTTTCAGAGAAACCTGGGGAATGGCCAAAGGGCCGAATGAGCGGAACAAGGAGAACCCTTTGTACAATGACGATAATTTTGTAAACAACTTTGAAAGATTTCAGAACTCTGATAGAGGCTATGACCAGTCACGGTTCCTGAGGACTCATGCTGAAACATACTAGCCGCCTCCTGGGAGACAAATAATGGACTCGGAGTATAGCCTCAAACATCTTTTGGATGTGACCGATGCAAGAATTTGTTTTGCTGGAGTATGCGCATTTGTCACAAGAGTTTTTTTTCTCTTTTCTTCATTAAGAGGCAGGGGAGAAGGTGAATTTTTGCTAATTGGAAAAAAAAATTAATTTAAAAAAAGGTCAGCTCAGAGACAGTGTAGACAAGCTAACGCATCCAGACAAAGTCAAGGCCACGGCCTAGATGCCAAAGGTTTCTGGATCCTCACCCCCAGAGGCACCTGGGCCAAAAAGGGAAGGAGAGCTGATAAGGCAGTATCACCCCAACACCAGCAGTACGTGATTAAACTGACTGTGTTCTTTTTCCCGATGTACTAGAGACACCGAGGGAATAGAACGAGGGACTGACTCATAGTCTCCCTTGGAGGCATGGGAGGTGGCTATCCAGGTATGGGTGCCAAAAACATTTGCTGTTTCATCTAATTCCTTGCTACAACCTGTCTTTCCTCTCAGAGGTGTGTCATGGAAAGGCATAAGGGCAGAAAGTTGGAGAGGGCTGGTCATTCTGAGAGCCGAGAGTCCTGTTGGCCAGGCACCACGGTCATGGGGTGCTGGACTCCAACTTGCCCAACCGTCCAGGGAGCAGAGTGATGGTGGTCTTTATTCCTGGAGGAGCAGCCATGAGTGGGGGACACTGGGGCTGGGGACCGGCTACGACCGACAGCAAAAAGACCAGGCCTGGCCAGAGACGACCAATAACTGTGTTCTAGGCACGTTACCAATGTGATGCCCGGGTGGGTAGAAGCCCCCTTTCCTACAGGGAGCTTAGACCTTGGAAACCACTGCACATGCCCCATTTGTTTTTCTGACCAATTCCTTCCCATTACCCCTACAAGACTAAGAAGGGTGATGGAAACAAGGAGGAGAAAGGAGACTCAGAGACTGATCCCCCTTCCCCCATCCCAAAGACTGCAGCCTACAATAATTGGGAGCCTACTTCTTTAAATATTTATTTGTATTTCTGAGCTTTTATTACACCATTTTGTTGTTGTTGTCCAACTCTTCCTGAACCCTTTTGGGGTTTTCTTAGCAAAGGTACTGGAGGGGTTTGCCATTTGCCTATCTAGTTCATTTTACAGGTAAGGAAACTGAGGCAAATGGGGTTAAGTGACTTGCCCAGGATCACACAGCTAGTATCTGAGGCCATGCCTATTTAATATGGTCTGCGTCCAAGTTTTGGTGTATGAGGCTTGAGAGTGGGAAAGAGGGATTCAACTCTAAAAGAGACATTTTTCCTTAGCTTAAGCTGGGGTGGAGGGCCTGATCCCATGAGAGAGAGAGACAGAGACAGAGACAGAGAGAGAGAGAGAGACAGAGACAGAGACAGAGAGAGACAGAGACACACACACACAGACATAGAGACAGAGAGACAGACAGACAGGGAGAGACAGAGACAGAGACAGAGAGAGAGAAAGAGAGAGAGAGAGAGAGAGAGAGAGAAGGGGAGAGGGAGGTGAGAGGGGGAGAGAGACTGAGAGCGTTTTCTATTCTAAATAATTTCCAGAGTATATGTACGTACATTACTGACCACATCATACCTTCCAGATAGCTTTTTTTTTGAATCCAGTGTAAGAACAATTAGCAGAAAGATGAGTGTAGATATATCATGTTGGAAGGGAGGGAACAAGCATTTATTAAGCCTCTACTGTATGCCAGACACTTGTGCTAAGCGCTTTACAAATATCATCTCATTTGAACCTCACAGCCCCGGGAAGTGGGTGCTGTTTTTATCCCATTATTCCTTAGTGAGGCAGACAGAGGTTGCCCAGAGTCATACAGCTAGGAAGCATCCGAGGCTGCATTTGAACTCGTCTTCCTGACTCCAGTCCCAGCGCTTTATCCCCTGTACCATCTCTATGTAAGGGAATGGTTGGTACAACTTTTACCTGAAGGCAAAATTTTTGGCAGCTCAGGAGGAAGCAGCTGCTGCTCCCAGCTTTGTCTCTGAGTTAGGAAGCTTCTGGTCTGTGGATGTCCTTCTGGAGCCCTGAGCTAAGCAAAGCCCAAACAAGCACCTCCTGGCCCTTTCTGGTTGAGCCCCTAACACTAGCCTTTATTACCCACAGGAGTTGGAGGGGCTGATTCGAAACTCCAAATGCATTAATCCCCTTTTGGGAGCCCAGTAAGCTTTTCCTGCCAAGTGGTATTGTTATAAGAAGCGTCCCCCACTGGGCTACTGGCACACACTCAGGAACCTCCCAGCCTCTCAAACTCGGGAGGTTACCTACCGCTATGGCTGGAAACTTCCATTTTTCAGAATGGCTGTCCATGGCTTAGGTTCAAAGAAGGAAACACAAAGTACAAGAAGCAGCTAGGGACTAGATGTCAATCTCAGGTTCCCTACCCCTGACCTACACAAACACATGCTCTCATTATAATCAGAGCTGTTGGAGAGCATGGAGGCATAGGCAAAGAAATCCTCTCCTCCCCTGGCTGGGAGTCCAAGGGAAAAATGGATCCTAAACCAGGCAGGGGCCAGAAGACAGGGAGGTGTTACTTTTAATTTTTTAATAAGTTTTTTATTGATATGTTCTATTTCTTGTTGTTGTAAAGTCATGTCTGACTCTCCATGACCCCATCTCGGCTTGTTTTTTTTTTTTGGCAAAAATACAATCAATCCATTGAAAATGTTTGAAAACATGTACAATGTATAACACCGTTGGACCTCCCATCTCCATAAAGGAGTAGATTGGCGGTGTCTTCTCATATGTTTTCATTCACGCCATACTTGCTCTTTATAATTTTATTAATCCACTTTTGATTTTTGGTATGTGGGCGTTCTCTCCATTTATATTGTTATAGTTTCTGTATATATTGTTTTCTTGGCTCTGCTTAATTCTCTTGAGGCAGAACTTTTCTCTAGCTCTTAGAGCCAACTGGAGGGAGCAGCTTTTCCTGACTCAGTTGCCACTCATCATAAACTCAATCCTCTCCACCTCCCACCCCCAAGATATGAAAGGTTCAACAAGGAGCCCTCAGTCACCCAAGGCCTTTAGCAAGGGGCCAGAAGAACATGGTGGCCCATTGGAAGAGGTCCAAGCACATGCAAAGGAAGTGCCCCCGTCTAGCAGAGCAGGGGACTGATTTTCCCAGATTGGCCATGTTCCATCATCCTTCTATTTCATCCAATGCTTTCACTTTGAAATCAGGTAGGTGTCATCTAGCCTAATCCATTCAAACGGAACATCTTATGGGGGCTCATGCACTGTAGTTTTGAATGGATACTGACCCAGAGTCAGTACCTGAGTATACCTGGAATCTTGAGTATAGCTTTCAGGGAGACAGATTGAGGTAGACTCAATGTACATTTAGAATAGAGAATTCAATTCAGTTCTTCAACATTTATTAAGCACCTACTACATAAAATAATATTATGTTAGGTGCTGGGGATATAAAGAGAAAAATAGAACTTTCCTTTAAGATGCTTTCATTCTATTGATCAGGGATCCCATATGCACACAATATAAATGTAAGGAGCAAAGAGGTGGGAGAGCAATCTAGGTGGACTACTCCTGGCAAAGGAGAAGAGGGAAAGCACCTGTTCCTGGACCAAGCCTTGAAAACAAAAGAAGGGAGGAGGAACCTGGAAGGTGGAAATGAGGACAGAATGTACACCTTGCTCAATGAGAGTCCACTTCACAGACTGGCTCCTTCCCTCCTTGGCCCAAGCTGGGGAGGTGAGCTACAGTTGGTTCTCATCAGTTTCCTGGCTACTGGAGGAGGCTCTGAAGTCATTGATTACATAGTCCCAGCCCCCAGCTCTGAAGGTGCTAGTTCATAGTCCTTGCCCACCATGGGTACATTTGCCACATGAGGAGCACTTATAGTACTTGGCACAGAGTAGGTGCTTAGTAAATGCTTGTTCCCTTCTCTCTCCTCCCCTCTTCAAGATCTCTCCTCACCATCTCTTCTTCCTCCAGAAGATCTTCCCAGAAGATCTCTTCCAGGTCTTCCTAAGGAAAGTCAGAGCTAAATTACGGGAAAGAAAGAAAGAAAAAAAGAAGGAAGGAAAGAAAGAAAGGAAGGAAAGAAAGGAAGAGAGGAAGGAAGGAAGAAAAAAGAGGAATGAGGGAAGAGAGAAAGATCATAGAGAAAGAAAGAAGGGAGGGAGGAAGGAAGGCTTATTGAAGGGAGCAGAGGAACTCCCCATTGAGCCATTATGCACCCTGTGCTCCAGCCAAACTGTCCTACTTCACAGTAGGATTTAGAGCTGGAAGGAACCATTGAGTTCACTGAGTTTTCCCACCTTCTCATTTTACAGATGTGGAAAGTGAGGCACAAAGTGGTTATGTTACTTGAAGACAATCACAGAGGTAGTAAGTGTCTAAGGCAGGATTTGGACTGGAGTCTTCCTAACTCCAAGTATGACACCTACCTTCAAGACAACCATCTAGCTGTTCCTATTACTCAATGTTTCATTTCCTACCTCCTTGTTTTTGCACAGGCTGTTCCTCATGCCTGAAATGCTCTCCCTCTTTACCTCCAACTCACAGAATCCCTGTTGTTCAGTTGTTTCAGTTGTGTCCAACTCATGACCCCACTTTGAGTTTTCTTGGCAAAAACTGGAATGGCTTCCATTTCCTTCTCCAGCTCATTTTACAGATGAGGAAACTGAAGCAAATCGGGTTAAATGACTTGCCCAGCATCACACAGCTAATAAGTGTCTGAGGTCAGATTCCCCAGCCCTCTATCCACTGAACCACCTAGTTGCCCCCACAGAATCCCTACCTTTCTTCAAAGCACAACTCAGGTACGCTAGGCTACTCCTGATCACCCCAAATATTAGTCCCCTTCTCCTTCTCCCAAATTCTTTTGTCTATATTATGTGTGTGTGTGTGTGTACTTGTTCCCTGCAGGAGAATGTAGGCTCCTTGAAGGTTGAGACTATTCTGATCTTGACTTTATCTCTCTAGCATCCAGCCTGGCACAGAACTTGGCACAATACATGTTTGTTGGACTGGATAACAGCTCCCATGTCCACAAGCTTCAACAACACACTTTCCTCACAATAGTCCTTTGAAGTAGGTAAGGGGAGGATTATTAATTCCATTTTACAGGTATGGAGAGATTCAAGAAAGAAAGCTTCTGTAACTTGCTCAAAGTCTTTTTGCTAGGATCAGTTAGGACTCTAACTCAGATGATGAAAATCAGGAGAATTCTAAGAGAGGACATTTGTATAACACTTAAGACAAGGGAGTTGGACCAGATAATGTCTAAGGTGCCTTCCTAGTCAAGGTCCCTTTACACGCACTATCTTATGTGAGCGTCACAGCCCTGACAAGGTTGTTGTTGTATGTCCTTAGTTCTTGAAGAGGACCAAAATAACACCACTACGTTGGGGTCCACGTATAGTGCGTCAGACTGTAGCTGATCAGACCAATATGAGCTTGAGAGGCTCTACCACAGGTTGGGCACAAATAGTCTGTGTGAGCATTTGGGAGGGAGATGGCTCTAAATTTGTGCATTTCACGTTTCTTTTGAGCTACCCACATTCTGCTTTGCTAACAGAGCACAGCACCTTCTTGGTTGCAGTCACGCCATGCTGGGCGCTCCTGTGCCAGAGTCTCCCATGTCTCACTATGGATTCCAAAGTTCTTCAAGAGAGACCTTGAGAGTGTCCTTATGTGGCTTCTTCTGACCTCCCTGTGAGCTCTTGCTTGGGTGAGTTCTCTGTAAATTAGTCTTTTAGGCAAATGTATGTTTGGCATTCAAACAATATGGCCAGCCCATCAGAGTGGCACTCTCAGTAGTAAAGTCTAAATGCTTGACAGTTCAGCTGGAGAAAGGACTGTGTCCAGTACCTTATCCTGCCAGGTGATCTTCAGAATCTTCCTAAGACAATGCTTTTTTTTTTAATTTTTTTTTTGCAGGGGGTTAAGTGACTTACCCAAGGTCACACAGCTAGTAAGTATGTCAAGTGTCTGAGGTCAAATTTGAACTCAGGTCTTCCTGACTCCAGGGCCGGTGCTCTACACACTGCATCATCTAGCTGCCCCCCTAAGACAATTCAAATGGAAGTGATTCGGTTTCCTGGCATGGTGCGTATAGACTGTCCGGGTTTCACAGGCATACGACAATGAAGTCAGCACCACGGCTCTGTAGACCTTCAGTTTGGAAGGCAGCCTAATACCTCGTCTCTCCCACACATTCTTTCTGAGACTCTCTCAAACACTGAGCTAGCTCTGGCGATGTGTGCATCAACCGTATCGTTGGAAGGTAGATAGCGGGTGCAAGAAGCACTATCCTCATTAGACAGATTAGAAGACTAAGACTCAGAAAGGTACCTTGCTCCAGGCCACACAATTGAATTGGGGCTTGAAACCACAGTTTCTGCCTCCAAAGCCAGTGCTGGGAAGAAGGCTCCCTCTCTAATTCCTGATACAGCTGAACCTAATTAGCTCCGGGCTGCAAGATACCTTGGACAGCATCTAGTCCCACCTCATCTTAGAGATGTGGAATCCGAGACCTATCAAACGAGATACCTACCTCATGGACATCTCAAACTCAGCATGGACGTGAACTCATGATCTTTCCTCCCAAACCTTCCCTTCTTCCTAACTCCCCCAGGCTCACGCCCTCCTCATTGGTATTCAAGTGCTGCTATTTCTACCTTTATAATATCTCTCCTCTGACATTGCCCCTACCCTGGCACAGGCCCTCATCACCTCACACCTGGATTGTTGCAATAGCTGCTGGTTCCCTCCCTGCCTCAAGTCTCTTCTCCTCCAATCCATCCTCCACTCACCTAAAGAGCAAGTCTGACAATGCTACCCTATTTCTATAAGCTCCAGTGGCTCCCTATTACCTCCAAGATCAAGTATAAATTCTCTGTCTGGTTTTTAAAGCCTTTAATAAATTGGCTTCTTCTTACCTTTCCAGTCTTATTCTTTATAAGTTAACTCTCCCCTCCCCCCACTGCCTCCTCATACCCTGCCATCCAATGACCATGGCCCCCATGCCCTTCATCTCACTGCATACTCCTATCTCCTGACTCCAGGCATTTTTACTTGCTGTTCCCCATGCCTAGAACTCTTTCCTTCATCTCTGCCTCTTGGCTTTCTTAACTTCCTTCAAGTTCCTGCTAAAATCTCACCTTTAGCCTGAAGCCTTTCCTTTGTCATGGTTCAGTTATTTCAGTCTGTCCATCTGCCTCTTTGTGACCCCATTTGGGGTTTTCTTGGCAGAGACACTGGAGCAGCTTGCCATTTCCTTCTCTGGCTCATTTTACAGAGGAGGAAACTGAGGCAAACAAGCTTAAGTGACTTGCCCAGGGTAACAGCTAACAAGTATCTGAGGCTGGATTTGAACTCAGGTCTTCCTGACTCCAGGCCCAGTGCTTCATCTACTGCACCTCTCTTGCTTATCTCCAATTTATCCAGTTTTATCTTATTTTTACATCAGTTTGCATGTTGTTTTCCTCATCAGACTGTGAATTCCTTGAAAGCAGAGACTATCACTTATAGTTCTCTGTATCCCTGGGGCTCAGCACAGTGCCTAGCACACAGTAGGTGCATAACAGAAGTTTGCTGACCGGGCTGAAGGAAGGGCTCACACACACACACAGTGAGCTAGTAAGCAGCTGACCTCAAATGCAATCACAATTCTTCCACTCCAAATTAGGGACTCTTTTCACTGAATGCCGTCTCTTCAAAGAGCTGGGTATAGAAACTTATTCAATATCATTAGAATCAGAATCAAGAGGGAAAGCAGTCCAATATTACATTCCCAAACCCACAGAACGTTTTGATTATCGGGACTTTGGGCCGCTATTTCTCTGCTGTCATTAGTTCACAAAATCAAAAGGTTCCTGCACTTAATGGTCGTTAATGATTCCACTCTGCACTCACACTCTTTTCAGTCTCCCTTCCTCACTGTCACCCCCTCCCATTTCTGCAGAAGTGCTGACACTGGAGATTCAGACGAATAATGAAACAATTAGCTTTGGAAACAGGAGAGTAAACACAAGTATGATTCACAGATTCAGGAGTTTGCTAATTGTTCTTCCCTCCCCAGATTGAAGTAAGGAAAGACCTTTAAGGCTGTTTTATGACTGAGAGTCAACAAACCCTCCCTGAGCACCTTGTAGGATTAGGGCCCTGTACTCGGACAGTAAGTAAGACAGAGACCCTAGCCCCAGTCTAGCACTAACAATACTATAGCCAACATTTCTATATTACTTTGTTGGTCATTCCATTAACAGGACCCCCTCATTTGAAATAGGTAGGTCAAATACCATTATCTCCGTTTTCCCTCCTTTCATCCCTCTGAGGCTCCAGAGGCAGTATGATGTAGTAACAGTGAGGCAGAAGAACTGGATTCTAATCCCACTGTCATTCCAAATCACTAAACCAACATGTCACTGTCATGGGATGAGAAGGATCTTGAAAGTCATCAGATCACAACGTGAGGGATTTGGAGGTGGAAGGGACCTCAGGGACCATCTAGTCCAAACTCCCTTCCTCCATTTTGTCGTTGAGGAACTCGAGGCTCAGAGACGTGAGGAGGTGTTATAGTAGTAAGTGGCAGAGTCAGAATGCCTCAGGCACTTCCTAGAGTTTACTGACTAGGACTAAAACAAGTTCTAATCTGCCTCAATCTGCTGACCTAGGTAAACTGAGCTCCCAAACCTGAAATTCCCCTGCATAGATAGAAATTAATTTACAGATATAATTACAGATTATTCCTATGATAACATACAAATGAGAAACATGGTGCTCAGAGACGTCAAGTGACTTGCCCAATGTCCCGCAGCTAAACAGGAAGAAGAGCTGGAACTCAAACCTAGGCCTCCTGACTTCCAGTCCAGGGCTTTTTCCACCATAAAGGACGAACACAAAACAGAACATGAAAAATTCGCAGGAGAGGAACAAACCTGGTCCAGTGGACTCTAAGTCAAGAGACCCGGGCCACAGAGTCTCCTTGCCATCAGTCCAGTCTGCAAACCAGCCCATCCAGAGACCAGCCTGGGAGGGGCTCAGCCGCTGTGGGCTTTGTGCCCGATGGACCATCCAGGCCAATTTCTGCTAGGCCACCCTCTGGGTTTGACCAGCCACCTTTCACCTTTTGAGAACTGTAAATCAAGCTACCACCATCTCTGGAAAAGGGAGCAGAGACTGCTGTATTGTTGTTCTCAACATTTTTGTTACTCTTGCTCCACTCTCTTTCCTAGTTACCATTTGTCTATAGGTGTAGTCTCTGTGCAGGCTGTCCCATCAGACCGTAAGCCCCTTGAGGGCAGAGACTCCTTCTTATATTTGTATCTCACATAGTAAGTACTTAATATACGACTGACTGACTTCCTTCTATCCTTCCCTTCTTGCCTCCTTCCCTTCCTCCTCCCTTCCATCTTTTTCTCTTAAAGACCAGTCTTAACCCCAAATCATTCTGGTCACAGACCAAGCCCCACTTGGTCGCTGTTTTGGTCCTAATTGGCTCAGAATGAATGCAAATCACAATTATTACTGTTTTGGCCAGAAACCCTGAGAGTCTTCCCCTCTCAGATCAGGTAGGTTGGTTGTTGTCCTTTATTCTGGAAGAGGACCGAAATGACATCATTCTAGAGCCAAGTTACAATGTGTTCACCATGGCTGATCAGACCAATACAAAAGCATGTTCTTCCACAATCAGACACAAATAGTGCGTGTGAACATTTGGGGTGGATTCTCTAAATCTGCATGTCTCACATTTCTTTTGAGCTACTTAATTCTGCTTTGCTCATACAGCCCAGCACCTTCTCTGATGAGGGCATGCATGCCATGCTAGGGGGTCCTGTGCCACTGTCTCCCATGTCACACAATCAATTCCAAAGTTAAGAAAAACCTAGAGAATGTCCTTGTATCACTTCTTCTGACCACCATGTTCTCCAGAAGTTTACGTTTTGCAGTCGAACAACATGGCCCACCTATTGGAGTTGTGCGCTCTGAAGCAGAGTTTGAATGCTTGGCAGTTTAGCTCAAGGAAGGACCTCAGTGCCTGGTATCTTATCCAACCAGGTGATCTTCAGAATCTTCCTAAACAATTCAAATCCCAGATCTATTTTTTTAAGAGGCCATTCTTTGCCTCATTTTTTATGAAGCCTTAATCACTGAATGGGAATGGTCTCAGTCAAACTGAGAACTGTTAAAGACCTTAGCTTGAAAAGGCCAAGGTTTCCCAATGCATCCTGGGCCATCTCTAGTCATCTTGGTCCATATCTGGCTACTGGACCCAGATGGCTCTGGAGGAAAAAGTGAGGCTGATGACTCTGCACAGCCTTCCCTCACTGAAATCCAATTCACTTGCATGTCATGGCATCACCTCCCTAATGTCATGGTTCTCTTCCAGAACAAAGGACAAGCAGGAACTCACACTGCACAAGAGAGGCAACGTGGTACATTGGAAACAGCAGTGGCTCTGAAGTCAGAAGACATGGGTTCAAATCCCTCCTCCTGTATGATCTTGGGCAAGTCACTTCTCTAGACCTCAGTTGCCTTCTCTGTAAAATGAAGGTCAGACTAGGATGACCCCTGAGGTCCTGTCTAGCTTTGGATCTATGAGCCTGAGATCTTCTATCACTTGCCCTCTCTGGGCTCTAAATCTCTTTATCTTTGCAATGAGGCAGCTGGCCTAGATAATCTCTCGAGTCCTTCCATACTCTAAATCTGAGAAGTTTGTCAAGGGGTCATAGAGGACATTTAGCAAATCATTATATTGTCCTAGTGAAATATTCCAAAAGCTATAATGTTAGTGAAAATATTTTTGGATTGGAGACAGAATGATGGGGGGGGGTGGAGAGGGAGAGAGGGAGGGAGGGAGAGAGAGAGGGGAAGAGGGGGAGGGGGGGAGAGGGAGGGAGAGAGAGAGAGAGAGGGAGAGGGAGAGGGAGAGGGAGAGGGAGAGGGAGAGGGGGGGAGAGAGAGAGAGAGAGAGAGAGAGAGAGAGAGAGAGAGAGAGAGAGAGAGGAAAAAGGAGAAAAAGGAGGAGAATGAAGAGGAGGAGGAGGAGGAGGGAGGGGGGAATGTCTGAAAAGGGTGAATGGGACAAATTGATTCATTCCTGCTGACCAAATGAATGAAGTCTGGCTATGAAATTCTTTCCATAAGGAGCTGGGAAAAAAAAAATCAGCAACAACAAAAAAATCAGCAACAACGATCCAGGGAAAGATGCAATAATTGTCCTTCATAAGATCAAGAAACTCCAAAGTGATTTCCATTGAATGAGGTTGCAGTGTATATCTCATTCTTATTCACTGAGGTTTTGATTCCATTTATAACAACTTCTCTCTGTGAATCAAGATTTTCAGTCCTTTTCTCACTCGAATCCAAAGCAAGAAACAGTTGGAAGGTTGGAGGGTAAAACTGGACTGACGTGAAAAAGACTTTCATGAATTCACTTGACTCTGTTCTAATATATAACAACATATAACAACTTTATGGCTAGGTGGCACAATGGATAGAGTGCTGGGCCTGGAGTTGGGAAGACTCTTCTTCATGAGTTCAAATGCAGCCTCAGATGCTTACTAGCTGTGAAAATCACTTAATCCTGTTTGCCTCAGTTTCCTCATCTGTAAAATGAGCTGGAGAAGGAAATGACAAACCACTCCAGTATCTTTGCCAAGAAAATCCCAAATGGGATGAGGAAGAATTAGTCACAACTGAAATGATAACAACAAAAAACAACTTTATGACACCAAAAATATTTTTATGTAGCCAATAGTTTTCTTTATGAAAAATGAAGCTCTTTAGTGAAATTCTTGCGTGCATATGCATGGCAGATGAGTGTTAGATGTCAAATCAGCAAGCATTTATTAAGCACCTACTATATGCTAGGCACTGTGCTAAACATAGTCGACAAAAAGACAGTTCTCAGAGCAGCTAGATGGTAAAGTAAGTAGAGTACCAGCCCTGGAGTCAGGAGGACCTGAGTTCAAATCTAACCTCAGACACTTGACACACTTACTAGCTATGTGACCTTGGGCAAGTCACTTAACCCCAATTGCCCTACTTCCCCCCTTCGAAAAAAAAAAAAAGAGACAGTTCTCAAGGACCGCACAGGAAAGAACATGCCAACAAGGATGTACAAACAAGATACAACCAGGGTAAATGAAAGGTAATTTCCGAGGGAAGGTACAAAGATTAAGGAGAATGGGGAAGGCTTCTTGCAGAAAGTGGGATTTTATCTGAAACTTGAAGGAATTGGAGAAAAAAAGGAGATGCAGATGAAATGGAAGAAAATTCCAAACATGGACAGCTAGGGGAAATGCAGAGAGAGATTAAAGGTCTTGTTTGAGGAATCCCAAAGAGCCTTGGGTCACTACATCATAGAATATATATTGGGGATAAGGGGTAAGAAGACTGAAACAACAGGAAAAGGCCAGGCTCCAAAGGGCTTTGAGTTATTTATAGCAGCACGAAAAAAATGCTCGAGGGCACTATTGATTAGAGAAATGCAAATTAAAACAACTCTGAGGTACCACCTCACACCTATCAGATTGGCTAATATGACAGAAAAGGAAAATGAGAAATGTTGGAGAAGATGTGGAAAAATTGGAACACTAGTTCATTGTTGATGGAGTTGTGAACTGATCCAACCCTTCTGGAGAACAATTTGGAACTACAGCCAAAGGGCTATTGGTTCAGCAATTGATCTAGCAATACCACTACTAGGTCTGTATCCCAAAGAGATCATAGAAAAGGGGAAAGGACCCATATATACAAAATTATTTATAGCAGCTCTTTTTGTGGTGGCAATGAATTGGAAATTGAGGGGATGCCCATCAATTGGGGAATGGCTAAACAAGTTGTGGTATATGATTGTAATGGAATATTATAGTGGTATAAGAAATGATGAGCAGGTAGATTTCATGAAAACTCGGAAAGACTTACGTGAACTGATGCTAAGTGAAGGGAGCAGAACCAGGAGAACACTGTACACAGTAACAGCCACACTATGTGATGATTAACTATGATAGACTTAGCTCTTCTCAGCAATACAATGATCCAAGATAATTCCAAAAGACTCGTGATGGAGAATGCCATCCACATCCAGAAAAAGAACTATGGAGCGTGAATGCAGATTGAAGCAGACTATTTTCGCTTTTTTGTTTTTTGCTTTTTCTTTCTCATGGTTTTTCCCTTTTGTTCTGATTCTTCTTTCACAACATGACTAATGTTTCCAGGAACATGTTTAACATGATTGTACATGCATAACCTATATCGGATTGCTTGCTGTCTTGGAGAGGGGGAAGGGAGAAAAATTTGGAACTTAAAATTTTACAAAAATGAATGTTGAGAACTTTACATGTAATTGGAAAAAAATAAAACACTATTAAGGGGAAAAAAAACGAAGGGCTTTGAAAGCCAAACAGAGATTTTATATTTCATCTTGGAGGTAATGGGGAGTCGTTGGAAGTTATTGAGCAGGGCAATGACATGATTAAACCTGCCTTTTCCTTTCATATTGAACAAGGGATAAAAGAAGGTTTACTGAAAGTCAAGGTATAAGGGATAGAAGAAGGCAGGGAACCCCCTCATCTAAATCCTAGAGTCCATGATGCCTTCTAGCTAAAACAACACTCTATGATTTTCTGAACAAATTGTAAGGATCTAATTGTAGATTTAGAAATTATAATCACTTTAGTAATGGTAACCTAAATTGTGGGCAGCTAGGTACTGGGCTTGGAATCAGGAAGACTCATCTCCATGAGTTCAAATCCAGCCTCAGACACTTAGTAGCTGTGTGACCCTGGGCAAGTCACTTCACCCTGTTTGCCTCAGTTTCCTCATCTGTAAAATGAGCTGGAGAAAGAATGGCAAACTGTTCCAGTACCTTTACCAAGAAAACTCCCAAAAGGGTTATGAAGAGTCGACACAAATGAAAACAACTAAATATCAACAAATAGTAGATTTAGAATAAACATTTACATAGCACCTACTGTGAGCCAGGAACTCTGCTAAAAACTTTACCAATATTATCTCACTTGATCCTCACAACAACTGTGAGAGGATGGTGTTATTATTATTCCTATTTTATAGGTGAGGAAACTGAGGCAAACAGAGGTTAAGTGTCTCTCCCAGGATCTGACAGCTAGCAAGTATCTGAAGCGAGATTCGAACTCAGGTTTTTCCAACTCCAGGTCCCATAGTTCTACCCACTTAGCCGTCTACAGGCTACTACTATTAGAAGGAAACTTAAAGGTCATCTACTCCAAACTTCTCGTCTTACAGATGAGGAAACTGAGGATCAGAGAGAAATGATATGCCCACAGTCACACAGCTAAAAACTAGGGGCACTGATGTCTTCTGACTGGAGCAGCAGTTCTCCAAGGGAGGTGTATGGACCCTGGGGGTTCTCGAGACCCTTTCAGGGAGTCTGAAAAGCCAAAAGTCTTATCATAATATTATCAAGACATTTGCCTATTCAAACATTCCTCCCCTTTCCAATTAGGCATCTGTACAAGGCTGATTTTCCTCTTATGCTTCCACCAAAAAACCCAACACATAGCAACAGACTGAATGCAGAAGTAGATTTTGTTGTTTAATCATCTTTCCACTCTTTGTGACCCCTTTTGTGGTTTTCTTGGCAGAGATACTAGAGTGGTTTGTTATTTCCTTCTCCAGTTGATTTTACAAATGAAGAAACTGAGACAAACAGAGGTTAAGGGACTACCCAGTGTCTGAGGCCAGATTTGAACTCAGGAAGATGCATCTTCCTGACTCCAGCCCTGGCACTCTATCTACTTTACTATCTAGCTGCCCTCTCTGCAGAAGTAGATATGAGAATTGAAATATCTCCTAATAAAATATGTAAAACAATGCCAGTCTTTTCACTAATTTTTGTTTTGGAAATTATTTTTTTCATAAAGTATTATTTATGTTAACATGTAATGGGTTTATTTTTTAAATGAATTAATAATTATTTTTAAATTGATCAATTTTAAATTCTGTTATGGTAAATATCAATAGACATAACATACATAAACAAAAGCTCTTTGGGGTCCTCAACAATTTTTAAGAGCGTAAAAGAATCAGGGGCAGCTAGATGGTACAGTGGATAGAGCACTGGCCCTGGAGTCAGGAGGAGCTAACTTGAGTTTAAATCCTGCCTGAGACTCCTATTAGCTGTGTGACCCTGGGCAAATCACTTAACCCCAATTGCCTCAAAAAAAAAAAAAGTGTAAAAGAATCCTTAGACCAAAAACTTAGAGATCTGTTGGACTAAAGGAATCATGGAAAACTTCTTGGAGAAGGCAGCATTTGGGCTAGAGTTTGAGTCAGAGGTGGTGTCTGCAGAGCAGTAAATAAGGCTCCTTGCAATGTAGAATGAGTGAGTCCTAGGTCATAAGCTTCGAACCCTGACACACACTAGTGATCTATTCCCCAGGAAGCTCAAGGCTCCCAAGGGAGTGAGAACGAGATGGCCTCAGCCAATACCCAGCAGTGCTTACCCTCCATATCGGCTCCATCCACCTGCCCCCACCTCTGGTTTTAGGTCAGTCCTAAGGCCCCACTTTCCTAAGATATCTAAGATAAAACACAAACTGCTGTGTTTGGTATTGAAAGTTCCACCATAATGTGCAGCAGAGAACAAAAGAAAACCTAGAAGGAAGCAAAGACAAAACTGGATAACTGAAAACAATGTGTAACATTTACTATACAGGTTTTCCTGAAATGGAAATTGATTGTTTTACATTGAATTCTCTCATTTTCTGCTGAGTACACGGAAATGGCCTTTTCCCCCTTTTCTCATTTTATATTTAAGTTTAAAATGAATAAAAAAATTTACACCTCCCTCCCCCAGGAAAGAAAAAAAAAATAAAATTCCACCGTCCTACCCTTATCCCCAGTTTGGCTAAAGCCTACCTTTCCAGGCTAATTTCACATTTCTCCCTTATGTACACTTATGTTCCAGTTAATTCTCTTACTTGCCCTTTCTTTTACACAACATTTTATTTCTCACCTCCATACCTTTGCACAGGCTATTCCCCCAAAAGACTCTTTCTTTTTACCTCCTCTTCATGGAATTCCTCTTTTCAAGTACTTAGCACAGGGCACGTGGTACATGCTTAATAAATGCTTATTGAGCAATTTAGCTCACCTGCCACCTCCTCCCAGAGACCTTTCCATGTTTCCCCACTTGTCGGTACTTCCTCCCTATGAAATTATGTTGGGGTGTGTGTACATATTGTTTCTAGCCAGTAGAATGGAACCTCCTTGAGGACAGTACCTTTCATTTCAGCTTTGTATACCTTAAAACAGAAATGAGAATCAAAAAATAATTTTGTTACTTTTTTTCATTTTTCCTTTTCAATGTTGAGGGGAATAGGAGAGAGAAAAAATTGATTTTCGTTCATTGAAAAAAATTTTAATTTAAAACATCATCTTTGCTGGACACTGCCTAGGCACTACCTGGAGGTTTCAGTTTGTTGGGCATTTTGTGAGTGGCAGGGGAGGTGATTTCGTTGTATTGGTCTCTCAGGTGAGGAAACTTGGACCAGTACAAATGCAGATCATTCAGCGTTCTGCCATTTGGTCTGGGTGAGTGGCCCAGAGCACTGACTTCTCAAGGTCGCACAACCAGGAGATGTCAGAGGCCCGACCTACCGGGAGGACTTTTGAACCTACCTCCACCACCTCGTAATCAAACAGAATTGAATTGAAAGGCAGAATAAAGAACAGCCCCTGCCTTCAAAGAGCAGTACTTAGGAAGAGAATCTTTAGAGAAAAGACCAAGCCACAGGCGGGGCTTTCCACCTTACCCGTGGGAAGGAGGAAAGTTGGAAATGAAGGTGGCTGGAAATATTCATTTCCAACTTTCCCAAGTGGGAGGAAGACAAAGAAAATCAGACTTCTCGAGGATAGGTCTGGTGGTCAGAGATAGCGAAGGGAGAGGGTAAGCAGGGTGTGGGGAGAAGGCGTCCTGGCTCGAGAAATGGCTTCACGTGTGGAAATCAAGGGCTCTCTAAGATCCTAGAGCCACTATGGGGAAGAAGGATCTGGGACCTTTGCCTTTACGTGAGGAGATAGCCTTCAAACCTGGAAGGAGGAAAGGCAGACTGGAATGAACAAATGAACATGGGGAGGGAGAATACCGAGATTGTTGGCGCTCCGCAGACAACTCGCTATTATCAGCGGATACGGGGGTCCTGGGAATCAGGAATTCCATGTAGAGCTGAGACAAAAATGTGCGTTCACCGTACGTAAAGTGTCCAATTCTCCTTCGAGCAAGCCAGTCCCTGCTTCCCTCTCCCAGGTCAAGACCTAGAGTACTGGATGGGAAGGGAAGAGGAGAAAAGAGAGTGGGAGCCCCAAACCTCATCAGAGAGGAGGAGAGACAAAAAGGGAAAGGAAAGGGGAGAAGAAGAGAGGGAAGGAGGGAGAGGAGAAGCCAAGACACTGTACATTCATCAGCCAGCCCCACGAAGTTTCGAGGAAGGAGATGGGGGAAAGAGCATGAGGTCGTCCTCCTGTCATACCCCACCCCCTATGGGGGGCACCTGACAGCCCACTCACCGCTTTGGGAAGACCACGGTGGCCAGGACTTGCCGGTCTCCTCACCTCTCACCCCCTAGCTGCTATCGGCTCTCCCCACTGGCTGTTTGGACCTTGGACAAGTCTCTTCCCCTCCAAACCTGATAGCGATTAGAGCAGTTAGGGACTTTAGAGATCATGTAGGTCCCCTCCCCCACCCCCTTCATTTTACAAAGGAGGAAGGCGAGGCCCACAGAGATTACCAGATTAGCCCAAGGTCACCCAGAGAGATAGCGTGGCGCGGTCCTCGGACTCCAGAGGCAGACCTCTCCCCATTGATGCTGGGCAATTGTTACCTAATCTGTAAATTACCTTATCTGGAAGACTAGGGGTTGGACCAGAAGGTATCTCAGGTCCTCCAAGTCCTGACATTTTATCTTCCAGTTCTAACATTCTCTGTTCTAAAGTCCTTTGCAGCTCTGACAATCTAGGTTTCCGTGTTTACACACCATTGCCCCTTGCCACAAACTCACTCTTTCCACTATTCCTTATAAATTTCTCTGTCGCGTGGGCCGCCTAAGGCGGTCCCTTTAATTCCTAGAGCTGCCCAGCCCTGACCTATCCGAGACTGGAATCCCTCAGCTGGCCCGAAGGAGAGTTCGGAATCAGGTGGGGAAGGGGTACTCTCTGCAGCCAATCTCAGGCCTGCTGGGCCGAGCAGTGACGCACATGCAAAGCCAGTGGAATCCTCTCCGCCCAATGACAGCCCGAAGGGCGGGGGTGGGGTGGGGCGGGCGTGGAGGGGCGGATGAACGACAGCTCTGTAGACCAATGGACAGGCGGGGGGCAGCCTATATGAGCCGGCCCCAGCGCACCTTACTTGGCTTTCTGTCCTGGCCACCCCGTAGGTGGTGTGGGAACGTCGGGGCCGGAGCCCGCAGAGCCGCCGCCCCCTCCCGTCACCCGCCTGCTTCCCTCCCCGCTGCTCTCCTCTCCACTCCCGGTTCTTGCCGTCTGGGCTCCGGGGTCTGGCCAGAAATGCCGTCGGAGAGCGGGGCTGCGAGCCCGGACGCAGCAGCGGTGGCGGCGGCTGCAGCGGCGCCCCCGGCCCTGGTCACTCCTGCTGCAGCCCCTACCCATAAGCGAGTGGGTCCCAGCCCGGAGCGTTCCTCCGGCGCCCCACGACGGCGCTTCAGCCGGCTGAGCTGGACACAGGTGCAGAGACTGGACGCCCTGCTCGGCGAGGAGGTCCCTATCCACGGTCGTGGTAACTTCCCCACGCTGACTGTGCAGCCCCGCCAAATCGTGCAGGTAAGTGCGGGACCCAAGTGTCCGAGGCTTGGCCGTCCCACTCTTCCTCTAACTCCCCCGACCCTGTCTCCCCACGTTCGTTGCAGCCCAGAAGGACTGGGGGTGCTGGACACGCCCCCCTGCAAGCGCTCTTGGTGTAGAGAAACCTTGAACAAGAGAAGTAGGATCTGTAGGGAAACAGTACACGCAATGTCAAAGCTGGGAGGGACTTTAGAACCTGGAATGTTAGCCCTGGAAGGGACCTTAGAAATTATCTAGTTCAGCTTTATTTGTTTTGCAGATGAGGAAGGTGAGCCCCCATCGGCACCCTGCCCCTTTTCTCCCCGCTTGGGCCTCTGGGAAGAAATAGGATGTGGGCTCTGACCCTTGGAGCCTGGGAGGCCGGGTTGGCTTTGGAGGTGGGTGTCTGGAGTCGGGCTGAATTGTCCCTGAAAAGGGACACTGTGATGGTGCTTGAACAGTCCCGCAGGTGAGGAGGGGCAGTGATGGGTCGAGCAGTAAGGTGTTCCTGCCACAGAATTAAGCTCCCATCCTCCCCACCCTCACTCTGTGCCCCTCACAGTAGGATGAGCGCCCACCCAGACCAGAAATTCAGGGCTGGCTCCCTCTCATCCCCACCCTGAACCAGAGGTCCCTTCTCTGCCCTTTGCTCAGTCAGGCTAACAGGCTGGGGGCTGGAATCCACTGAGATATGTGCTGAGATGGTGAAACCCGTGGCTGGCTAGGAGCCAGGGGCTGCACACGCCCAGCAGACAGCACGCTGGTGGGGGAGGAGAAGGGAATGAGTGAGTCTGGCTGCCTCCCAGTGGTTGCCCTAAGGCCCTGTAGGGGCCTTAGCCAATTCTTTACTCTCCTTTCCTTCTCTTCCACCTCTGCCCCCCGCCCTCCACTGCACCCCATGTCTTGGCAGAAGGCTGCCTTCTAATTGGCCTCAGGATCCTTCAATGGATTTAGGGTCTTATCTTTCTGAGGTTGGGAGGCTGCCCTGTGGTACCCTCTGCAGCTGGAGCTGCCCTGGAACAGCCCAGGGCAGCACTGATTCCCCTCCCACCCCAGCACCCAAGCCTGGCCTTCTGGAACTAAGGGGAAAGTCCCCATCTTAAGGAAACAGGAAAATCCAGCCTGGATTCCTACTGTCATCTCAGAGCAGTAGCTGCCCAGGTAGCAGCCATCTGGCCAGGTGAGCCAGTCCACTCCCTGGCTTCAGCTGCCCAGGGTGTGCCCCTTAACCCCCTCCCAAACCTATGAGGGCACTGACTGCAGCTTTAGGGATTGAAGCCAGGAGTGTGGCCCAGAGCCAGGCTTATGAGTCCCTGACTAGGTCCCTATGCTCGCTCCCCCATTCCCTGTCTGGGATTCAGTCCAGTTCTCCTGTCTCTAAATACCTGGAATTCTAGAGATTCCACATCAGGGATTGGACCCTGTGCTTCTGCCTAGTTTGGGAGGGTATACCCTCCTGCAGAGAGGCAAGAAATAAGACCTTTAGGCTACAAGCCAGGAGTCCTGGCTCCAGCAACAACTCACTGTGTGACCTTGGGAGAGTCCCCTGCCCTTTCTTCATTTCTATAGAAAGGGAGGGATAGATTCCTCATTTGTAAAATGGGAGGAGGGGTGTCAAACTAGAAGTCCTAAGAATGCCTCAGTTCAAGACCTATGATCATATGACCTACCTGCTCTGTGCTAACAGTGGACACATTGATTTCTGGGGAATATATTTCAGGAGAAGTGCTTACTGGGAAATCTTGCCGAAACCAACAAAATAAAAGGAGATAGTCTCAGAATCACAATGTTAGCAGACTGGAAAGGGACTTTATAGATACAGTTCAACCTCCTGACTACACAGAGGTCAAAACAGGAGACTCAAGGGGAAGTGACTTGCCCAAGGTCACAGAGCTAGGAAGTGTCACAACCAGGCTTTCTGATTCTAAATTCAAGATTTTCTTTCCTTTCCCCCCTTTACTTTTTAGATGTTTTATGGTGGCTCTTTCTCCTTTTTTACATTTCTGTCCTTTCCCCTTTCTGCCCCCTACACCCCACCCTGTAACAAATATGCAGAATCAAGGAAAACCAATCAACACGTTGACATTGTCTGAGGAAATATGCCTAATTCTGTCCCTGTAGTCCACCACTTCTCTTCTGAAAAGTAGAAGGCAGACTTCACTGTCAGTCTTCTGATTGGTCACGGCATTGATCAGCGTTCTAGAATCTTTTTCTGTAGTTTTTCTTTACTATAATGTTCTTTACATATATCTTCCCAAGGGTCCCTACAGTTCTATGAATTTAGAAGGGAGCCAGTACTTGGGGGGATGAAAGAGAGAAAGGGAAACTGGGGTGGGTGGTGGGTGTAACTATAGCAGCTACATATGAACAAGGCTCAGGGGGCCTCACTTTCTTATCCTTCCCCCCAGTCTCTTACAGAATCAGGGGCCAGGACCCAAAGATTGTGTCCTGCCTGATGCCTTTAGAAATCAGGAATTCAGCACTCCTCCCAGCCTCCCTTTTCTCATCTGTAAAAATGGTGATATCCTATTCAAGATAGGATGGACCCACCTCCCCCAGACCTTGGCACTGTACTCATGCTGGTCGCCTTAGACTGCTAGCCCTGCCTGCTTGCCAGTTCTTAGGGGTGGGAGGCTAGGCTGGTCACATCTGGCAGGGACCCAGGTGCAAGTAAGCTCTGACAGCAACGTCCAGGGCTCTCTGGGTCAGATGGATGCTCTAAGGCAGTTGGAACCCAGGCAGGTTGTGCCCAAGTATGGCAAGTCGGTGATGCCGAAGGGACTGAAGACCATACCATATAAGGATGGCCTGAAGGAACTGAGGATGTTTAGTTTAGAGAAGAGAAGGCTTAGAAGAAGGAATGCTATAGCTCCCTTCCAATAGGCAGGGGACTGCCTCCTGTGGAATAGGATTTGATTCTCAGTTTGGCCCCAAGGGGCTGTGAATGGTTCAAGTTATAGTGAGGCATGTCTAACAAATCAGGCAGTTGACAGACCTCGATTTGGCACCTACTGTGTGCAAGGACTTCCCTCTGAGTGAAGTGGGCTCTCAAGAGTGAGCTGAAGTGATGTGATCACTTGCGAGAGAGTCTTTCAGGATGTCCATGGTCAAACAGGGGTTGACTTAACCAAGTTCTGGGATCCTGAGGCCTCCTGGTTCTTGGGCCCCCATTGAGGCTTTTAGAATGAGAAGGGGTGTCAGTAGGACCTTAGAGATGTAGCCTCATGAGCAATGAATTCCAGGAGGGCTTGTGCTCACTGCGGGGAGCTTGTCTCTTTCCTCACCCCCCAAACTGGGCCACTTCAGTGCCCTACGGAGGAAAGAGGGATCTTCTCTGGCACCGGGCAAGCAGGGCTACCCCCTCAGTGGCTGGAAAGTCTCAAATTGGGGCAGAGCTAAGCTCCTCAGAGCTTGGGTGTGTCGGTATCTGAGGTGTCACACTTGGGAGACAGACAACAGCTCTAGGCCGGCTGACACAGCGGGCCCCAAGCCCTGACGCTGGAGGATTTAACAAGAGTACAGCCACCTCCTCACCCAGCCAGATGCCCCAGCCCTGGGGTGGGGGGAAGAGAGATTGGCATCAGTGTTTGGGACAAGTCAGCTTGGGTGCTGCCTACAGGTGGTTTTGGTTGTCCCTCAGTGAAAGGAAAAAGGCCAGTGTGAGAACTGCCCCCTACCCCAGCTTCCCAAAGGCAATCTAAAGAAGGTAGGTCTGTCTATATTAGCATTGTAGTGTCTTGGAAAGAGCCCTCCACCTACTGATGGGGTTCTCTCCTTTACATCTCAGCTCTCCCACTTACTGTGTGACCTTGGGTGAATTATTTCAGCCGTTAGCCTCCCTTTCCTCATCTGTAAAAATGGAGATCTCATCATACTATTCACCTCACAAGCTGGCTTTAAGAGAACTGTTTGAAAAGCCTAACAAATCCTGTTGAAATCATTATTACCTGAGGAAAGAGCCAAGATGGCAGCGTGAAATCATTATTGTTTGTTACATGGATGGGAATTGGCTGGGGACTGGGATGGAGACTGTTATCTTTCCCCCCTCGGCTGCAGAAGGAAGAGGACAAGGCCTGTCTGGGCCCTTATGGCATTTGGCTCCAATGGCTTCCTGGTCTTCACTGGTCCTTCAGATGTTGTGGCTGACCCCAGCTGCAGTTAGTGTGCATATGTGGGCTGCTCACCCCCCTTGCAGATGAAGAAGCTCCCTTTCTCTGTTACAAAGTGCCTTGATCCTCCCATCCCTACCCTCTGGGAATATAAGAGAGTAGGTACCCCTATTCTAGCAGGTGAAGAAATTGAGGCTTGGATAAGTGACTTACCCAAGGTCAATTATAGATACAAGATTAGAACCCAGATCAACTGATTTCCACTCTTGCCCATGTCTCATTTTCCAAAGTTTGGCCCATGGCTAGGGTCAGGGCTAGGACCCCGGCTCCCAACACCTAGATATTCCTGAGCCCTGCCCACCCATCTACCTTCCTCACCCCCTGAAGCCATAAGACTAGTCTGATTTTCCTACCCAGGCATCAGTAGTGATGATGGCTGAGAATTCCTGGGACTCTGAGGATCTCTGTGGTCTTGGTCTTGTAGACCTCTGGATAGGCGCTATCAACATGGTGGTGGCCAGGGGAGGAACCTCTAATGGGGCAAGGAAGGGAAGGATTCCTTTCTCACCAAGAGGGGTCTTGTCCATAGGGGAACCATTAAGCTCTGTCTTTTCACCCAACCCCAGCCTTTTGGGAAAACAATGTGGTTTAGGAGGAAAAAGTATGGACACCAGAATCAGAGTACTAGGGTTTGTATCCTGGCTCTGCCACTTACTAGCTGTGTGACTCTGAGCAAGTGACTTAACTTCTCTGGGCTCCAGCGTCCCCCTCTGTGAAATGGCAAGGTTGGACTAGGTGACCGTCTAAGTAAGTTTCCTCCCAGTTCTAAATCCATGGTCCTATGCTCCCCCTTTCAGTGGTCCCAAGTCTTCCCCTCCTCCACTACTTACTATATGTCCCACCCTTCTTTTTCCAAACCTGGCTCTGACCTCCATCCCCTCCCCTTTCCAGTAAGTCTTCCTTGACTGACCCCACCCAGCTTGTATTGCTTGATTACTTCATGTCTCCTAGGCATTTATATACTTTATCTGCACCATCTCAGAATTGGGGAGGAAAGCCATACCAGACCAGCTGACTTAGCGCCAAGCTGCAGTCACAGAAGAATTTGGGGGGTCCAAGAGCGTTAGGTCATTTGAGTATTATCACCCCTGAAGTACCATTCCTGGCCAGCCTAGTTGTCTTGGGCTGCCCCAAACACTTCTCAACTGAATTCTTCATGGGTCTAGACCCTTTTTTGTCTAGGCTTTGCCCAGAGAAGCAGCTGTTGGAAAGCTTTGACCCTATGTAGGGAAGGGGCCCTCAGTGGTCCCAGATTCTATCTGAGCAGACAATAATCACAGTCAGTGCTGTGTAGTGAACAGAGAGCCAAGCTAGCCTTGGAACTCCTGGGTTCCCCCTCCTGCCTCTGACAATATTCAACCTCTCAAATGCCCTTGACAACTTTCTAAGACTCTTAAGTTGCTGAGGAAAGACCAACCAGCATTGGTAAAAGCAGCCATATAGCAGTATGTCAGCTCTAGTCTCTGTCTTAATGATAGAAATTGCTAATTACTAGCATTGATAACACTATGAGGTTTGCAAAGCCCTTTACAAATATTTTCTTAGTTCATCCTCCTCAACCCTGGGAGGTAGGTGCTATTATTATCCACATCTTACAAATAAAGAAACTGAGGCAAACAGAGATGGTGTCTTGCTCAGGTTCCTATACCCAGTAAGTGTCTGAGGCTGAATTTGAACTCGAGTCTTCTTGAATCTATCATACTGGGCTGCTTCTTGCTAGACTGGATATGCGGTAATTCTTTGTGTTTGTAAAACTCACTTTAGAAGTATATAGTATTTGCTTAGCTCAGTGACTGGTACAAAGTAGGTGCTTTGTGGCTTAGTCATTTTTCAAGTCGTGTCTGACCCTTCGTGACCCTGCTTGGAGTTTTCTTGGCAGAGATACTCCAGCCTATTTTACAGATGAGGAAACTGAGGCAAACAGGGCTAAGTGACTTTCCTAGGGTCACATAGCTAGTAATTTTCTGAGGCCAGATTTGAATTCAGGAAGATAGGTCTTCCTGACTCCAGGCCAGGCACTCTCCACAGTACCGCCTAGCTGCACATAGTAGGCACTTAACAAAGGTATATTGATTGATTAGTTGGTGGATTCCAGAGTACCTGGACTCCAATAATAACTCCCAACGATACAGAGCTTTGCAAAGCCCTTTGTGTGTATTCTTGGCTGTACTGTTGGGAGGAGGCCACCAGCACAGAACACAGTGAGGGCCACTGGGTAAGACTCATGTTTGGCCTCAGACAGCAGAAGCAGGAGAAGCAGGTAGCAAATTGGGAAAACTGTCTGGCTCCTCTGACAGAGGAATGGGGCCATCTCAGGAGGCAGTGAGCTCCCCCACCATGGAGCACTTCAGGGCCAAAGATAGGAGACCACTCCCTGGCGATGCTGAAAGGAAGCTTCTCTCTTGGGGATGGTACTGACTCGATGATGACATCTGGCCAGTCCAGTCCTTTCTGACTCAGAAATGCCTTGGATTCTTCACTGTACTGAAAATACCGTAAAAGAGGCTGGGTAGGATTTGATGCCAGCAGTCAAAAGAGCCCTAGACTTGGAACCAGGAACCCTGAGTCCTGCCACTTAGTGGCTATTACCCTGGGCACCTGCTTTCATCTGCAAAATGGGTATATTTGCATTCCTTACATTCCAGGGTTTTGTGAAGAAAGCCTTTTATATAGCTAAGAGTAACTAGTGCTGAAATAGGGCTGTAAGCCTTACAAAGGGCTCGTCCTCACCACAACCTTGTGGGAAAGGGGCTGTTGTCCCATTTTTCAGAAAAGGAGCCTCAGGCATTCAGTGTTGTGCCCAAGGTCTCCCCAGAGGTGATACGGCTGTGAGTCAAGATTCCAACTTATCCTGACTGAACCCAGCAGTATACCCAGGTATAAGCTGCCTTTATGGTCAGTAGAGTACCACATTATTCCATTCCACAGTAGAGTACCACACAAATTACCACATTATTTTGAGTCCCAGACGACAGAAATGACTTGCCAAATATCACCAAGTGAATCAGTGACAAAGTTAGGACAAGGCCTCCTGTCCCTTGGCTCTTTCCCAAGCCAGGTCTGAGCGCACAGGTCTGCTGTGCCACACTATTATTTATCTTTTTTCTCTGGCTTTCCTCTGTCTCTGCCAAGTTTAAGTGTCCCATAAACAGTTGGTGCCTGATAAGTGTCTGTGGTGAGTCTTCTTCCTCCATCATCCTCCATCCATCAGATCGGGGTCTTCCTCACCACGCCTTCCCTCCAGGGGAGACTTCACCCCGGCTGTGTTTACCTGGTCTCACTCCCTTCTCTCTTCTTTAGGTGGTCCGGAGCCGCCTGGAGCAGCTGAGGGTCCCTGTCCACAGCGTCCGCCTCAATGGCTCAGCTGCCAGCCATGTCCTCCACCCAGACAACGGCCTGGGCTACAAAGACGTGGACCTCATCTTCCGAGTGGATCTACAGGATGAGGCTGCCTTCCAGCTGGTGCGAGACGCGGTTCTGGCCTGCCTCCTGGACCTCCTTCCAGCCGGCGTGAACCGGGCCAAGATCACACCCCAGACCCTGACAGAGGCCTATGTGCAGAAGCTGGTCAAAGTGTGCACGGACACAGACCGCTGGAGCCTCATCTCCCTGTCCAACAACAGCGGCAAAAACGTAGAGCTGAAGTTTGTCGACCGCCTGCGGCGCCAGTTTGAGTTCAGTGTGGACTCCTTCCAGATCATCCTGGACTCTATGCTTTTGTATGGCCAGTGCTCATCCACCCCCATGTCTCAGGCTTTCCACCCCACAGTGATGGGCGAAAGCCTGTACGGGGACTTCGATGAGGCGCTGGAGCACCTACGGCAGCGGCTGATAGCCACCCGCAATCCCGAGGAGATCCGAGGCGGGGGCCTGCTCAAGTACTGCCACCTCCTGGTGCGTGGCTTCCGGCCTTGCCCTGGCACCGATGCCCAGGCCCTCCAGCGCTACATGTGCTCGCGCTTCTTCATCGACTTCCCAGACTTGGGCGAGCAGAGGCGTAAGCTGGAGCGCTATCTGCAAGCCCACTTTGGTGGGGGTGCTGGCCCCGCCTGCTACGCCTGCCTGGTGACCCTGCACCGGGTGGTGAACGAGAGCACTGTCTGCCTCATGGGCCATGAGCGGCGCCAGACGCTGGACCTCATTGCCATGTTGGCCTTGCGGGCGCTGGCTGAGCAGGGCCTTGTGGGTGGCACTGCCCTGGCCTGGCACTACCAACCTACTTCCTACCCCGGAAGTGATGGAGCAACCCCTGCCCTCAACTACTATGTGACCCCCCTCCAGCCTCTGCTGGCCTGTGGCCACTCCTCCTACCCAACCTGGCTGCCTTGTAGCTGAGTTGAGAGGGGTTGGGGGAGTGGGGTTCCCCATCCTCACCCCTGGGACCTGAGCCAGCTAGGGGAAACACAGATTTGTCCCCGTCCGTCGGCATCAGGCCCTGGCACTGTTAGATGCTGCTTACCTATTTGCTGTTGGGGTGAGGGTGGGGGCGTGGTTTAGGGTGTCTAAGGGGTTGGTACTGATCAAGCCCAGCCTAGAAGGGGCAACAGGGGCCACAGCCCTGGGCAGGTGAGGGCGGTCAGTCTAGTCTTTTTTTAATGGTCTTAGCAAAGCTACCCCAGGGACCCCATTCTTCCAGCTATGGCTGAAAACCCCTGCAAGCCAGGCTTCCTGTCCTCCATAAGAACAGGCTCTGAAAGGGCCACCTCCCTCCTTGGGTGTGCTTTGGCAGGCAGCTCAAGGCTGTTCAGAGCCAAACCTGAGGAACAAGGGGGGGAGGGTGGCAGCAGATATGGGGCTGATGTTTGTGTGTGTGGCCAGAACAAGGTGTGACTATGGCGGGGAGGGGCGGGGGTAGGAAAGAAATTTCCTGTACAGCAACCTGACCATGTTTGAACAATGGCACGTGGGGGGATTTCTGTGTAACTTTTCCCGGGGGCCACTCTGCTGCATGGCCTTGATGAGGGCCTGTCACTGCCTATGGGTGTATGTCAGGTGGGCCAAGACTGGCCAAGCCTGAAAAGAAGGAACTTTAAGACATTTGGGGGGGGCAGGAGCAATGGGGAGCCAGCTATCTGGACATATACAGTGAAGAGATTTGCCATTTTGGCCTTCTGGGACTTGTTTAGGCATAGGGGCTTGGGATACGCAGAGGGCATGATGCCAGCCCAACCTGGACAGGCTTAGCTCCAGGCCTCGGAGACCAATACCAAATGCCCCATGGCACCTGCACAACCAGCCTGGATTTCCTCCTCCCCAAATGCTCCCCTCAAGGAAGACCTGACCTTGGAGAAACTGGATAGAGATCTGGCCTTAGAAAGAGAAGGGTTATTAACAGGCTAGGAGAGGTCAGGGCAGCTAGGTGCTACAGTGACAGATCTGTAGTCAGGAGGACCTGAGTTCAAATCCTGCCTCACACACTTACTAGCTGTGTGACCCTGGGCACCCTGTTTGCCTCAATCCGTCGTCTATAAAACGAGCTTGAGAAGGAAATTGCAAACCACTCCAGTATCTTTGCCAACCCCAAAAGGGGTCAGGGAAGGTCGGACACACCTGAAAATGACTCAATGACAACTGGAGAAATCAAACCCCATCTCTGTGTAGTGCCCCTGACCTCCTAGTCCTACCCCTTTGTGGGGAGGGGGCTGGGGCCACCTGGCTTCCCGAATCTGAATGTTTTATGATTCTTTTTATTTTCTGTGGCCCAGAAATGGGGGAGAGGGGGGCTTAAGGATAAAGAGCTTGGCTTGCCCCACTTCACCCCACCCCAGCTACTCCCAGTCTTCTTGTCTACTCCAGCTTTCTTAACTCCCCCGCTGAGTTGGGTCTTGGACAATAAAGATTTCTCTCTGCGGAGCCAAGCCTTGCCCCTCCAATGAGTGATTGGTTTGTTTGCCTGTGGGTGTAGGGGGATGTTTTCCTAAGGGTGACTTGGGGGCCTTTAAGTGGTCTTTCTCTTCCCCCTCCCCAAGATTTGAATTGTTTTTTCCCAAGACTCCTAGGCCTGGTCTTCCCTGAAGTAGTGGGACTACGAAGATCCCATTTCATTCCTTAGAGCCCCCAGCACTCACCCCATTTGAAAGAAGGAGGGGT
Organism: Phalanger gymnotis; assembly: GCA_028646595.1. Classification (NCBI taxonomy): domain Eukaryota; kingdom Metazoa; phylum Chordata; class Mammalia; order Diprotodontia; family Phalangeridae; genus Phalanger; species Phalanger gymnotis. The sequence goes on from CM053622.1 coordinate 767,342,629, forward strand.
TGGGGCCAGGTAAGTGGCCTGTGATTGGGCTTCCAGCCAATTATGTCTGGGGGGAGCTGGGAAGGTTCGGATTACTCTGGGTATACCCTTTCCTTCCCTCAGAAGCCCAACTCCCCCACCTCTAGGTGCTCCATGTTTTTGAGGGGGGAGGTCTTTAAGGAGGGAGGGAACCTGGAGGCCAAGTCTGGTGAGAGTGTGTAGGGTAAAGGTCACAACCCAGTCCCTCATCCAACTGACTGAATCAAGGAGGGGACCCAGAGGATCTCAAGATGTGGGAGGGAGAAACAGCAGGACTACTGAACCCAGGAATCTCTCATTAAATAAAATGAAGTTTCTATTTTCTGTATTTTGAGTGTATGTATGCTGTCTTGGAGTGGAGTGGGAAGGAGGGAGTAGAGCTTTCTGGGGCCTGCCCTGCACCTTATATGCGTTTTCCTGGCTGGGAGGTAAGGGAGAGACATTCTTCTGTAAGTCTGGCAATTGTATAGGCTAAACCAACTGCTTAAGGTAATTTGGGACGGGACCAGAGCAGACCATGGCAGGTGGGAGGGTGGGAAGGGATCTACCCAAGGCAACCCAGGAGTAAATTGGGACACTACTGGCCCTAGGGGCATGCCTCAGAGGCCTTGGCCTTAATGATGGAAGCTTGTTTAGGCTCCCTTGGCTCCAAGACAGAAGAATCTTCGGGGTCACCTAGTTCAACCCTTAGCTCTGGGCAAATCTCCCTCCCTACAATAACCCTAACAAGAGGCTAGTGGGTTTGGAGGGCCTCGAGGGAAGGGAAGACTGCCTTCCCAGGCAGTGCCTTCTCCTGTGAGATGGCTCTAGCTCTTAGGCTTTCCCCTTATGTGAAGCCTAAGTCTGCCTCTGAAATTTCTAAGCCTGGAAAGGTTAAGGGATTAGTCCAAAGGTCTGGAAGCCCAGTGAGCCTCAGAGCTGAGCCTTTGAACCCATGTTCTCTTATTTGTCATCCAATGTTGCTTCTACTACATTTGTTTCTGCACCCCCTCACCCCATTTGTAGGCCTGGATAAGACTGGGGACCCGTAATGATCCAGCTACCCGGGCCTCTTTCCCAGACATGGTCATTGGATTTGGGAGGGAACCACCCCTCAAATTACTCTCATTTTGTTCCCTTGAGTTGATTTTTGGCTGGGAGTGTTCAGGGTTGGGGGTGGGAGGGTAATGTAAATATAAGAGACTCTTGGGAAATACAACTGACAAGAGAAAAAAAACAACAGTTTGGATCACCAGCTCCTCTGGGCATTGGCACTAGGCCTGCCTCGTCAGTGCTGACATAAGAACATGGTAAAGGATAGGGATTAGACAGCTCCTGGCCCTGGGTCACTGCCCAGGATGGGAGGGGACCTTCAGTCTCTGGGATAGGGAGGTCCTCTGTCCCTGTCAGCAGTACTCAGGCATCTCCAGACCTAGCATGGACCCCATCCAAAGGTACGCAGTGACTGGGGGTGGGTGGCAAATCTGGCCACTGAGGGCCCAGGAAGAGAGGTCATCACCCTGAGGCACTTGGCTCTGTCACCGTGATGATACCAGCTACTGTTTACCAGAGTCCCTTTCATCCAGAGATCTCAAAGCCCTTAACTTATTCACCCTCATTAGGGGCCTCTGAAGTGGTAAGTTTGATGTAGAAAAAGCAAGGCAGTGAGCAGGGTGAGTCAGGACATAGGAGTCTTGGCACCCAGCCTGCCCCAGGTCTAATCCAAAACACCTCACTAAATCTACCTTCCTTACCTCCTGCTTGCTTTAGATGGCTTAGGACACTAGGTGGACCAAAGCTCGTTAATGGTGCTTTAGTGTCAGATAGGATAAAGGGAAGACTCCAAGGCAGCTCAGGATCTCCTTTCCAAACAGTCTCCCTGTCCCAAGTCCTTCCCCCTTCCCATCCATCCTATCCAGGTAGCCTGGTGAATCTTTCTGAAGTGCAGTGCTGACTCCACTCCAGAATCTTCACTGGCTCCCGACTACCAACAGGACAAAAGCCTAAGGCACCTAAGGCACTTCAGCATCTGCCATTATTCTCCAGCTACTCCCAGCACTGGTAATACCTATACTTTCTCTGCTCAGACTTCTCCCTACATGTGGAATGTCCTCTTGTACCTCCACCCATCACTTCTGTCTAGGCAATTCACATCCATCTTTCAAGGTCCAGCTCAAATGCCACCTCCTCCATGAAGCTTTCCTCATGTCCCCAGGGACAATGCTCTCTCAGTCCTCAAATGTCCCTATCCCCACCCTATCACCCATCATCCTTATTTTGTATTACCTATGTACATGGTATAGCTCCTAATAAAATATACATTCTTTGAGGACAAGAACTGTCTTTTTATTCCACGACCCCGTGTAGGACCTGGTACATAGTAAGTGTCAAATTGTGTGTATGTGTGTGTACATATACATACACGTATGCACATGTGTATATATGTGTATACACACATGTGTACATATGTGTATATACACATTATTGTATATATGTGTGTCAATAAATGCCTCTGGTCAGGGGAGCATATTCATCTATGAGTGGGGAGATGTGACTGTGCTGACCTGGAGAGGACATCTAAGTGTACAAGGATCCGTGTGTGTGTTTGTATGTGTACAAATGAATGTGTATGTGCAAGTGGATGATCGGCAGGAGCCCCACGTTATGGTGAGGTGTGCTAAGGCTGTGCTGAGCTACGGATAACACTGTAGACATTATCTGTATCGGTGACATGGTCTCTACAGCAGTATATAACTGCCCCTGCTAGGTGGTGCCAACTGGCCGAATGTCAGAGCTAGAAGGGACCTTTAAAACATAAAAGGTCAGAACTAAGGGATGCTTTAGAGTTTAGACCATAGAATGTCAGAGCTAGGAGGCAGGAAGGCACTTATTAAGTGCCTTCTCTGTGCTAAACACTTTATAAATAGCATCTCATTGGATCCTCACAATAATCCTGAGAGACAGGTGTTATTATTATTTCTATTTTACAGTTGAGGAAACTGAGGCAAACAGAGTTAAGTGACTTGCCCAGGGTCACACAGTAAGTGTCTGAAGCTAGTTTTGAACTCATTTCCTCACTCCAAGCCCAGCGCTCTAGCCACTGCACCACCTACCTGCCAGATAAATCATAGTGTGGTAAAAATGGGAATTTGGCAACAAAGAGGAAAGGCAGATGTTCTTGTCTCTAGAGGCAGCTGGAAGACCTGAGTTCAAATCCAGCCTCAGACACTTACTAGCTGTGGGACCCTGGGCAAGTCACTTAACCTCTGTCAGCCTCAGTTTCCTCAATTATAAAATAGAGATAATGGCACCTCCCTCTGAGAGTCGATTGAGATACAATTTGTAAGATGCTTAGCACATAGTAGGTGCTTAATAAATGCTTATGCCCACCTTCCCTGTGACACTCCATACTATATTTCTCTTCCTTGACTACTATGCCCCTATGCTGTTTTCTTTCCCTATTAAAATGTAAGCTTCTTGAGGGCACGGATTTAGTTCTTTTCTATTTGGAACCCTAGAGCTCAGCATGACAAAGTAAATGTTACCAAGTGCTATTCATTCATATATTTGTTGCTCTATATATGATCTTGCATATAAATGTTAGTATATAACATACTAACATATGTGACATTCATTCATTCCATATCAAACATCTCCTACTGGATGCTGAACACTGTGGTAGACACGGAAAGAGACGTGAAAACTTTAGGAGCTGTCCACGCACCTACGACCACAGGGTGAGGGAGCATGGGAGCATTCCCATCTGTAGGGCATAGCATGTCTAATGCACAAAACTAATTCCCCTCTAGTCCTGTCTGTCTCTGCTCTGAGCTACAACAGTTCCTCCGGCATCCCTCATTGGCCGGTATATTTAGAAAACAGCCCTCATGGGAGGAATAGCTCTGACTCTGAGCCCAGGCCCGGAACAGGAGCCCAAGTCGATCAGTCAGGCAGTGTTGGCGTCAGCAGCTTGGCTAATGAGCCCTGATCTCAGGCCACGGAGGCCCTCCTGCCATGGTGTTTAATTCTCCAGAGTGCTGGGGGAGTTTGGGGGTAGATGAATGGGAAAGAACTGAGCCTAGGAATCCCCCAGGAGAAGCCCCTGGGAACATGGGCCTGATGGGCATTGGGGCGGCACCCTCATCCTCTGACAGTTCCAGGGTTTTCCGGAACCCTTTTGTATTTATATCTAAGGTACCTGACACGTAAGAAGTGTTTTTCATTTGTTCATATGGTTGGTCCTGTATCTATGACTCTGTTTCTATGTGTATTAAACACCTATTGGGTCTTTAGGACCTAATAGACTATTCACCACCACCCTTGCATCTCATCTTCCTGTGAGTGTGCCATCGTGGGCCAGTGATGAGGAGGAGGGAGAAACCGAGATGGCAATGATCTCTCTCCCATTTTCTGTTGAGATGTTGGCTCCTGCCTCTCTATATCTCAATGTCCATCTCTGTGGTCAGACTCCCGTTTAAAGGAGCATATGTAGTTCTGGGTGTCATATTTTAGGGGATACTGAGGACCCAAAAAGTAGTCCATTGTTGGGTTCTGGGAACACAGAAACCAAAGAAAGGCTCGTTCCTTGCTCTCGGGGACCTTACATTTGATTGGTGAAAATCGACTTTCCCTCAGTCTAGAAGGGGTCTACCAGGAGAGTGAGAAACCTGGAGGCCAGGTCATCTAAAGGATCATTTGAAGGACCCAGGAACATTTAGACTGGAGAAGAGAAGACTTAGGAAACCCCATGAAAGTGATCTTTAAATATTTGAAGGGCTATTTTGCTTGACTCCATAGGACAGAACAAATGGCAATAGAAGTGAGAGGAGGGATAAAGGAGGGGGGTTGGGGGAATATAACACTTTGATCAGACTCTCAGGAAGCTATAGCATGCCAAGCAGCCATACCCCAGTAAACTGTCTTAGCAGATGGACTAAACCAGGTGGACAGTAACCAAAAGGCCCATGGGTGAGTTTGGGAGATGTCCACTCCAAGTGTGTGAAGACTTCCCTTGGCAGAATGGGCAGATGAGAACAGTTTGTTGTAATGGCCAGGAAGGCGGCTGAAGCAGGTGCTGTGGAGTGCCATGTCAGACATGGAAGCCACCAAGGTCATACACTGCATCCCAGGCCATCCCCAGTCATCCTGACTTCTGCCCTGCCACTGGACGTTGATGCCTCTGGAAGAGAGCGAGACTGACGACTTTATGCAACTCTGCCTCATTTAAATCTAATTCATGTACAAGTTGAGACATCATCCTGCGACATCATTGGTCCTCTTCAAAAACAGGAGGATAACAACATTTATACTTACAGTAATTTTACTCATTATTTGTGTCTTATCTCCACCCCTTAGACACAGAGTGGGGACTGTGTCACCTCTCTCTTTGTATCCCCAAGGCCAAGATGGTACATCTGCCAGGCAGAGTAGACACTTAACAGTAATTTACTGAATGAATTGATGAATGAATAAAGTTGTAGGGAAGCAAATTTCTATTCAATATATGAAAGTAGGGGTTGTCGTAAATTATTTCTGAGGCCGTTTCTAGCTCTGAGATAAATAGATAGATGGATAGATAGATAGATAGATAGATAGATAGATAGATAGATAGATAGAGATATCTTTAGATAGAGCTAGTATATGAATTGAGGTCTCTGGTCTTTAGAGCATAATGTTGCTGATACCGAAGATGATGATGATGGCGATGATGCCAATGATGATGGCAATGATGGCAATGACGATGATGATGGCAATGATGACAATGGCTATGATGATGATGGTGATGGTGACAATGATGATGATGATGACAATGATGATGGCAATGATGACGATGATGGCAATGATGACAATACTGCTGCTGATGGTGATGATGACAATGATGATGATGACGATGATGATGGTGATGGTGACAATGATGATGATGGTGATGATGATGACCTTTGGTTAACTATAAAGTGGAGAAAATGATGCTTGTACTGCCTACCTCACAGGCTTTTTGTGGGGAAAAAAAAGCTTGTCAATCTGAGGGTAAGATATAAGTGGCTTATCATTGTGGTTATTGTTTTTGTTGTTAGTGTCACTTTGTCACCTATAGTTTGTCCTGGGTATTTAACCTGGAGGGCTTTCTTCTCTATTTCCCAGCCTTCCTCCATGGGACCGCCAGTCCCCCAGTGTATTCTGGGCACATTGCGGAAAAAGACCTTGGATATTCTGAGGAGATGGATTAAAATGAGATTAAGAGTTGGATAATGGGGGGGAGGGGCAGAGCCAAGATGGTGGCTGGAAAGCAGGGACTACCGTGAGCTCCCCACCAAGTCCCTCCAAAAACCTATAAAAATGGCTCTGAACCAATTCTAGAACTGCAGAACCCACAAAGTGGCAGAGGGAAGCAGGGCTCCAGCCCAGGACAGCCTGGATGGTCTCTAGGTAAGGTCTATCCTGCACGGAGCTGGGAGCTGAGGGGAGCGGAGCTGAGCCGGGCAGAGCCCAGCGTGGGTGGTGCGGATCGACAAGACCGCAGACCGACCAGACCAGGAGCCAGGTGGAGCGTGCCCTAGTGCCCTGAATTAGTGAGCTGTGGCATTTACCAGACCTCTCAACCCACAAACAGCTAAGACAACAGAGAAGGTTAGTGGGAAAAGCTGCAGGACTGAGTTTGCAATTCAACCACCGCCCTGGGGCAGCAGAGGTGGGGCAGCTTTAGAACTACAGCTGCAGTTGCTTCTGGCCCCAGGCCCACCTGGTGGGAGGAATTAAGTGGCACATCAGAGCAGCAGTGAAGAGCCTGCTGAAGGTCTAAGCCCAGTCCCGGTAGGGCGTTCTTGGGGAAGAAGGAGTGCTGGTGTGGCAGTGCATCCACCCAAGCATGGAACATAGAACTCTTTAGTCTATAAGCAGTCATACCCCGCTGAAAAACTCAAGGGTCAAGTAAGTTGGCTGGGAACATGGCCGGGCAGTG
>CM053622.1:767350083-767375260 GCA_028646595.1 Phalanger gymnotis
GGGGGGGGGGTAGAAATGGGGAGAAAATTTGTAATTCAAACTCCTGTGAAAATCAATGCTGAAAACTAAACATATTAAATAATAAAAAAAAGTTGGATCATCTAGTACAACAATCTCATTTTACAGGTAGGGAAAATGAGGCCCAGAGAGGGGAAGGGACTAGTTCAAGGTCACACAGGTAACCTACAGCAAATAGATCCAGGCTACAAACACAGGTCTCCCGGCTCCAAGTCCATGGCTCTTTCCAACCCCCCAAACCGCCCCTTGAGGCAGAAAGAGGAGATAGCCCCTGCCTTCCGTCAGGCCCCAGTCTCAGAAGGGAGAGAGACAGCCCCTGCCATCAGAGACTCCATTTCATCTGGATGAAGGACATATAGCTTCTATCTTCAGAGAGGGAGACAAGGAAGCCTTCAGGTCTTGTTCCCTTAGGGATGGTGGGCAGAAACAGATACTGTGAGTAGCTGAGGTGGGAGGGCAGGTGACAGGTAGGAGCAGCAGCTCCAGGCTCCTGAGGGCCTTGGGCAGAAAGCAAAGCTGGATCCCCAGCCCTTCCTGGGCCCCCAGGAAGGCCGAGTTTTCTTATCAACAGAGTGGCTGATTTTATCTTTGCATACTTAGGGCAGACAGTAGGAATATTTGTGGTTACACCCAAAGGAGACCTTCCCAGTCTGGTAGATCAGAGGCCAGAAAAATGAAAGATGGAAGAGAGATAACTGTGGCCTCCACCTTTTGGGGCAAAGGGGAAGGGGGCGGGGGAGTGTCTTTCTGGCCTAGCCTAATTGGGCTCAGCAGCTGAACAAGTTGGGTTCAGTACACTTGGATGGAGGCTGAGGGTTGGATGGATGACTGACCCCTAGAAAACACCATTAATGTCAGAACCAGAATGAACCATAGAACACAATGTCAGAGCTGGGAGGGCCCTTAGAACACAGGATGTCAGAGCTGGGAGGGGCCTTAGAACACAGGATGTCAGGGATGGGAGGGCCCTTAGAACACAGGATGTCAGAGCTGGGAGGGACCTTAGAACACAAGATGTCAGAGCTGGGAGGGCCCTTAGAACACAGGATGTCAGAGCTGGGAGGGGCCTTAGAACACAGGATGTCAGAGCTGGGAGGGACCTTAGAACACAAGATGTCAGAGCTGAAAGGGCCCTTAGAACACAGGATGTCAGAGCTGGGAGGGGCCTTAGAACACAAGATGTCAGAGCTGAAAGGGCCCTTAGAACACAGGATGTCAGAGCTGGGAGGGGCCTTAGAACACAGGATGTCAGAGCTGAAAGGGTCCTTAGAACACAGGATGTCAGAGCTGGGAGGGGCCTTAGAACACAAGATGTCAGAGCTGAGAGGGGCCTTAGAACACAGGATGTCAGAGCTGGGAGGATCCTTAGAAGACAGAATATCAGGGCTGGGAGGGACCTTAGAACACTGAATGTCAGAGCTGGGAGGGAATCAGTCCAAAATTGAACTTATCCATCCCCTAAACTCTTCCCTCTCCAAATCTTCCTATTTTTGACAAGGGTACTACCATCTCTGTCACCTAGGCCCATGATCTTGCTGTCATCCTCTACTTCTCAATCCCTCACCCCTAATACCCGATCCATTCCCAAATCTCGTCATTTCCGCCTTCTCAATATCTCCCCTTCTTGGGATAGCTAGGCGGCTCAGTGGATAGAGCCCCAGCGCTAAAGTCAGGATCCAGTCTCGGACACCTACTAGCTGTGTGACCCTGGGCAAGACTAACCCTATTTGTTTCAGTTTCTTCATTTGTAAAATAACAAACTGCTCCAGTGTCTTTGCCCAGAAAACTTCAAATGGGGTCACAGAGAGTCGATCACCACTGAAAAATGACTAACCAGCAACATGTGTCATTCTGTCCACTCAGACATGTAGCACTCTAGTTCAGGCCCTCATCGCCTCTTGCCTGGACTATTGTCCTAGCCTTCTAATTGATATCCTTGACTCAGATCTCTCCTCCAATCCATCCTCTACTCAACTACCAAAGTGATTTTCCTAAAGTTTAAATTTGGCCAGATCACCCTCCCCACCCCCACCCCCTTAAGTAATCTCTAGTAGGTGCCTATTAGCAGGAGATCAAATACAAAATCCTCTGTTTCACATTTAAAGTCCTTTACAACATTGTCCTTCCCTCTCCCTTTTCTGTTACTCATGTCTGCGCCTTCTACAATCCAGCACCACTAGCCTTCCCATAGTCTAACTTTTATTCCTATCTACACCTTCCATAATTCACTCTGAGCTTCCCTTTCATCTACTCTGTATGTATCTAATTTGTACCTAGTTATTTGCATCTTGTCTCTACCATTAGAATATGAGCTCCTTGAGGGCAGGAACTCTTTTCGTTCTTCTTTGCATCCCAGCCTTAGCCTAGTGCCTGGCACGTAGTAAAAATAAATGCTTACTTAGGTAACCGAGAGGAAAAACCTCTTTGAAGTAAGTTTCTCTGATAAAGATCCCATAACCAAGATATGTAAAGAACTGATTCAAAATTATGACTAAGAGCCATTTCCTCATGGTTAAATGGTCAAAAACTGTGAAGAGGTGGTTTTCAAAGGAAGGCACCAAAGCTATCAACAACCACATGAAAAAAATGCTTTAAAAATGAAAATCACTCTGAGGTTCTACTTCAGCCCTATCAGATTGGCAAAGATGACAGAACTGGAAAACGACAGATGTTGGAGGGACTGTGGGAAAACAGGCACGTTAACACACTGTTGTTGGGGCTGTGAAATGGCCCGACGATTCTGGAAAACAATTGGGAACTATGCCAGAAAATGACCAAATTGTGCACCCCCTTTGACCAGTCAGACCACTGTTAGGCCTATACCCCAAAGAAAGAAGAGAAGGCTCTATACGGATACATGTATTTACAGCAGCTCTTTTCATGGAAAGCAAAAAATTGGAAATTAAGAGAGGACCCTCTTATGAGGGAATGGTTAACCAAATTGTGATATGTGAATGGAATATTATCCTATCACGGGAAATTATGAAATGGACATTTTCAGAGGAAACTCAGAAAGTAGTTATGAACTGATTGGCAGAAGGTGAACAGAACCAGGAAAACAATTTATACAATGATTAAAAACGTTATAGAGAAAAACAATTGAGAAAGACTTTAGAATTCTGATCGATGAAACACGAACCACTAGTTCAAAAAAACAAAGAGGAAACATACACTATTCAGCTCCAGATAGCGAGGCCATGAACTTAATATTCAGAAAAAAACATACATTTGGCCTCGGCCAAGGTGGGAATTTGTTTTTCCTGACACATGTGTGCATAGAGGGCTATTTAAAAATATATATATATTGCTTAATGAGGTGCGTATGGTGGAGAGGGATTATGAAAAGAGCAGATTAATTTAAAAATGTTTTAATTAAAAAAGAAAATACTATCAAAAATAAACTTGCTGACCAACTGACTTTAGAACATAGCATGTCAGAGCTAGGAGGGACCTTGGAACATTGAATGTTGCCTGGAAGGGATTTGGAACGTAGAAGGTCAGGGCTGGGAGCAGCCTCCTTAGAGATCAGGCTCCTCCTTTTACAGAGGCAAAAACAGGCTAAGAGGAGAAAGCTCTCAGCCCAGGTTGCACAGCTAGTTAATAGCAGAGCTAAGGCTAGAGAAATAACAAAGCTCTTATGGGCCTTTCCACCCACCTACCCCTCCCCAGCTGGTGCTTCCCTCCTCCCCCTCCCCCTCAGCCGGACAGAGCCAAAGCTGGCACCCCGCATTCCCTGAATAGCCCAGAGATGAGTAAGAATGACTTCTATTAAACAAGCAGGGAAGGGTCAGGCCTGAGCCTTCCCCTTCCCTGAGTAGGGCCCTGCCCTTCTGTTAGGGGTATGTGTGTATTGGCACCGCTGGGGAGGGAAGAGGCAGCCCAGCTCCAGAGAAGGCATTTCCCTGGTCACACATGCGGGGTCTCATCAGCTTCACTCATGGTTAGTCCCCCCATTCACACACAGCCCACAAAGGCACCTTCTCATACCCATTCTAAAGAGAAGGTAGAGCAGAATAATGATCATCTTAGTCAGGAGACCTGGGTACTTCTCTCGACTTTGCCATTGATTGGCATGTGTACTTGGACAAGTCATTTCTCTTTTCTGAGCCTGTTTCCTCACCTGTCAAATAAGGGGGTTGGTCTAGGTCAAGAGTTCTAAAGCTGGGAACCTCAAGGAGTCCATGGATAGATTTCAAAAGGTCCATGAAAATGGATGGGAAAAAATTACATCATAATTTTTTATTAGCCTCTAATTGAATTTTACCATTTCCTTCAACTATTTAAAAACCTTATATTTAGAAGAGTTTCAAAGACTTCACCAAGACACTGCCAAAGGTGTCCAGGACACCAAAAAAAGAGATCATAAACCCCGGGACTAGCTGGTCTTTGAGGTTCCTTCCAGCTCTGAAATTCTATGACTAGGATTCTCTCTCACATGTACATACACACATTCATATGTAGCCTATGTTCACATCCCTAATGCTTTTTCCACACAGGTCAAAATCCCTACTCAGAATATAAACCAGGCCAGTCAATAATTCGACCATTATCTACCAAGCCTCATCCTAGGCACTGTCAAGAGTCAGCTTTTCTGTTCTACCTTTCGCCTCTGCCGTGGTGGTCGGTCAGCGTCTGCCCAAGGATTAAGTGGCCTCTTCCCTGTGGGAAGAGCCTTCAGCTGGGCACTGGAGGAAAGAGAGGACTTCTGTTCACAGGCAGTCTTCCTAGTCTGAGAAGGGTGGAAAAAGCACCATCACTACCACCACCAAGAATGACAACTATATCTAGAACAGAAACAGAGACAAGCGTATTTTTACTGGTTGTCTCCATTCCCAGAATGCTCTCCTCCTCACTTCTGCTTCCTGGCTTCCCTGACTTTCTTCAGGTCCCAGCTGGCACTTTTTGCAAGAAGCCCTTCCCAATCCCCCTTAATCCTAGTGTTTTTCTTCTGAATCTGCCCCCGATTTATCCAGTATATTTTGTGTTTGTCCAGAGCATGTTGCATGTTGTCCCCTATTTTTACCTTTCTTTATGTTCCCAGAGCTCAGCACAATAGGCTAGCACATAGTAAGTATTTAATGGTTTAGTCATTTTTCAGTTGTGTCCGACTTTCCGTGAACCCATCTGGGGTTTCTTGGCAAAGATACTGGAACAGATTGCCGTTTCCTTCTCCAGCTCATTTTACAGATGAGGGAACAGGCGAACAGGGTTAAGTGACTTGCTCAGGGTCACACAGCTAGCAAATGTCTGAGGTTAGATTTGAACTCAAGAAGATGTAGCATTTCTGACTCCAGGCCTGGAATTCTATCCACCGCCCCACCTAGCTGCGGAGCAGTTTAGTAAATATTGACTGTGGATTGATGGAGCTGGCTGAGGCTTATTTTTTTCTTTTGTATCTCCCAGGGCCTAGCACAGCGACCTATAGAAGGTGCTTAAAAGCTTTTAGAATGATCTCGAATTGACTATTAAAGCCCACATTTTGGGAGGCAGCTGACGGATCTACTAGAGAAAGGATGGACACCTCACACTGGGAAACAACTGAGTAAGATTAACTGCGAGCTGATACACAGGATGGCACACTGACTAAAATTTGCCCTTACAGAATCGAGAAGCAGATTCCATATACATTATCTGGTAAGTCAGTTTACCTAATCATTCCCATGTGGATGAGTGATCCCAGCTCTCACCCTCTTCCCTAAACCCTGCTTATTATGGGCTACTCTTAGATTGGCTGTCCTTGGAGTCTTTTCTCCCTCCTACCTTTTGTTTCCCTGCTGAAGTCTGGGCCTGCCCAAGAGATGGGACCTAAGGCCTGTGTGGAGAAGGGTGGCAGGCAGCCTATGCTGCAGGAACCTGGGGGCTTGTGAGGGTGTGTGTGTATGAAAGGAGCTGGAGGGTCCCTCAGGCTCCTGAGTCTTGTTCACTTAGCCTTTGGAGTCATCTGTACATATAACCCCAGATACCATACAACCTGATGGAGAAGTTTTTTTAATATATTCCAAGAAGTTTATAATTGCCCATAACATATATATTTTTCAGAAGTTGGAAGTAACTTTAAGTCCTTTGCTTACATCACGTGAACAACTTCTTTCACATAGAAACAGAGCCCCAATCTTACATTCAAAGTCAAGGGCAAATAGGACTCAGTATACAGAGATTCATTTCACAGGCAGCTCAGCAGAGACACTGTGACTGTTCTGTAAACCAAGGGACACCTGTAGCAGCATTGTCTGAGCCCACCAGAGCTCTAGGGATGCAGGTGAAAAGAATGTTCCCAGCTGGGTGGGGATAGTCAGGGAAGACTTCCTGGCAGAGGCATTCTGGGGAGGCAGCCACTGCCGAGCTGGCAGGAATGGTTCTCAGACTGAGGACATGATGGCACTGCCCAGCCCTGGCTGGAAAGAATCATTTATGAACCTTTAATTATCTCTGACATTCAGTGAGCTCCACACCCCACTCATATCCTTGGCATCTCCCTAGCCAAAGGCTGCAGGGACAGGAGGAAGAAAGGCCACATTCGGCCCATCCATTGGGAGAATGAGGCCCCTGCCCTTCCAACCTCCCCTGATCTTGTGTCTGTGTCTTGGACCAGCTCAGCTTGTTGGTGGAAAGGGTGGGGGTGGCGGTAGAGAGCGTCATCATAGGTTGTTCAGAGTTCTCATATTTCGGGGTCTGAGCCGTTCCCTTCCTGAGGCTCCCCACTTCCTCCTTGGAATTGCGTTTGGAGCAAGCGAGGGTCTCATATGGAGGAGAAGGGCCATGAAGGAGGGGGTTATTCCTTACATAGGGGGAAGTCCTCTGGGAGCGAGACATCCAAAGCCTTGCCGAGACTCCCCACCATCTCCGCTCTGTATATGTCAGGCTGACTATATCTGTCCCTGAACAGTCAGAATGGAATGTTCCTTGGATGGAACTTGGGTCTCCCCTCCCCTCTCCTCTTACTGGCCTGTGGGCTGAGGGAGGGGGAGAGGGTGCAGCTTAAACTACTCCTCTTATGGTGATGCTATGGGGGGACCTGGCTATCCCTGCCAAAAGCCTGAGGTTCACCCCCCCCTCCATACTTGTCTCTTCCTCTGGTTTGACTCTCAGCCAGTGCTGGGGTGTAACCCAGGACCTGAGAATGGGAAAGGAGTTTGAGGGGACATTGGTTAGGAACAGAGCCCATCCCCCTTTATGCACACCTAAGACATGGGAAGGGATCACTTAAGGTATGATGAGCTTGGCTTCTGACCCTGGCTTGGAGTTCAAATCCCTGGGGGGCATTTCCAAATGTGGGCAAAGTGCTTAGAGATCCTAGGATTAAAGATGCCAAGTAACCTGACTCAGCCTGAATCAGCCACCCCAGAGGGCCCAGCCTGCCCAGCCCTACTTGGCCCAAGCCACAGGAAACCCCCGAGTCAGCTTTCCTTTGGGTCCCTGCCTCAGACTCAGCATTTTTAGACCAGCTCCACAATCACCTCTCACCCAAGAGTCCCAGCCCTGAGTGCCCTAGTGATACAGCTCTGTGGGGGTGGGGGTGGGGTGAAGGAATAGTGAGGGAGAAAAAGGCAGAGGGACAAAGCAGCCTATTTGGATTGGATTCTTCCACTTGCCACTAACTTGCTGCGAGAACCTGTTTCCTCTTCTGTAAAATGAGGGCCTCGGACTGGATGGTCTCTAACGTCTTTTCCGGCACTAAAATGCTGGGATTTCGATGATTTCCCCCCCTCCCAGTAGCTCTGGGGAGTTGGGATGCCTGGGTCTATCCTGGAGTTCATCCAGGGCCCCAACCCTTAGGGCCTGGTCAGCAGAGTCAGTGGGTGGAGGGTTGGGCAGCTTTCTGTTATTGCAGATCCAGCTCCTACCTCATGCTTGGTACATGGCCCCTTAGGTAGGGAGGGTGGGAGGTGGGGATGCTGCAAGTGGGGAGGGAAGAGGCAGGAAGACCAGACTTCCTTGCAGATAAAAAATGGATCTCCCAATGCCTTCACATATTCCATATTCCCACTGGGTCCTTCCTCCCTCCCTCCCTCCCTTAGGTCCTGAGTGTCCAGATCCTGGGAGGATCCCTTGGGTAGAGTCATCTCCCTCTCGGAGGATCCCCATCCCTTCCATTTAGGGCACTATGTTAGGAGCCGGGTCAGTCAGACTGGGTTTTCCTTCTTCTCTCCCTCCTCCCATTATCTCTTTGGGATCCCCTCCCTTATGGGTTGAATGGCCAGTTCTCAATGGAAACAATTCATATCTCTAAGTTCAGAGAAGCCAGTGTTTAGGAGAGCCTGGGCAGAGTGAATCTTGCCCCCTCTCTGGGCAGCATCACTCCTAAGTAACGACTGCCAAATCTCTGTGATGGAGGTCACGTTGACCTGGATTTAGGACAATTCCAGTGGTGTACCAATGGGATTGGGACAACTGTGGAGAGTTGGGGAAAGGACTAGGATTTGGGGGGCAGTTGAAGAAGGGATCTTGGTATTACAAGTGTTCTGTCTCCCCATTTGTAGAACCCCAAGATGGAGACTAGGAGTACCACATTGCCCCCTGGTGGTTCTATTTAGCCTTGCAATCTCTTTTCTAAATTCAGGGATCCAAAGACCCACCAATGGGTCTCTCCCTTGCCTTCCATTTCCCAGGGGCTGCTTGCTAAAAAGGAACATGTCCAGGGAAAAGGCATTTCGGAAGGATCTTAGGCTGTAGGGATAGAAGGGACCTTAAAGGTCACATAATCCGGCTCTTATTTTGACAGATGAGGAAACTGAGACCCTGAAAGAGGAAATTACTTGCCCAGGGTGACACAGATATTATTGGCAGAACAGTGGTTATCAACCCAGGTTCTCTGACTCCAACTTCAGTGCTCTTCCTACTATACAAAGATGTTTCTTTAGGAGACCGTAGACTCATGGGAGCTTGGGATTTTCTAGAAGTAGGGACTCCTGGAGCTTGCCTATTTGAATATGAGTGCCACAGGGGCGGGGACCATCACCTCCTCAGCTCCTGCCCTTGCATATTCTAGGTCCTTAATAGGTGATTGCTTAATTGTCTGCAATCCAAATCCCTCAATCTGTAACTAAAGTCCAGAGAAAGAAGAGACTTGTCACAAGCTAGTAGCAGAACCTGGCTGCTGACTTCTAGAAGGCCATGGTAATGACTGCCAAACTTTAGGCTCTAATGAGGAAGGAGCCCAGAGAGTAGACCTAGATGGGCTGGGCCGCAAAGGGCAGAATCAGGAGCAGTGGGTAGAAGCTGTAGAGATGGCACGGAAGGAAAAACTTCCTGATGAAGAAAACCATCCCAAAGCCTGTCATCCTTAGGAGGTTGGAGGTTGTAGATTAGGCTCATGGAAGCAAAAACTTCCTAAGGATGAAAACCATCCCAAAGCCTGTCAACCTTGGGAGGTTGGAGACCCCTCAGTGGAGGTGTTTAAGCAAAGGCTAACTGGTCCCTTGGGTATGTCACAGAAAGCATTCTAGCCATTGGGGTCTCTTTCCTCAATGAGATTGTGTGAGGCAGGAGAGGGGAAACCAGTCCTGAGCTGGGAGAGCCCGCATGGGCATTGGTAGGGAAGGAGGGAGACTCCAGGAGCAGAGGGGGTATGGGGAGCTGGAGGATTGTGGGATGGGTCTCTAATTCTCAAGCACTGCCAAGAGAAGAGACCATAACATCTCTGCAGCATGACTTCACCTTCTTTTTCTGAGCTCCCAGTTCTCCCAAGAATCTAGAAATTCTCTATCGATGTCTAACCTCAGTCTCTTCCTGTGATAGCAACCAACCTAAACAAACCCATCTTGTTTTCTTTTGTCCCTGATATAGACACTGCCCTGAAGACCAGCACTGTCCCTTCACCAGTGACCTTGTTCAGGCTGGAAAGATGAGTCCATCCTTTCTGGCTGCAGTATTGGCTCCCTGGGGTTCAAAGTAGGGGTAATAGGCAGGCAGGGCTGCTCTGCACCCCTGGAGCTGGAACCCAGCAGGCCAGGGGGCATCAGAGGGTGAAAAGGGTTGTCCTGTGTCTTGGGGGATACAGCAGCACAGCTTAAGCTACAGTTGAACCTCGGTGGTTGATCAGCATTGGTTCAGAGACTGGGTGGCCCCTGAATTGAGGGCAGAGCCCTGGGCTGAATGCTGGAGAAATACAGGGTCCTTGCACACTTGCAATCTCCCTGGTCAGGAGTGCAGGTGGAAGGGAAGGTGGTTTCATCAGGGTGTCAGAAGGGAAAAGCATTATCCACACCCTGGGAGAAACAAAACCCTAGATCCAAGACAGAAAGAGACAAGTGCAGCTGTGTGGACAGAGAACCCGCTTTGAGGCTATGGGCATGGTGTAACAAACACAGAGACAGCAGAGATCTCTGACGCTAGCTGTGGCCTCAGGCAAGTAAGTCATTTACCCTTCCTCGGTCTCAGTTTTCACATCTGTAAAATGAAGAGGTTAGACTAGATAGAAGACTGCTCAGTCTCTTCCTGCCTGTGATGAGGGTGGTACCAGAGAAGGGACGAGCGAAAGCAGGGCACCATACCCGAAGACAGATGAGGCTCAAAGGAGTCTGTCGGGGTGACACGGAAATGCCACCTATTTCTAGGATCATCACTTCAGAGCTGGAAGTGACCCCAGAGAGCACCAGATTCAATGCCTCTCGTTTTACTGAGTCAGTTGACTAACCGGAGACAGGTTAAAGGACTTACCTAAGATCACACAGGTGGAAGAACTAGGATTTGAACCCAGGTCTTCTGAATCTAAGCCCACGGCTATTCCCATACAATAGCTAAGAGGCAGCCTTGACAAGGGGCACTACTTGTTTGTCCTACAGCCTAACCAGGGGGGTGGGGAACCTGTGGCCTCCAGGTCACAAGTGCCCTCTAGGTCCTCAAGTGCAGTCAAATCTTTGTTCTGTGAAGTTTGGATTCAAAAGGCCTCACTTGAGGACCTAGAGGGTCACATGTGGCCTTGAGGCCATAGGTTCCCCACTCCTGGAACCCATCCAATATACATTTATTAAGTGCCTACTAGATGCAAGGCACTGGGTTTGACACTACGGATATACTTTTTTTTAAAACACAGCCTGCCCCCCCCCCCCCCCGCTAGACTGTAAGCTCTATGGGAACAGAGATCATAACGAGACCTTTTACTTCCCTAGGTATCAAACACAGACCTCTGCACACGGTGGGTGTTTCACATATTTGTTTAATATCCAAGGGCCACAAGTAACTTTGAGCAAGTCTCTGATACCTCCCTCCCCATGCCTGGTCCTGGATCCTTTTGAAACCAGATTCACCCCTCCCCTACCCCCACCCTATAAGAATCTGTCTAAAAAATTGTTAGGCAGAAATGGCCTCTATTCAGAGAAGGGGCCACTGCTAGAGTGTCCAGTGGAGGACAGGGGCTCTGTCAAGCCAGGTCACCTTCTCAGCCTGCAGGGCTCATATGGAACATTTGTGGTGGGGTCATCAGAAGCTGTGCCCCTACTTGGGGCTTTGCCAGAGCTAAGGCTGCTGCTAGTTCCTTAGTATCACACAAAGGGATCTAGGCTTGGGATGGGGGGAGGGGCGAGACTGGAGCAGATTCCCCTGGGAAGGTGAACACAGGAGCTGGGAACAACAGAAGAGTCAGTTGCAAATGGCTCTATTTGCTTGGGGAGGGGGCTGGCACAGCCAGCCTCCAGCCCCTCGAACAAAAGAACAAGGGCCCCAGAGGGACCTCATGTACCTCCTGAGAGCCTGGATCACTTAGGTCCAAAAGTGACTTG
Source organism: Phalanger gymnotis (assembly GCA_028646595.1). Taxonomy (NCBI): domain Eukaryota; kingdom Metazoa; phylum Chordata; class Mammalia; order Diprotodontia; family Phalangeridae; genus Phalanger; species Phalanger gymnotis. The sequence continues at coordinate 767,361,822 of CM053622.1, forward strand.
GTCGACAACCAGTGTGGGATATGAAGTCAGTGCTAGGGCTCAAAAACTGACCTCAGGAAAGTCAGTCCTGGAGTCTGGGTCTCAGTATTCTCATCTATAAAATGAGGAAAGACCCATCAGTCTCCTTTCCAGATCTAATATTCTAAAGTCGCTCCCTGGTCTTTTATTCCATAATCTAAGGCAATCAAACATCTCCTTCATGTTCAAAATCGTGTACCATAAGAAGCAGACTTATGCTATCTAGTGTCAGTTTGATGGGGACCCATCAGCCCACTCCCTGGGCTTCCAGAAGGTGGTTGGGGTGAAAGCTCTGAGAAGTATGTTGCAGAAGGGAATAGGCTTTGGAAGGACTCAGACTCAGAGGGGATAGGTCTCCTGCACTTGGGATGGGGTTTAGGGGAGAAACGGGTGAGCTAGTGGTAGGAAGGTTGGTCTCTGGGAACTAGAGAAGAAATAATGGGGCAAGGAGACAAAGTGGACTTGACACCAGAAGAGTCAGATTACATTTGCTATGACCAAGTACATTAGTTTCCTTGTCTATAAAACAGGGATGCCTGAACACTTGTCCCAAATACTTCACAAAGCCCATGTATTACTGAGAACCAGACTTGTAGTTTGGAGAGAATGTATTCAAACTTGATTCCCACCCCCACCTCCCCCATATGTTCACGCCTCTTGTCACTCCTCATTATTCTCCTCCTCTAAAAATGCTGAGTAGATCCTGTCATTATTCATGTGACCTTGGACAAGTCATTTGATCTCACTGGGCCTCAGTTTCTCCATTTGTAAAAAGAGGGAGCTGGACTAGGTGAGTTCAAGGTCCCTTCCAGTTCTATAGATCTTATGACCCCATGACATCTCACTCACAGAGTTGTTCTATGGAAGGCATTTTGCAGATCACAGAAAACGTGAGCTATTATGTAACCTTTCAAGGTGAGGAAGGGAAGGAGGGAACTACAAATGGCGGTACTAGGAGATTGTGCCAAAGTTAACCTGAAGCCTGATGGCTCAGCAGGGGGTGGGGCCAGCTTCTCAGTGTCCACTGCGTAGATAGAAATGCACATCCTGATTCTTCTCAGATGAGCTCTGTCCCAGTAATCCTGGGGCATAAAGTTCTCCCTCTAATCCAACCAAAGCTGATTAACAAATAAATCCTGGAGAAAGGGAGAATCCGATGCTGGGCAAACCACTTTACACCATTAAGGGAAAACCTCTGGGGGAGCTGATGACCACTCTCTCCCACTTCCTCATCCCTACAGGGGGATTAAAAAATCACAATGTCAGATGCCAAGAGGAGCTCACAGATCATTGGCTCCAACTCCTTCATTTTGCAGAACACATTGAAACTCAGACAGAAGTGCTTTTATAGAATTATTTCAGAGCAGGAAAAGACTTCAGAACAGAGCAGGTTAGAACCAGAAAACATTTAGCAGGTGAGGAAACAGAGGCTCAGAGAGGCTGAACCACTTGGAGAGGTCACGCAGCTAGCACCATACAGAAAGCCAAGATTTGAGCCCAAGTCTTCTGAGGAAAAAATTTCCTGCCTTTAGTTTGCCTTCATCTTGTGTGCTTCTGCACACCCTCCTAGCCCCCCAGGTGGAACGGGCAAGAGAGCAGCCTAGAGAGTGTCTTGTCCAAAGTATTCCATCTCTTCCCCTTCCCCCAAGGGGCTCACCTCTTTGCCTCCAACCCCATCAGCTCAGTATCTGGAAGATGATGGAGGAGAGGCAGGCCACGAAGGTTCAAAGCCCCCACCTAGGAGAGTGAATGCAGGGAGTTTTCCAGATCTGCCCCAGTGGGCCCTGGCTCAGCCTCTCCTGCCAGAGGATGCCAGCTCTGCACTGTGCTCATCCTCTGCTGGAAGTTACCAGGCAGGAGGGCTCAGAGCAAGGGGGCCCAAGAGAATTGAGGAAGGCCCCAGGACTTGGCTCAGGTGCAAGCCAGCCGCATAGTCGCAGCCCCAGGTAGCTTTCAAACAGCACCCCAGGGCCTACCCAGGCCTGGGGCACTTGGGAAAGGATCAGAAGAGAGTAACAGGAGAAAGCAGAAGACGGGAGGGGGTGAGCCCTTAACTAGGACATCAGGACACCTGGGTTTGAGCCCCTATTCTACCATAAAGTGGCTGGAATGACCTTGAAAGAGCCTTTCCTTCCACTCTGGGCCTGTTTCTTCACTCGACATAAACATCTCACTTTTCTACATCTTTATGTTTACAAAGTGCTTTCTTCATTAACGTGCCCATGAGGTAGGTATTGGAAATCTCAGACCAGGGCAGTGACTCGCTCAAAGTCACTCCTCTAACAAAGGGCAGAGCTAAGCCTCTAACGGGCTGGATGGGGTCTGATCTTCTATCGGCCCCTTGCAAGCCCCCTCTCTCTCCTAACTGAAGCCTAACTCTCCGCCCTTGGGGGTGTTGCCCTTTGAGAGTTCTTTTGCCCTGAGGATCTGAGTGGTGCCAAAAATCTATATCCATTACAGCTGCTTGGGACTCTCAGGAAGCGCATATGAACAAGGGGTAGATTTGAGGGTATAAAGGCTGCCCCGAATATCTCCTGGGGGTGGGACACAGATAGGAGGATGAGGTACTGAAGCTGGGACCCCCAAATACCGCACTGGGCTGCCCAAACCCTACATTTCTGCTACTCTGGGACCACACCCACCTCATTTTGCCCCTCTGCAAAATGGGGCCCTGTGGCTCACCAACCCCATTCTTCCGAAGTCCAATCCCGGAGAGGAAGGGGGCGGGGGCTGGAGAGGGAGGGGAACAGGCCCAGGGCTCACAGCTTTATTGTGGTTCTAAGAGTTGCCTCCCGCAGAGAGGGGAGAGGATGGGGGAGAAGGGCGAGCCAGACGCCCCATCCAGGGAAGCTCGCTCAGCCGTGCCTGTCCCGCACAGGGCCCCCGCACTCCCCGCAGTGTGCTCCCGGCGGCCGCGTCCGTCCATTGGCTCCAGCTGGCGTCCGTCCGCGACAGCCGCTCCCTCCTCCTCCTCCGCGGCCTCAGTGCTGGGGGGAGGCCGGGCCTCGGGGCGGGCTCCGGCGGAAGGGGGAGTCGGGCTCGGGGGAAGCGGCGGCGGGCCCGGCCCCGGCCCTCCGCAGGCGGCCGGCGGCCCAGGGCACGCAGCCGCCCAGGCCCAGGGCCGAGGCGAGCAGGGCCGGCGGGCGGGGCCGCTTGCCGCGCCGCAGCCCCTTCTTGGCCCGCTGCCCGTGGGCCGCCAGGTAGAGCTCGGCCTGGGAGACGCTGCCGCCCAGGCGGCTCAGGCTCTCGGCGCGGTGCGCCAGGCGCAGCTCGGCTGCCAGGAAGACGCGATGGAGATGCTGCACCCGGCTCTCCAGCTCCGACACCACGCGCCGCCGGCCCTCCACCTCCAGCAGCCGCCGCCGGGCTTCAGCCAGCTCCAGTGCCCGGGTGCCAGCCGCTGCCGCGCCCGCCGCGCCGTGCCCCCCGGGCCGCCAGCGCTGCAGCTCCAAGCCGCGCCCCGCGCCCTTCTCCGCCGCAGCCGCCGCAGCCGCGGTCGCGGTCGGGGTCCCGGGGGCTGCGGGCTGGGGCTGCGGAGGGAGTTGAGGGGGTGGCGACGGAGGCGGGGAGCCCGGCTCATCCGCGGGGTCCGAAGAAGCGGGAGAAGAGGGCAGGGGAAGGGCAGGGGGAGGGGGCGGCGGCTCCCCCGGGCGGGGCGCTGCGCCGCAGGCGCTGATGCGGCACCCCGGCATCCCGCCGCCCCCTGGCTGGGCTCCCTCCGGTGTAAGCTGCCGCGGAGACTCCGGGGGAACCGGAGCGACGACCGAGGGAAGCAACTGCGCCCTGGCAGACCCTCCTCCGAGGCCGGAGCGCCAAGGGGCCTCTTATAGCGAGAGAGGACGGGGCGGAGCGATGGGCAGCAGAGCCAATAAAAGAGGCCGCAGGGCCCCGGGATCACCTCCTCTGCGCGGAGCCCCGCCTTGCTCGCTCTATGCCTAGACCCGGTCCTTTTGCCCCTGGTCCCTTAGTCGGATCTCTACCTCCGCTCCCGGTGCCCGCCCCGCCTGGCTACCCCATCCCCTTCCCATTCCTTTCTATTCTCCGCCAAAACTCAGTCGATCTTCTCAGGACTGTTACAGCCCCAGCAGTCTGTGTTCAAAGGTCTACTTCCCTTCTGACTTTGTGATGTTCTAAGGGCCCCTCTCCTACCTCTGGCATTTTAGGTTCTAACGGTCTATGTTTCAACATTCTAACGTCCTTACGCCTCTGACACTCTAGGCTCTAAGGCCGCATCCAGGTCTAACATTCTGTGTTCTGAGAGCTTTGCCAGCTCTGACATTTTATATTCTGAACTTGGACAAAGCTCTCCCAGAGCTTGTGACCTCATGCCTAGGAAGGTTGGGGAAGCAGGTAGAAGTGCCCCCCTTCTCATGCTTGAGTAACTTGGTCCCATTTGGGAAAAGGCTGATGGGAGAGGATTAATAGTCCTCTGCTATCGTCAGGATCCAAAGGCAAGTTATCATTGTGTCCCTGGGCTAGTTCAAGGATATTGTACTTTTGGCAACCTCCCATCCCCTCGAAGCCAAGTCTGGAGCCTTTACTCCAGGCAGGTCACTGTGAGATCTCCAACAAACACTCAGCCATTGGTAACAGAAAGCATGGAGCTGGAGTTAAGATGCCAATACTCCTGGGTCATTTTTTCTCCTGCGCTACCCTGTCCTTGGGAAGATCCTGGCCTGTCAGGGGAAGAGGGATGCTTACCAATCACTCCACCCATTTTAGTGCCATCAGGAGGTAAAGGATCCCTCTGGGAAGAGGAGCCAGATGCCAGACAGTGGCCCAGATACCACAATCAGATCTCAGTTTATCCATTTCTCCAGGAATCCTAGGGATTGGATGAGTCTAGGGTAGACAGGAATAGGATTTAGAGGGATGATATGTAGAGACTAAACCAGAAGTGATGAACCTGTGACCTTTGACTGAATCCAAACTTCACAGAACAAATCCCCTTAATAAAAGGATTTGTTCTGTGAAATTTGGACTAAGTCAAAAGGCCTCACTTGAGGACCTAGAAGGCCATATGTGGCCTTGAGGCCGAAAGCTCCCCACCCCGGGCTAGACCTAGGGACCTCCTGGATAAGGAAACTCCCTCTACCACTATAGGTCAGCACCTCTGCAACTAGTGAGCTTAGCGTTACCTAAAGCACTGTTGTTGTTGTGTTTGTCCTTTGTTTTCAAAGAGGACCATGACATTAGGGGAATGATGACATGACTTGCAGTTGACTTTTATTTCAGTGAGAGAGGGCTGAGCAAGGTCACCAGCCTCACTTTCTCCTCCAGAGCCACTTAAAGCACTGAGGAGGTTCAATGACTTGTCCAGGGTCTTACAGTCAGTATGTATCAGAAGCCTCAGGTCTTCCTGGATCTGTGACCAGCCCTCCAACCACAGTGACATGATACCGCTTTCTCTAAGAGGCTACATCTGAGATGTGGGACCAGGGAAGAGATACACGGAGCATGGAGGTCACTGACATTGGCAAAGCTATTCAAAAGACATGTATTAAGTGCTTAATGTATGCAAGTTACTATGAAGGTTCTGAGACTACTCCAAAAATGAAGCATCACCTGCCTCCAAGGAACACCTAACCAAGTAGGCAGGCCAAGAATTCAAGCCGCTGTTAAGGAGCTTTGTCCCCTGATCACAGAGGCTTTATGGAGAATAAGTGTAAGAATAAGCCTATTCATGTTTAGCAAGCCTTTGTTGTGATAGTCAAAGTGCTTTTGCAGACATCATCTCATGATATGATGTAAAGATTTCTGAACCAGAATCATAGAATCTGAGAGATGGAAGACCCTTAAGCTTCCATCTCACCCGATCTATACCCCGAAGGAATTTCCCTATGGGATTCCCAGCAAGTGGTCATCCAGCCTCTTCCTGAAGGCCTCCCATGAGGAGGAACCCATCTCCTCCCAAGGCAGCTCATGATACTCCGGGACAGCTCTATTAATTAAGAATTTTGTCCTGCCACTGAGCCTAACTTCTAATTTGCTACTTCTAAACACTGCTCTGGGTTCTGCCTCTGGGGCCAGAACAATTCTCACCCCTCCCCCATCTGGTGGCCCTTCAGATACTGGAAGACAATGAACACATTCTCCCTGAGTCTTGTCTTCTCCAGGCTAATGACCCTCCAAAGATCTCTGAACACTGGTTTCAGTGTCTGGTTGACAGCCTGGGACTTAGTGAGGGTATTGGAACTAAGAAAGGAGGGTGTGGGATGGGGATGTATGAGATGGGGATTCAGTGAGGACTTAGAGGCTTAATGAAGAGATAGAGGTTCAGGGAGGGAGACAAGCTCACTGAGGGGGATAAGCACTCAGTATATAGGATGAGGTTTCACTGAGGGTCTAGGGGTTCAATGATGGGATGACAGTTGAGGGAGGGGCTTGGAGGGTCAGCCATAAATGTGTGGACTCAGTAACAGGTGATGACATACAACGTGTGGGATGGAGGATTAATAAGGGGATAGGATTTCCATGAGGATCTGGAGCTCAGTGAAGGGACAAGGTCTCAGTAGGATGTATAGGAAGACAGATGATTCCTCAAGGAGCTGAAGGTTCATTATTTGGTGGCCACAGGCAGATTAGGAGTGGTTTTCTCTTCAGTATGCCTTCTTCTTTGAGCATAAACAAATCATGTCTCTCTCCTGGAGTGAGTTGAGTGACAAGTGCTGCCTATGAGTCAGACAGTTATTTTCATCCTACTCAGGGTTGGAGGGATTGGGATGAAGGATAGAGAATCAGGGAGGAGAATGGAGGCTCATCAAGGAGAATGAGCATTCAGAATGGGGCATAATAATAGATATAGATATAACAGATATAACATAGATCCAGATACAATATATATAGATGCATGAAGATTTGCAAAGCCCTTTAATACATTAATCATTTGATCTTCCTAACAACCCTTTGAGGTTATCCCCATTTTACAGGTGAGGAAACTGAGACAAGATTGCCAAGGATCACGTAGCTCCTAAGCATGTGAGGTGGACTTTGAGCTCAAATTTTCCTCACTCTAGCACAGTGCTTAATCTCCAACACCAAACTGCCTTTTATCTGAATGAGAGCTTAGTGAAGCTCCTAGGGACTTAAAGAGACTCATCTGGGAAAGGTGGGGATTCGTGAGGGAAGTGGGGTGAGAGCTCAGTACATGAACTGGGGACTCAATTATTCTGAGGTTCTGGGAGAAATTGAAGGCCTGGAGGGATCATCTCAGTCAGCCACTTGAAGAAGTGGCTAGGGATTGGTCTCTTTGTGTGAGCAAGCCATTGGCTTTTCTTCTTTAGTTCCATAGGCCAGGGTAAAGCTATCTTCCCCAGTTTAGGAATCAGTGTCGAGTGTCAGAAATTCCCCTCTACTCTACCCCCAATCCCTGCTCATCTGTGGCTCCTCTGGTGAGGGATGGGGAGGAGGATCCTAGCAGGGGTCTGAGGAGGTCCTGTACCTCCCTCCTCTTGACATCCTCCCTCAACAGCCTTCGATGGCCATGCAATACCACTACTAGGTCTGTATCCCAAAGAGATCATAAAAAAGGGGAAAGGGCCCATATGTACAAAAATATTTATAACAGCTCTTTTTGTGGTGGACGAGAATTGAAAATTGAGGAGATGCCCATCAATTGGGGAATGGCTGAACAAGTTGTAGTATATGAATGTAATGGAATATTATTGTTCCATAAGAAAGAGTGAGCAGGGGGACTTCAGAATGGAAGGGATGATTGAACTTTTGTTTCCACAGAAATCATGTGACATATGACTTGCCAAACCAAGGATGGCTAATGCAGGAAGTAACCTGATTGTAGAGAGAGAAGGTGGGGAGGTTGAGAACAGATATTTCCCCTCTTTGCTCTCTGAGAATGCCGTTTTCTTGCAAGGCCAGGTGAAGCTCCATTAAGGATGAGGCCCATTAACCCAGGACACTGTCTTGAATAATGGGACTTATGTTAATGGTAGAGGAAACACAGATATCCTTGGGTTTAACTCTTATCAATTGAGAAAATTCCTTTCTCATGCTATGGAGATCATAAAATCTGAGTGATGCAGATATCCTGAGTTAGGATTAAAAGTATTTATGGCTTGTCATTCTTTTATCAAATAAACTATAAAGAAAACGGAGATTGGGGGTGGCAACTGAAATGTGAAGGAAGGGAACAGGGGCAGAGACCCACTTGAGGCAGGGCTGGTTTAGGTATTTTCAGATAGGCTGTAACCTCTGCAGTACCCAACCAATGAGGAGACAGAGGAGGGATTTGTGTTGGGGACAGGAAGATAAAAGATTATGGGATTTTTTTACACCACAAGGGTATGCTGGCCAGGTCACCCCTTGGCAAGAACGTTAAATAAAAGTTAAGTTCTTCCTGAATTCACTAATGGCCATGTGGAGTTCTTGGTAAGGCACTTGTTTCTTACAAGAAAAACCTGGAAAGACTTGCATGAACTGATGCTGAGCAAAGGGAGTAGAAGCAGGAGAACACTGTATACAGTAACAGCAACATTGCTGGGTGACCAACTTTGTTAGACTTAGCTCTTCTCAGCAATGCAAAGATCTAAGACAATTCCAGAAGGTTCATGACGGAAAATGCTATCCACATCCAGAGAAAGAACTATGGAGTCTGAATGCAGATTGAAGCATACTACTTCCTCTTTTTTGTTGTTGTTTTCTCATGGTTTTTCCCTTTTGTCCTGATTCTTCTTTCACAACATGACTAATGTGGAACTATGTTTAACATGACCATACCTGTATAGCCTGTATCAGATTGCAAGCCGTCTTGGGGAGAGGGTAGTGGAGAGAGGGGGAAAAATTTAGAACTCAAAATCTTATAAAAGTCAATGTTGAAGACTAAAAATAAATTTTTAAAAACATTATGATAAATAACAGTGAAAAAAACTACTCTGCCCAAGCCGTAAGGTAAGGGAGGGGGAGGAGGCTCCCCAGGTAAGTTTCTAATGTAACCAAATCTGGGACTTCTCCTACCACTTGTGAGGTCTCTGATTTTTGTCTCTTTCCCTTTTCATTGTCTAACCCCCCAACCCTACCTCCTTTGACCACTGAACTCCTCTTCCCTTCACTGACTAGTACTCTAAGTCAAGATTAGATTCGGGGATGGAGCTAGGGGTTAGTTGAGAGGGGAAGGGGGTTCTGGAGGTGATTCAGGAGGAAGCTTAGGAGATGAAGATTTGGAGTCCCCTAAATCGTGGGGTGGGTGAATTAGATGGTCTCTAGGGTCCCTTGAAGCTCTAATATTCTCTATTCTAAAGTCCTTTCCAGCTTGGACATCCTATATCCTAAGGCTCTGCCATTCTAGATGCGAAGATCTTTCCCAGTTCCAACATTCTAAAATTCTAGGATTCTGATCTTTTAGATTCTAAAGCTCCCTCCATCTTCTACTCTGTCTTGGGCTGTCTTCCTCTACCCTTCTTGGGTAAGCTGTATATCTGTACCCGAGTGGGGAGGGAGGATCTCAGGTCATTGATATGCTGCTGTGTAGTAACCGTCATCATCATCATCATCATCGTCATCGTCGTTTTCGTCATCGTCATTGTCATCATCATCGTCATCGTCATCATCATCGTCATCATCTCTCCGTCCTGTGCATCGTCTACTCTTACTTTCTCCAATCCTAGAGGACGAGGAGATATCCCAATAATACTAGCTAACATTTCTAGAGATTGAACAAAACGCTTTACAAATATTCTCTCATTTGATCCTCACAACATCCCTGGGAGGTAGATGCTGTTATTATCTCCATTTCACAGGTGAGAAAATGGAGGCAGACAGAAGGTAAGTGACTTGCCCAGGATCACATGGATGGTGTCTAAAGTTGGATTTGAACTAGGTTCTTCCTAACTCCAGACCTAGCTACGTTAGCCTCTCTGCCCCTTTGTTGTTGTTCAGTTGTGTCTGACTTTTCATGACTCCATTTTGGGGTTTTCTTGGCAGAGATACTGGAATGGTTTGCCGGTTTCTTTTCCAGCTCATTTTTACAGATAAGGGAACTGAGGCAAACAGGGTTAAATGACTTGCCCAAGGTCATATAGCCTGAGGCCAGATTTGAACTCAGGAAGAGGAGTCTTCCTGACTCCAGGCCCAGCACTCTATCTACTGCACCACCTAGCTGCCCCTCACTGTGCCCCTTACCACCTGCTGCTGCTGCTGCTGCATCCTCTTCTTCTTCCTCCTCCTCATCCCTTTTACCTGGAGCCCCTGGAGTTTCTGACCTCATGCATGCCTGCTATTGCTTCTTACTTTCTAAAGTACTTTTCCATTCATTAACTCATTGAGTTCCCACAGTAACCCAATGAAATAGGCATGGCAGTTATCCCATTTTACAGATAAGGAAAAACCCCAAGGTAGCTCAGTGAGAGGCAGGGCAGGGGCCTGGGCCTTTTCTTTTTTGTGTTCTTTTAAAATGTTTTACTTACGTTATTTTCTTTTTTCCTGATGACTCCCCCCCCCCCACCATAAAACTTTCCCTTCCTCCAGGTACAGACTGACCAGGGCAGGACAGCCATAACCTCTCTCATTCTGGACACTTTTAATATAGCCTGAGATGAAATCATGTTTGGAAGCTGCCGTGTCACACGATCGAGCTTGAAGTTCACTAAAACCCCCAGATCTTCTTCAAAAAGAAAAAAATGTTATTGCTATCTCATCTTTACATTACCTACATTTCCCAGCGTATCTCTATCCCCCCTCCCAGTCAGTCTAAGCATTTATTAAGGTAAGGCACAGGGCAGCTGAGTGGTGCCACAGTTCGTAGAGAGCTGTGCCTGGAGTCAGGAGAACATCTCCCTGAGTTCAAATTTGGCCTCAGATGCTTACTAGCTGTGTGACCCTGGGCAAGTCACTTCACCCTATTTGCCTCAGTTTCCCCATCTGTCAAATGAGCTGCAGAAGGAAATGGCAAACCACTCTAGGATCTTTGCCAGGAAAACCCCAAATGGCATCACGGGAAGAATTGGACACACCTGAAAAGACTGAACAACAACAAAGATAAGACACTGTGTTAAGCACCAGAGGATACAAAAAAAGGTAAAAGACAGTCCCTGCTCTTAAGGAGCTCACAATCTCAGGGGCAGAGACATCGCACAAACAGGCAATAGACAAGATAGATAAAAAAGAATGAACCAAGGGAAGGCACTAGAATTAAAAGAGATTAAGAGCGCATCCTGTAGTAGAAAGTAGAATTTTAGCTGGAACACCTCTTCTAATAAAGAATTTTTTAAAAGGTGGAAGGGAACAGTCTAGGAAAACAAACCAATGTTAAAAAAAAAAAGTCTATTGTTCCATAGTCATAATCCCCCTCCCCTGTAAAGAAAAGTTTCCTTCTCATATCTCTTCTTGGGGACCCAAAATTGGTTATTATCATTTAGTTATTCTATCCCTGAACATTATTATAATCATAATGTGTATCCATCCCTCGGTCTTTGTTTGTATGGATTGTCATTTAGTTCACGCTGCTGGGACACACATACCCCTTACATGTGGCCTCCAGGCTGTGATCTTAGAGGCACTCTCACACACCACATCTTTTTTGTTGGTGTTGTTTTTTGGAGGCAATTACATAAAATAACTTATCCAACAGCTAGTAAATGTCTGAGGTCGGATTTGAACTCAGGTCCTCCTGATTCCAGGGCAAGCATTCTATATCCATTCTGCCATCCAGCTGACCCTTCTCATACACAATCTAACTGTCAAGTGGTTAGACATTAGAAGCAAATATGGTTTTATCAATGGAAACAGCACTGAATAGGCTGCATTATCATTTGCTTTGCCACTGTACCCTGAGGACCACTGGGACTTCCAGCTGAAATCTCCTATATGTGTTGTCTCTCCCTATTAGAATGTGAGCTTTTTGAGAGCAAGGACTACTTGAATTTCCAACATTTTGCTGAATGCTCGGGGCACATAGTGAGCGAGTAATAAATGTTTTTTCATTCATTCATTGCTTGGCCCATGGGCCCACCCAGACGACATCCATATCTGGATTATGTCTCCCATAGAATCTATTTGGCTCATGTCTTCACCTGGGGAAACCCTAGCACTGTGAGCATCTGGTTCTTTTTACTCTCCCCATGGAGCCCTGAGATCCTCTGCAAAGGTTCATGCTAATGAGACGCTGAATAGACAAAGGTTTTATTTAACTCAAAAAAAAAAACCCACACACACAATAGGCTCAAGGGAAAAATTCTTATTCCCTTTCCAGAAAGTATCAAGTAACCAGCTCTCCCTATTGGTCCCATCTTCAGAGGTGGCCTCACCCATTAGGGTAGCTGCTGGGGCAGTGGATAGAGGCTGGAGTCAGGGAGATCCAGCTGTGGGAACATCTGCCTCAGTTTCTGAATCTGTAGAACAGGGATAATAGCATTATTGTGAGGTCTAAATGAGGTTCTATTTGTTAAAAGCACTTAGCACATATTAGATGCTATAGAAATGCTTATACCCTCCCTCCAGAGAGAGTCTACATGACTCAAAGGTCCAGTGAATGGATAGATGTTTATTGCTGTCCCAGTGCCCGTGGCTCTTTGCTGCCCTGATATCTTTAGTACCAGCAAAGGCAAGGTCCCCCATTGGCTCCTCCCACCTTTCAGCATCTCCATGTGGTCCATGAGAGGCCCTTCTGGACACATGTCATTCCCTAGAGGGTCCTTCTAGATATTCAGTTCTCTCTCTGGTCCTAGCCACAAGCAGTCCAGGGAGCCTTCTCGAGGTCTTACTGGAAAGAGGACTCCAAGCCAATCATTCAACCTCCTTAAGCCTCAATTTCCTCATCTAGAAAGTTGTTGTTGCCTGTCTTTCATTCTCAAGGAGGACCATGACATCAGGGAGGTGATGCCATGAATTGGATTTAAGGAAGGGAGGGCTGTGCAAAGTCACCAGCTTCACTTTCTCCTCTGGAGCCATCTGGCCAGATATCCATCAGAACAACTGGAGATGGCCCCGGATGCATTGGGAGACCTTGGCCTTTTTAAACTAAGGTCTTTAACAGGTCTCAGTGTGACTGAGGCAGCACGAATTCAGTTATTAAGGCTAGGTAAGGAGTGAGGCAGAGAATGACCTCTTTACCTAGTTAAAAAAATCAGTCTGGGACAGGAGGACCCTCAGGATTTCTAAAAAGTGGGGTTTAGGAGAGCATCTGTGAAAAACAAACAAGGTAATATCTGTAAAACTTTCAAACCCAATGCATATTTGAATTATTATTGTCTCCTCATAATTTTCAATATGGTTCATACAGCAATAGTCTGTGGCCAAGGCCCTCACTATTATTCTTTGATATTTAGTATTCTAATGACTATTGTCCAACTAGATCCAATAAGTGCCCCCACATCTTGTCAGAGGTCACTCTGTCTCAGCACACCTAGCCAGTCTGCTCAGCCTTAGAATAGAAGATTCTGTCTCCAAGATGTTAATATGATAAACCTAGG
>CM053622.1:767375360-767391263 GCA_028646595.1 Phalanger gymnotis
GGGGGGGGGGGGGGGGGGAGAGGGACATGGCTAATATGGAAATATTTTGCATGACTTTGCATGTATAATTAATATGATATTGCTTTGCCTTCTCAGTGGATGGGGGAGGGGTGGGAGGGAGGGAGAGAATTCAGAACTCAATTTTTTTTTAAAAAGATGGTTAAAATAAACATTTTTAAAAGAAACATAAAAAGTAAATAAAAGCCATTTAAAAAAATATTTCCTATGTAGTACCCTGTAAGTGGTGGGCCAGAAGTTAGGAATCGAGGTCCAGCATTCAGACCTTTTCTAAGGTCCTTCTCTCCTCCTCTCTGTCCCCGCCCTGCACCCTGGTCAGGAAGAGCTTCTTGGTGAGATCTCAGCATTAGCAGAGCTGACTTTAATAATTTAGCAGATGTGGACAAATATAGCAATCCTGAAAATAAGCCGGCAAGGATACTAACCTCCTTCTCCCCTTTCCTCGATGGATACCCTTCAGCCTTCCTTCTCTGCTCCTCCCCATCATACCTCATACACACATAGACCTGAACTCTGCATACACACATTGGGGTGGGGGGGATGACAGACATGCAAACCCATACATCTGTACATACACACGTACGCCCACAAATGCATACAAGCTTGAATGCAAATGCATAATGTACACATACATGCAAACTCACACCCATGTATGTGGGGGCCCTACAGCGGGCACACACATGCACCATCACCCCCACGTATACGTGACCTAATCAGTCAGAACCACATACAAGTTCGTCCCCCCACAAACATGTCTCCAGCTGAGCCTCTATGAAACCTATACCATCCAGGAAGCCTGCCATGAATATACACCAGAAAAGAGGGAGAAAGAGGGAGACAGAGCTGTGATCTGTGTTTGCTGGGCTTCAGATATATGTAAACACATACACACACAAACATCTATATCATGTGTACAAAAACACATGTATTCATACACATGAAAGTACATGTATATATGCACATATAAACACATTGCATACTTTCCTGGCACACAGCAGGGTCCTAGCATTACAGATATAGAGCTGGAAAGTAATTTAGAGGCCACCTATTTCAAATACCTCATTTTATAGATGAGGAGACTGAGGCCCAGAAAGGTTGAGTAATAGACCCTTAATAAGTGTTTTTGATTGATTATTTGAGCCCAAGGCAGGGACATAGAAATATTCACATATCTCTGAAGGTTGATATTTCTAGACCAAATAAATCCCCTGCACTGAGGCTGAATGAACCTATAGAGGCTGTCCCAAAGAGCTTGGAGCTCCTCTGGAAACTTCTAGGACTTCAAGGATAAGGCGACTCATTCCTTGGGCCTCTGGGAACTTCCTGGATGCTTCAGGCCAGGTGGTAGTTCAGCTCAGAAAGGACTCTTTGTTGCTTCAGCATGATGTGATAGACCCTAAGTAGTCCCTTGGTATTGGCCCTCCTTGCCTCATGACAACAGAAAGGGGTGGGATGCTGCATCTGATAAAGAAGAGGTTTCCAGCTGTCAACCCTCTTTGGCCACAGCTTTCTAGTTCATAAGATATGATTTCAGTGAGGAATGGAAGATGATCCTTCTCTACAGTAACGTAGGTAAGGAGAATTGAAAAGGAAGTCAAACTTGGAGCAACTGTGTACTCCCATTTCACTTAACAGTCGTTTCTTTGTTACAAGAGAGGATTCAGTATGTGCGTGTGTTTCATAATAATAATATTTGCTAGCACTTTACAAATGTTGTCTCATTTGATCCTTACAATAATCCTGGGAAGTAGATGTTATTATTATATCCATTTTACAGGGCAGGAAATAAGCAGACATGTTAAGTGACTCGTCCAGGATCACATAACCAGCGAGTGTCTGAAATGGGACTCAAATTCAATTTTTCCTTATTCCAAGTCCAGCACTCTATCCGTTATGCCACCTATCTCCTTGTCTGAAAGGAGGGGGAAGGAGGTATATCTAGTGAAAAAAAAATTCAAAACCAAAAAGCATCAATAAATCATATTTTTTAAAAAATAAAATTTCAAGAAGGGAGTTGGACTAAGTGGTCTCCAGGATCCCTTCCAGCCCTCACATTCCATGATTCTATGATTTTCAGGCCAATCATACAAATCCATTAAACCCTGTTTACATTCCAGATCTTTAAAATCCATGTTTACGGTCCAAAGTCAACGGTTCCCATTTGTTTGAGCTAAAGCTCACCTGCCTCCAACAGCCATTAATGGCTCTCAATGAAAGATAACATACTTATTTTTTCATCAGATTAGAATATCATCCTTCCTTTGTTTCTGAGCAAGGACCCAAGATGAGTTGATACAATCCCCTGTAAGCAGTAGAGGACCGACTATTTCACAACACTCTTCCATATTCTACAGTTTGGTCTTCCATAAACTGCCAAGTGAAGCTCCTTCAGAATGAAGCCATGGAGTATAAGCCCACCCACACATGACCTCAGCCTCACAGGCCCTACAGGCTACAGGTGTTGTGTGGAACGGCTATTATCCTTCTATTATCACGTTCTTCCAGATTTCACTCATTTCTGCCTGGGGTACCACCATTCACCTGGTGTCCTGTTAGAAAACCTGGAGGCCATCATGAACTCTGCCCTTTCCCTCCTCTCTCCCATCCAATGAATTAGCCAGATGTTGCCCCTCTCTTCCCTGTAATCTCTTCCATCTATCCCCTTCTCTCTTCCTACAACCACCTCTGGTCCTGGCCTTTCATTCTCACTTATCTGGACTATTACAACAGCTTCTCTGCTTCCAGTCTCTCCTTTATCCCATCCATCCTTTACACATCTACCAGGACATTTCTCACATGATTTTGACTCTGGGAGGACCTTAGAGGACATCATTTAATCCAACTCCCTCATTTTACAAAATCCAGAAACTGAGGCCCAGAGGTGAAGTGACTTACCTAAGGTCATACAAGCATTATTGTCAGAGGTGGGATTTGAACCCAGGTCCTCCAACTCCCTGGGCAACGAGGTAGCACCAGGCCTGGAGTCAGGAAGACCTGAGTTCAAATGCAGCTTCAGATACTTACTAGCTATGTGACCCTGGGCAAGTCACTTTACCCTGTTTGCCTCAGTTTCATCTGTCAAATGAGCTGGAGAAGGAAATGACAAACCACTCTAGGGTCTCTGCCAAGAAAACCCCAAATGGGGTCAGGAAGAGTGGAATACAACTGAAACAACTTTACAACTTCTGAGCCCAGACCCAGTACTCTTTCTCTCATACCATGCCTACCTCTTATCTTCCCATGTCATTCCTCTACATGAAACCCTCCAGTGACTCCCTAGCCCCCTTGGACAAAGTTGACACTTCTCAGTCTAATGTTTAAGGCCTTCCATGACACAGTATTCCCCTCCAACACTCTCATCTCTGGCCAAACTGGAAGATTCACTGTCCTTCATATATTCCCTGTGTTGCTCGGTCTCCATGGCTCGGTCTACACCGTTCCTTGTCCCTGGCATGGCCCTCCCCATGCCTCTCCACTAGCTATCCTAGCCAGTTCTTAAAGCCCAACTTAAATGCCACCTCCTCCATGCAGCCTGCCCAGACTTCCTCTTGTTGCTAATGATCTTTGCTCTCCGGATTTCACCTAGCATATCGTTTGCTCTTGAATTTTTTTTTATTGTGGTTTCCTGTATTGGGGTCTTATTCTCCTACTATCCACATAATGGAAAGCAGCATGGTACAGTGGATTTGGAGTCAGAAGCCATGGGTTCAAATCCCAGTGTTACCTGTGTGACCTTGAACAAGTAAGTCACTTTGACCTCTTCAGGCCTCAGTTTCCTCATCTGTAAAATGTGGGAGTTGGGCCACGTGACCTCTGAGTCATCTCTCTGAGATTTCCTCTCCCTTCCTCCCTCTTTCCCTGTCTCCCATCTCTGAGACAGTATGATTCTATAATGCTGTCGTTTGTCTCATCTAGTTCTCTAGCACCTATTCAGCACAATGCTCTCTGCACATAGTAGGTGCTTCTCTCTTGCCGTTGGTGCATGACTATCTCTCTCCTTATACTAAGTTGATTTCATTCTGTCTGTTGAATACAGCGTGCATACTCATGGCGGGCTGCTCTGTGTAATAGTTATACCCCATTGGGTCAGTCAGTATGTCTGAGTCTGTGTTAGCCTGTAAGCTTCCAAGGGCAGAAACCACATTTGTGAAGTGCCAGCACCAAAATGGGCTTTCTGATACATCCAATCCTTTCTTTTCCAGCCTCTCGCCCCTATCTTCTAAATCAATGACTTAAAAAACCAGTCATTCCCTAAAGAATTCCCCTGTCCCACCCACTAAAGCCTAGCTCTTATAGGAAAGGGAGACATTAGCAAAACCTCAAGAAGAAAGCAACCAAGTCCAAGAATCCATACTACATCCCACCCCTGCAGCCCCTCGTCACTACCAAGAAGAGGGAGGTGTATTACAGTCTCTGCTTTTCCTGGAGCAAGACTTTTCATTGCAATGAATCTGAGGTTAGCTGTCTTTTAGTAGCATTTCTATTATATAGCATTGCACAACAATGAAATCATCTTGTCTGGACCAATCTTTATGTTTATTCAAATAGTTTGACTTTCTTTGCACTGCATTGCTAGTCTCCCAGTTGTTCCTTCCAAATTCCTCCAAAGGTCCTCCAAACTCTCTCCAAATTCCTCATATTCCTCATTTCTTTTTTTTTTTTTAGTTAGACTTTTCTTCCACAAAATTTCTACTACGGAAATGTTTTATATGATTGCACACTTATAACACATATTGGATAGTTTACTGTCTCAGGGAGGCGGGGAAGGGAGGAAAGGAAGGATAGAATTTGGAACTCAAAACTTTAAAAAAAAACCCTAATGTTAAAAATTGGTTTTACATGTAATTGGGGGAAAATAAAACATTATTTGAATAAAAAATATTCATCATTTCTTACAGGGCAATAAAATTCTATACATTCATATACCACATTTTTTTCAGCCGGTCCCCAGTGGAAAAAGCAGTGTAATATAGTAGATAACGGCTCTGGCTCTGGAATGAGATGACCTGGGTTCAAATTCCTCCTCTGATGCTTATTAGCTGTGGGACTTTGGGCAAGTCACAACTTCCCTGGATCCCAAATTCTTCCTCTATAAAATTAAGGGGTTCAGCTAGATACTCCATGAGGCTCCTTCTAGGTCTAGGATCCTCAATTAATGAGTACCTACTTTGTTTCCAGTTGGTTGGGGTTTGTTTGTTTGTCGCCATCAGAAAAAAATGTGGCTGAGAATATTTTCTTGTATGTGGCATCTTTATTTCAGTAATTGAACTTCTTGAGTCATATTCCCAGGAATAGGATTTAGGGATCAAAGAGTAAGACCAGTTTTGTGACTGTTCTCAAATGTTGCTTTCCAGAATAACAGGAATAATTCTACAGAGTAACTGTCTTTCCACAGCCCCTCCAACAACTGTTTCTTCTTCAAAAGCCAGGCTCAGCTCAAGGTTTCTACCCCCAACAATAATGAGAGAAAAAAAACAGGTAAAGAGGTGAGACAAAAGGCCTTTTCAGGAAAGGTAAAAGAGCTGGGATTTGTTTTCCTTTGGAGAAAGGATAGATGAGGGTAACTAAAGTCACATGAGAGAGCATTTGAAAAGATAAAAGGAAGGAAGGGGAAAGATCTCTGCTCTGGGGATTAAGTGACCTGGAATCTTGGTTTAGTTTAACAGCAGGGTCTTGGACAAGTGTAATTTCTCTGGATTAGAGCTGTACCTCTCCATAAAATGGAAATATTAATAACAGTAACAACATCGACCACGACATTTACAAAGTGCTTAGTGTGTGCCAGGAGCCGCACTAAGTACTTTATAATTATCTCTTTGGGTCCTTACAACAACGTCGGAGGTAGGGAGGCGGTATTATATCCCCCTGGTGTTAACATCTGCCTCGTCTTCACAAGACTGTGAGGAGAGAACTGGGGATGATAGAAAGAAAAGGGAACCTTGGGTCGGTTCAATGCAACGAGCAATTATTAAGCACCCACTGTATGCAAAAGCATACACTCTGAGCTGGGTACATAAATATGCAAAATGATACAATCTTGCCTCTCAAAGGATTTATAATGCAATAAATAGGTGAACGTGGTACATATATACAAATAAATATGATGCAAAATAGAACATGATCAAGAGAAAAGGCAAATCTGAACCAAGTTGGAGTTTGGGCTCTGACGTTTAACCTGTGTGACCTTAGACAAGTCACTCTCCTTTTCTGACCTTTTTTTCTTATTTGTAAAATGAGGGCAAATGATTCTTGCATTACCTGAGAAGCATCGTGGGATAAGGAGAAAGAGCTCTGGATGGAGAGGCAGGAAAGACCTAGGTTCAAATGCTGCCTCTGATATTAACTAGCTGTGGGACCTTGGTAGGTCATTTGACCTCTGAGACTGTCAGCTTCTTCATCTGTAAAATGAGGAAAATAATTGCACCCTCCTCACAGGGTTGTTAGGGTCAAATGAAATCATGCATGTAAAGGGCTTTGCAAATCACAAGGAGATATATAGATGCTTCCTATTGTACACACACACACACACACACGCACATGCATGCACACACACATGCACACACACACACAGGTGGAAAAGAATGTCATCGTTACTGCTAAACCTCGAACAAAACTGGAACACTCTAGAGTCAAGGGCTGTTCTCATTCTGGAACAACTAGAAAGTCTTCAGTTGGACACAAGCCAGAACCTCCTGAGCAGGAGGAAGGAAGCACTGAGGAAGGTTACAGGGGTGGGGCTGGGGTCAAAGGAATTGACTTTCCTAAAATGCTTTACAGAAGGCCATCTGGGCTGGCTTTAGAAAGCTCCTAACTACAGGGCTAGAGGAGACAGTTTGAGTGGTTTTCTGCTTCATCTGTACAGCTCAGCTCTCCCTGATTTACCTACCCTCAGGGCTCTGGGTTGCAGGTTCTGTTCTCGTTCTCTCTCTCTCTCTCTTTCTCTCTCTCTCTCTCCCTCCTCATTTCTTTTTCATTCTCCTTTTTTTCCCTCCCTTCCTCCCTCCTTCTCCCTCCCTTTCTCTTCCTCTCTCCTTCCCTCTCTTGCTCTCCTTTCTCTCCCCTGCTTCCTCCCCCTCCCCCGTCTCCCCTCTGTCTCCTCTTCCTCTCTCACTCTCCTTTCTCTCTCCCCCCTCTCTCTTTCCCCCTCCCTTCCCTCCCTCTCCCCCTCCCTCTTTCACTTTCCTTTCTCTTCCTCCCTTCCTCCCTCCTCTCTCTCTCCCCTTCTATCCTTCCCTCCCTCTCCCCATCTCTTTCCTTCACTCTCTTCTCTCTCCCTCCTCCCTACCCCTCACATAGAGCCTTGTCAGCACCCTTTCACCTGGGCTACTCTCCAAGTCCTTTGAAATTGTCTTTTAGAGATTGGGGTAGCACTGGGGGAAAGGGTACAGAGAGAAAGCTTAGTGCCTGAAACCTCTTGGACCTCATCTCCGGCCCATTTGCTGGGGGGACTCAGCAGCTGGCCAGTTGTGCCTGCCTTTAGCCATGGCTTAATCCCTAGCCAGATGTTTCTCCTGCCCTGCCTCACCAAGCTTCTGGAATCCACCTCTCCCTTCCTCAGATGGGGGGTGGGAGTGGGGAGTTGAGGATGGATGGAGGGAGGGAGCTAGGGCAATCAGCCTGGGGATGGCTAGATGAAGAGTAGAAGTCAGAGCTCTTTTCTCTTCCTATCCAGACCACCTGCTTCGTTATCTTCCTCCCACCCCCAAGCTATCCTATCCATTATTGCAGCTATCCCAGTCTGTTTCCCATCCTCAAAATGCTCTGGCTTGGAGGGAGTGGGGAGGGAGTCTCTCTGGAATACAGACAGACAGCTCTGAAGAAGGGAGTGGCTAAATCAAGGTCATTTAGCCCCAAGCCCTAGAAGGAGCTGGGCTCCAAGCCTGCAGCTCGGACCAGCCTCCCTATTCATCTCAGCTAAGATATGTTCCTCTCCTCAAGCCCTCCCCTAGGAACCCAAGAATAACCCAGTAGGTCATAAGATCACAGATTTAGAGCAGGTAGAGAACTTAGAGACCTTTGATCCAAGCCCCTCACTCTATAGGTGAGAAAATGAAGGCACAGACAAGTGCACTGACCTGTCCATGGTCATATAGCTAATAAGTGTCTAAGGTGGGATTTGAACCCAGTCCTGACTCGGAGTCTAGCACCCCATTCATTCTACCACTCTGCCTCTCATGCTAACTCTCTTTACTCTCCTAGCACTAATCTGTCTAGCTCGCCCCTGGCTGTGGTAGAAAAAACACCTCTGCAGGCCTCAGTTTCCTCATCTGTAAAATGAGGGGACTGGATTCGACGACTCCCTCAGGTCTTTTCTAGCTCAAAATTCTCTGAGCTCAGGATCTCTGGCCATTGTCTGTTTCTGTGCCTCTGCCCTGGATGTCTGCCTTTGTCTCTCCATCTCCCCCAATCAAGAATTGTGTCTTTTTCAGCAACTGAATATGATTCAACAAACGTTTATTAAAAACACATGAAATTCAAGGCTCCGGGCTAGAGATGCCAAAATAGGTAAGACAAAGTCCCTGACCTCAAGGAACTGACAAGATAATAAGAGGGAAAGATATGGACAGAAATAACCACGCTTCAAGGGAGAGTGAGGTAAGTGCAGAAGAGTCAGGCAGAGATGAAAGTGAGAGGCCATTGGCGGAAGCATCACTGTCTCCAGGGAAACACTGTGCTGTCTTGGAGGCAGTAACTGGAGTACAGAGAACACTTAGCTTGGTGGCAGAAGATCTGGATTCAAATCCCAGCTCTGCTTCCTGGGTGACCTTGGGCGTTTAAGTCACTTTGCTTCTTAGGGCCTCAGTTCTCCCATATGTAAAATTATTTCAAAGGCCCCTTCCGGATTTAAATTTCTATGACCTTGGGAGGGAAATTTGGGAGGAGAAGGGAGATGTGTGGGGAAGGCTTCCTGGAAGGAGGTGTCAGCTATGTTGGGCCAAAATGACATCACTACGTCAAGGTCAAGGTACAGCGTGTCTGACTGTGGCTGATCCGACCAACAGAAGCTCGGAAGCCTCTACCACATATACAGGTCAGGTACAAATAGTCCATATGAACATTCGGAATAGAGATGTCTCTAAATTTGCACATCTCATGGTCCTTTTGAGTTGCTGCACCTACTATGTGTCGGACACTATGTTAGCCCCTGGGAATACAAAGACAAAGGCGAACCAGTCCCTGCTGATATATAGGAAAAAGAAATAAGGCTTCATCCGACAGGCAGTAGTTGGGATGCAAAGCAGATTCTAAGAACTGAAGAGAAAGGGAATGCTCAAAGAGGGAAGGCAGATTGTCATCCTCCTCCTCAAAGTAATTAGCAAAGCACTTTAATGCAAAGCACTTTACAAATATTATTTCATTTTCTTCTCCTAATAACCCTGGGTTGTCGTTCAGTCATTTTCAGCCATGTCTGACACTTCACGAGCCCATTTGAGGTTTTCTGGGCAGAGATACTGGAGTGTTCGCCATTTCCTTCTCCAGCTCATTTTACAGCTAAGGAAACTAAGGCAAATAGGGTTAAGTGACTTAACCAGGGTCATGCAGCTAGAAAGTCTCTGAGGTCACATTTGAACTCAGGAAGATGAGTCTTCCTGACTCCAGACCCAGCACTCTATGCACTATGGTGCCACCTAGCCATCCCCACCGGCACATTGTAGGTTCTTAATAAATAGTCATTGAATGATTAAATCTCAGCTTGGCCATAAACTCATCGTGAGACTTCGAATGGGTCCCATCATCTCTGGGTCTCAGACTCATTTTCTCCATGAGTAAAATGAAGGAATGGGACCAGATGACCTCTAAAATCATTTCCAGTTCAAAATTTTCTATTCTGACATTCTACACTCATCAGATCACAGTATTTAAGTGACCTAAGCTATAATATCTTCATTTTATGGCTGATAAAACTGAGGCGCACAGGTTAAGTCACTTGTCCAAGTTCACACAGCTGTCAGTAGCAGAACTGAATTCTTTAACTTCAGATCTAGTGTTCTGCACGACATCACACTGCCTTGAAGATCTAAGGACCCTTCCAGCTTGAACATCCATAGTCTGTGTTCTAATTTGTCACACTTTGTGGGGATCTGGGTTCAAATCTTGCTTCTGCTTCTAACTAGCTGTGACCAAGCTATTTCACCTTTCTCAGACTCATTCCTTGTCTTAAAAGAGGAATAAGAACACCTATATCGCTTACCACCCTCTCATATTATCTCCAATTTTTCCTATTATGTCATTTGTACTCGGTTGTGTACATATTGTCTCTACCATTAGACAGTGAGCTCCTTGAGGGCAGGGATTGTTTTTGCTTTTCTTTGCATTTCCAGCTCTTAGCACAGTGCCTAGCACACAGTAGGTGTTTAATAAATGCTTAATGATGACATAATTTTTATGCTTAAATCAGAATAGGAATGTGATTTATTGCTGTTACACTGACATGTGTGCACATGATATACATATATTATGCATTTCTGGGTGAAAGCAGTCTATGGGGTAGAATTGATCCCCAAGATGTGGCTGTCTACTGCTCTGCCCCTTATCCCAAAGCTTTCTCTCATCCACTTCACTTCCATTATGGGGCATCAAGAAGCCTTCTTCTCCTGCCCCCAAGCTCATTCTAGGTTCTCTCTCCTCCCAGAGGTGTCCAAGGCTTCCTAGGGATGTCCCAGAGATCCACTTGTGAAATGGGTTCTATTATATAGTAGCACCAGAGATACCAGTCCAGGATATGGAGTTAGCTTTTCTGGAAGGGCTATTATACAGGTTTGGAGGTTGGAAACAGATCTGGAACACTGTTGGTCCCCTATATGTAAACAAAGGGTAGCTAGGGCACGCCATAGTGCACAGAGCTCTGGGCCTGAAATCAGGAAGACTCAGCTTCCTGAGTTCAAATTTGGCCTCAGACACTTACTAGCTGTGTGACCCTGGGCAAGTCACTTAATTCTGCCTCAGTTTCTTCATCTGTAAAATGAGCTGGAGAAGGAAATGGCGAACCACTCCAGTATATTTACCAAGAAAACCCCAAATGGGGTCACAGAGTCAGGCATGACTGAAATGACCCAACAACAACAATACAAAGACAAGCCTTTTCCCAAGATAGAATCTCAAAATGAGATGAGACTGAAGAGGTTATCTCACCCAACCCCTACTGAGCAGGATCCCTGCAACGCTCTCATCTGGCCTTTGCTTGAAGAGCTCCTGTGATGGTGGGCTACTCACTACCATCCATTCCAATGCTCTAGCTGCTAGGAATGATTTTTCCTTACATGGAGTTGAATTCTGCCTCTCTGCATTATCCACCTCGATTCTCATCGTGCCCTCTGAGCCCCTCCCCGACCCTGCCTATGCTCTCACACCAGAGCACCTTCCCTGCCTATTCTCAAGGGACTGAGTCCTTAGACCCAGCCCCATCGTAGGTCCCAAGACCATAGTGTGCTTCCATCTTGTTATTTTTTGGACCCCAAAGATCTAGACCTGGAAGGACCTTCAGAAGACATCTCTTTCACTTGGAGGGGGAAATGGAGTTCAGGAAGGGCAACCAGATCCTACAGTGGATAGAATGCTGGGCCTGGAGTCAGAAAGACCTGTGTTCAAATCCTGCTTCAGACACTCACTAGCTGTGGGACCCTGGGCAAGCCATTTAACTTCTCTGTTTGCCTCAGTTTTCTTATCTATAAAATGGGCATAATAATTGCACCTACCTCCTAGGTTATTGTGAGGTTCAAATGAAATTATAATTGTAAAGCACTTCACACAGTCCCTGGCACATAGTCAGCATTGTACAAATGCTAGATATTGTTAGGAAGATTAAATGAATTTAAAGTCAGAGACAGGATTAAAATCCAGGTCTTGTAACTGCAAAGTCGGTGTTCTTTCCACTCTACGACTGCCTCCCCACAATTCACCTGCCCAGTTGGGGAAACAAGTCTGAAAGGCCCTGACTCTTAGTCCTCAGGCCGGGGCTGGCACATAATAATAGCTACTATTTATATAGTATTTTAAGGTCCCTTATCTTATTTGACCCTTGCAATAACCCTATTAATGAAATACTCCAGGTGTCTGTTCCAAGGGACTCTCAAAAGTCTTCTGCGGCACCACAATTTAAAAGCATGGATTCTGCAGCACTCAGTCCAACTCTCAGGGCCGTACATTGCTGCTGGGAAAACTATAGCTTTAATTATGCAGATCTTTGTTGGCAAGGTGATATCTCTGCTTTTTATTAGTATGCTGACCAGATTTGCCATAACTTTCCATAGTCGCCATCTGCAGTGATTTCCAAGCCCAAGAATATAAAATCTGACACTGCTTCCATCTCTTCTCCCTCTATGTGCCAGGAAGTGATGGGACCAGTTGCCAAGATCTTAGTTATTTGTTTGTTTGTTTTATGTTAATCCTTTACACTCTCCTCTTTCGCCCTCATCAAGAGGCTTCTTAATTTCTCCTCACTTCACTATCACATCCGAGTGATATCATCTGCATATCTGAGATTGTTGATACTTCTCTTGGCGACCTTAATTCCAGCTTTCAATTCATCTAGCCTGGCATTTTGCACAATGTACTCTATACATAAGCTAAAAAAATAAATAAGGCAACAGTATAGAGGCTTATCATATTCCTTTCCCAATTTTAAACCAATCAGTTGTTCCATGTTCAATTCTAAGATAGTCTCAACTTTCTCCTTGAAAAGATGATGCTCAGTGTGTCTTACCTAGAGAAGAACAAGGTATTTGTAAATCCCAGTTCCATCCATTGGTCTAATTTGACCTCCAGATTCATTCTCAAACCATCAGTCTCTATTCTTCCTTTGCATACATTAATAAGTTTCTACTCATGGAGTCCAAGTGATAATTTGATATTGTTGGAAAGTTTCCACAAAGACAAAGTATTTTTTAAATGTGGCTTTTGGGGGGGCCACGTAACTTGAGGTCATCTATATAAACCAATTGGATTAATACAACATTTTGGTACAACTAACTCTTTGCCTTGAAAGCCATGTTCATCATTCAGCAATGACGATAATGGGTATAAGGTTAGGCATGACCATAGTAAGCTTAAACTATCCGTCAAGAAGAAGCCATGTTTTATATCAAATAGTTTTTACATTTTTATGTTCATGAGATGTTTTGAAAAGAGCCTGGTTAATTCTGAGGTACAACCTCATACTTATCAGATTAGCTAATATGACAGAAAAGGAAAACAATAAAGTTGGAGAGGATATGGGAAAAATTGAGACACTAATGTACCATTGGTGGAGGTGTAAACTGATCCAACCATTCTGGAGAGCAATTAGGAGCTATGCCCAAAAGACCATAAAATTCTGTCACACTCTTTGACCCACAATACCACTACTAAGTCTGTATCCCAAAGAGATACCCCCCCAAAACATTATTATTTCTCAAAACATTATAGTATGGTTTTTGATGGATGTTGAATTTTTTATTTTGTCCTTTGCATTTCTTTGGCTCCTATTATTTGTTAACATTTTGGCTTTTTCTTTTAATTGTTGATTACGAATATTAAGAATTTCTGATATACTTTTGTTTTCTGGGCTCCATTCTGCATGTTTCTTTTTTAATCACCTTTAATCAGTAGATGTGGTAGTGAAATGGTCTGCTGTACACACCAAGCAGATGTTGATAGAACCTTGCAGTGTCTTTCCCCAGATCTTTAAGTGTCTTCTGAGCTACTCCAGTCATGATGACTTTTGATGCCAATCACTAAGAAGAGTCAACAATAATTCTACTTTTCCTCTTAAGGTCTTTATAGGAACAAAGGTTTCAGAACCTTGTGCAGGTCCTAAAATGTTTTTATATTCTAGCATACATGGTGGGAGAAGATATTTGTTCACGGTGGTTAGAGCAGATACCAGCTTTTAAAGATGTCTGTTTTGGTTTAGTTGGTCAATTGATTGGGTTGAAAAGGGCTTTTCAGAATTCCATTCTAATTATTCTCCTCTCCCTTACAGAATCATTTGAGATAGCAGCATTATTTTTGCTGTTTCATTATTAGGTAACACTTCTTCAGTTTGTGTTAAATGAATGTTAAATTTTCAATGCATTCAGGTTCTTCATCTTTTCCCTCTTCAGATTTAAGTAACTCCTTGATTTTTACTCTTATTTTATCTAATCTAGGTTTAGGGGGGAGGCTATTTCTTAGGGTTGTCCATTAGTGACCTTTACAATGTTGCCATGTAACTTGAAGCCAAAGACAGTGCTGACAAAAAGCAATATGGAGTCCTTCCTATAATTGGTAAGACAGCAATAGCACTTATTATGTAGCACTTTAAGGTTTGCAAAGCATTGTATATATGTTAACTAACAACAACCCTGGGAAGCATTATCCCTATTTTACAGATGAGAAAACTGAGGCAAACATAGGTGAAGTGACTTGCCCAGGGTTACACAGCTGAAGTGTCTGAGGCTGAATTTGAACTCAGGACTTCCTGGCTCCAGGCTCAGAACTGTATCCACTTCAATGGATTGTTTCCAACTCTATTACAATGTAGTTAGTATTCTTGTATAGGCAAAAAAAATTCATGCCTTCAGCTTCCATATCAGGCCACCTTGTGGTTTGCCAGATTTAGTGGTTAGTGACTTCAGAGCCAAAGCATTTCCAGCAGGTGGAGTTTTGGTATTTCTGATTTGTCCCGATGCTTCTTGCCTTTCTGTAGTTTGAGAGCATGAAGGGTATCCCTCAGGGTTCTGTTCTCCATCTATACTGCTTCACTTGCAGATCTCATCGGCTCCCAGGGATTCAGTGATCAAGCCTCTGTCAATGATGCCAAGATCTCTTTATACAGTCTCGACTTCTCTACTGACCTCTGGGCTCACATTTCCAACTACCTGTAGAGGGTCTCTCTGGTCGACATCTTAAACCCAACACGTCCAGAACTGGACTCATTACCTTTCCTCCCAAGCCCTCCCCTCTCCTTACCTTCCCTGTTACTGTGGAGGGTGACACCATCCCCCCAGTGCCTCACACTCATAACCTAGGAGTCCTTCGGGTTCCTCACTCTCTCTCTCACCACCCCCAGCCCCATCCAAACTGTAGCCATGGTCTGCTGATTTCACCTTTGCACCATCTCCAATATGGCCCCTCCTTTCCTCTGACACTACTACCCATCTAGTGCAGACCCTCATGACCTCCCACCTGTGCTACTGCAGTAGCTGCTGAGGGGTTCTGCCTGCCTCAGGTATCACCCCCATCTCCACTCAGCTGCCGAAGGGATCTTACTAAAGCGCATGTCATCTCCCTATTCTATAATCTCCAATGGCTCCCTATTACCTCCAGGATCAAATATAAAATCCTCTGTTTGGCTTTCAAGGCTCTTCATAACCTGTTCCCCCACCCCCTTCCAATCTTACACTTTACACCCTGCCATGTATTCTGGGATCCAGTGACACTGCGTTCCTGGCTCTTCCATGAACAAGACCCTCCAGACTCTGGGCATTTTCTCTGTCTTCCTCTGTGCCTAGAATGTTCTCCCTCCTCACGTCTGCCTCCTGGTTACCCTGGCTTCTTTCACGTACCAGCTAACATTCTACCTTGTATAGGAAGCTTTCCCTGTCCTTCATTCTTGTGCCTTCTTTCTGTTGGTTATCTCTAATATATCCTGTATATATTTCACTTACACATAGTTGTTTTCAGGTTGTCTCCTCCATTGAACTGTGAGCTCTCTGAATGCAGGGACCAGTTTGCACGTTTCTTTGTGTCCCTGGTGTACTTAGCACAGTGCCTGGCATATAGAAAGAAGGAAGGAAGGAAGGAAGTGTAGTAGGAAGGCCGAATTTATGATCTCAAAAAGGATCATATAAATATCAGAATGGTTCGAAATCGATGGGTATACAGAATTCTCCAAGCAGAAGGCATCGAAAAATTTATTCAGGGCCC
>CM053622.1:767391763-767416657 GCA_028646595.1 Phalanger gymnotis
ACTCCTTAAGCACACCCGTTAAACTAAGCCCATTTTGCCTTACTGGCACAGGAAGGAAGGAAGGAAGGAAGGAAGGAAGGAAGGAAGGAAGGAAGGAAGGAAGGAAGGAAGGAAGGAAGGAAGGAAGGAAGGAAGGAAATATTTATTAAGTAGCCATTATGTGCTAAACACTTTTTGCCAGTATTATCTCATTTGATCCTTGTAACAACGCTGGGAGGTAGTCACTATTATCATCCCCATTTTACAGTTGAGTAAACTGAGTCATACAGAGGTGATGTGGCTTGCCCAGGTCACACAGTTAGTAAGTATCTGAGGCCAGATTGGAACTCAGGACTTCCTGAGGTCAGGCCCATAGTTCCATCTCCTGCGTCACCTAGCTGCCTCCGTAGTAGCTGCTTAATGAATATTTAACTAACTGAAGAAGAGGCATTCATTCTGTCTTCTCTGTCAAGGTGATCAATGATTCCAAGCTGGGCCTGCCTGTACGCCTATGGCCCTGACCTATTTCTTAGAATTCTAGGAGCAGTTTCCTCACACTAGGGTGCTAGCCCAATGGGTAGTGTCACTGGAGTCCAGCTGGCCAGGGTTTGAGGGCTCCTTCCAAGCCTTCACAGTTATCAAACCTGTCTCAGAGCGCATAGAGTAGTCTGCAACATACAGCAACCTAGATGACACTCTCTGACTTTGCAATTGTGCACCCCCCAACTCCTCGCATACACGCATATACAGACAGCATTGGGCTTTGAGGACATTATTGTTTTTTAACTCAGAGTGTCAGAGTAGATACTTGAATCCAGGGCCTCCAAATGTAACACTCTTTCTACTCTACATGGAAGATTGCTGGAAGATAACCATTAAGTTACCTCTTTTTTATCCACCTTAAGAGATTCCAATTCTACCTAAAAAATGGGAATGGAATATAAGTAAATTTTTCTATTTCTTGTCTCTCATACTCACTCAACTTCTTTCCTTCTTTTTTAAGTATTTTGTTGATGCTTATGTATATACACATATATATAATGTTATATACATATAACATTATATATACATACACATATAACATTATATATACATACACATATAACATTATATATACATACACATATAACATTATATATACACACATATATAATGTTACACACATATAACATTATATACACATATAACATTATATATATATGTTTGTGTATAGTGTGTGTGTGTTTGTGTGTATGTATCAGCTAGGTGGCACAGTGGACAGTGGATAGAGTGCTAGACCTAGGAGTAAGAAGATCTGAGTTCAAATCTGACCTCAGACACTTATTAGCTGTTTGACCCTGGGCAAGTCACTTATCCCTGTTTGCCTCAGTCCTCTCATGTACAAAATGAGCTGGAGAAGGAAACAACAAACCACTCCAGTATCTTTGGCAAGGAAATCCTAAATGTGGTCATGAAGAGTCTGACGTGACTGGAATGACTGAACAACAGAATGTATAGCACTGTCATTTCCCAATGATAAAACCCTCCATTGCAACAAATAAATAGAATGAAGCAAAAAAAAAAAAAAACCAACCAACAAACCCAATACTTTGGTCCTCAAGGTGTGCCCCATCCTGCACCTGTAGTTCACCACTCTGCACAGAGGAAAAAGACATAGTTTACCATCAATTCTTTGAAGGCATGACTAGTCACTGCATTGCTCAGAGCTCTGAGTTCTTTTCCTTTATGTGATTATGGTCATTGTATATATTTTTCATCTGGTTCTGCTTACTCTGATCTAATCAGTTTATATGAACCTTTCCAGGTTTCTCTGAATTCCTTATATTCATCATTTTTCTTGGCACCTTGATATTCTCTTACATTCCTATGTCACCATTTCTTCAGCCATTGCCCTATCAACAAACCCCCTATTTCCCTTCCAATCCTTTGCTCCTGGAAAGGCGCTGCTGCTATAAGTCATTTTTATATGTGGGCACTGTCTTTGAACACCTTAGGGGCTTTGCCTAGTAGTGGTACCATTGGGTCTCAACAGGATTCTTTTGTTTCATTTTGTTTTTCAAATTTTTATTTTCGGTTCCAACTTCTCTCCGTCCCTCCAACCAAAACGTGATTTAAAAATTTTTTTTGATTTTTGAGAGCTCCTCTAACTTTGGTTAAAAGAAAAAAAAAGCTTGACGTTATCCTAGATTTTCAGGTAGGTTTAAGGATCACAGCTTTAGGGCAGGTTGGGACCTCAGTTGCCATCTAGTCTAATCCTTAGCACGTACAGATGAGGAAACTAAGGCCCAGAGAGAGTTAAAAGATCACACAAGTAGCTGAGCCTGAGTCCTCAGATTCCGATTCCAGACCTCTTCTCATTGCACCACACTGCCTCTCTCTCTCGGGAGTGGCTCCATGGGGGTGTCACACACACACACCATCTCCCTAAGCCCTTCCAGTCACTTTGTCACCCAAAGACTTGTCATCCCCAGGGCTAGACTCCCCATTCCCATGGGCTGCACTGCCACCCACTGGCCAAGAGCATTGCAGCAGCCAGCCAGAAGGGTGCTGTTCCCTTGCCTGTGGCTGCAGAGTCCCCACCCAGTTGCTACTACCCCAAAAAGAAAACAACCCAGAAACAGTCCTAGAAACCAAGTCAGGCCCCCGTAAAGTGCAGCGTCCACTCCCAGCTCGCTGAAATCATAATCGGTCAAGGTTGAATCTTCAGCAATTTCCTCCTTTAGACATTAGGTGCCAGTGAAACTTTCAAACTTCCCTTTCAGGAATGTCAGTGTCCTGAGTCCTGGGAAAGGGAAATGAAGAGATTTTTAAATCTTAAAACTCAGAATGTCAGAGCAGGGAGGGGCCTTTAATTCTTTTTCACATAATAAACATTTATCTTCTCTTCTTTTCACCCACCAGGAAGAAAAACAAAGCCCCTGTAATAACATATGCATAGTCAAGATGGGCTAATTTCATGTTGACCATATCCAAAAATATATGTCTCATTTTGCTTTTTGACTTTAATCTTCTTCTTAACCTCTCAGTCGGGAAAGAGACAGGCATGGCTCAACATTGGGCCTCTGGATTGCATTGGTTAGAATTCTTAAGTTTCTCAAGATTTATTTGTCTTTATAATGTTGTTATTGTATACATTTTCTTTCTTTTTTAAATTCTTGGTATTTTATTTTATTATTATATAATATATTTTATATTTTTATTTTTAACCATACTTTCCTTCGGCATTCTTACTACTGATCCTGTTTCATTGTGGGCTTAAATATTGTTTGAAATGTTTGCCTTCTGCACTCCAACAGGTACTGCAATGTCTTTGTCATGGAAGTGTACTCTTTAAGAGTTAGAACTTTCCCATGTTTCCTTGGAGTAGTACATTGTATAAATTTTCTGATTGTGTTCAGTTCACTCTGCATCTGTTCATTCTAATCTTCCTATTTTTCTCTGTATTATCTATTTCATCTTTTCTTATTGCACAAATATATTCAATTGCGTTCGTATGCCATAATTGTTTAGCCATTCCCCAATAGACTGGCATCCCCTTAGTTTCCAGGTCTTTGCCACCACAAAAAGCAATCCTATAAATATTTTTGTACAGATGGGCTCTTTTCCTCTTTATTTGATCTCTTCAGGAGTATAGGTCTTGTACTGAGGTCGCTAGGTCATGGATTATGCACATGGATTATAGTGACTGTTGGATATAATTCCAAATTGCTTTCCATATAATACGTGAAGAGGACAAATGACATCACAACGTTAAGGTCAGGGTGCAACGTGTTTGACTGTAGCTGATCAGACCAATATGAGCTCAGAAGGCTCTACCACGAGTCGTGCAAATAGTATGAACATTTGGAATGGAAGTGTCTCGAGATTTATGCGTCTCATGTTTCCTCTGTGCTACTGCAGTTCTGCGTGGCTCACAGAGCTCAGTGCCTTCTTTGATGCGGGCACACCATGCGGGGCAGTTCCATGCCAGTGTCTCCCATGCCTCACAATCAATTCCAAAGTTCTTTGGAAAGACCCTGAGAAGGTCCTTGCATTGCTACCTTTGACCTGTGAGCACCTGCCTTGTGTGAGTTCTCAGTAAAATAGTCTTCAAGGCATAACTACGTTTGGCATTTGAACAACATGACCAGCCCATTGGACTTACACTCTCTGAAGCAGAGTCTGAATGCTTGGTAGTTCAGCTTGAGAGAGGACCTCAATGTCCCATACCTTCTCCTGCCAGGTGATCTTCAGAATCTTCCTGAGACCATTCAAATGGAAGCGACTCAGTTTCCTGGCATGGCGCTGGTAGACTGTTCGGGTTTCACAGGCATACAACAGTGAGGTCAGCACAATGGCTCTGCAGACCTTCAGTTTGGTAGGGAGCCTAACACATCTTCTCTCCCATACTTTCCTTTGTAAGCTTCCCAAACACTGAGTTAACTCCGGCAATTCGTGTGTCAACCTCACCATCTATGTGGACATCCCTGGAAAGTATACTGCCAAGGTAAATGAACTTATCCACAGCATTCAGAACGTCTCCATTTTCTGTAAGCAATGGTTCCATGTATAGATGGTACAGTGCTAGCTGGTGAAGAACTTCTGTTTTTTTAGTGTTGATTGTTAGGCTAAAATTAGCACAAGCAGCGTGGAATTGATCCATATTCTGTTGCATCTCAGCCTCAGAGGCTGCACTGAGTGCGCAGTCATCTTCAAACGAAAAGTCGTGCATCAATTCCCTCTCCACTTTAATCTTGGCTCGTAGCCTTTTCAAGTTAAATAGTTTATCATCCGTGTCGTAGGTGACCTTGATGCTATTTGAAGGTACCTGACAACATTGTTGAAAACATCGTGCACATGGTCCTGCTTCACTCCACCGGTGACTGGGAAAGCTCAAGAGCAATACCCATTATCCAGAATCTGTGTAGACACGCCATCACATAGTTGGCATAAAATACTGGTGAACTCCAAGCAACCAAATTTTGCCATGATCTTCCACAAGCCCTTGCAACTGAAAGCATCAGAAGCCTTGATCAGATTGAAGAACATTGTGTACAGACCTCTATTCTGCTCCTGGCATTTCTCCTGGAGTTGTCGGGCAGCAAACACTGTATTAACTACTCTTCAGCTTTTTCTGAAGCCATACTGGCTCTCAGGTAGATGACCATCTTCCAGGTGAGGGATCAGCCTATTAAGGAGGACTCTGGCAAGAATCTTGCCAGCAATGACTAAGAGAGAGCCGCACCCCCCCCCCCAGGATTGTCACAGGACAATCTGTTTCCTTTTCCTTTATAGAAATGTACAATGGAGGCATAATCATATTAAACATATTTCCACATTAGTCGTGTTGTGAAAGAAGAATGAGAATGAAAGGGAAAAACCAAGAGAAAGAAAAAAAACAACAAAAAAGAGCAAATCTGCATTCAGACTCCACAGTTCTTTCTCTGGATGTGGATAGCATTTTCCATCATGAGATTTTTGGAATTGTCTTAGATCATTGCATTGTTGAAAAGAGATAAGTCTATCAAAGTCAGTCATTGCACAATATTGCTATCACTGTGTACAATGGTTCTGCTCCCTTCACTCAGCATCAGTTTATTTGTCTTTCCAGGTTTCTGTGAAATCCGCCTGCTCACCATTTCTTATGGACCAATAGTATTCCATTACATTCACATACCACAACTTGTTCAGCCATTCCCCAATGGATGGGCATCCCCTCAATTTCCAGTTCTTTGCCACCACAAAAAGAGCTGCTAGAAATATTTTTGTACATGTGGGTCCTGTTCCCTTTCGTGAGCAGGTATATTGCAGAAGCCTCTAGGCTAGGGGCAGCGAAAATACTGGCCTTGAAGTCAGGAAACCGAGGTGCAAACCCCAGCTCCAATATTTAGTGCCTGACTTTGGACAAGTCTTGTAGGCCTCTGGCCCTAGGCTCATCCTCTGTAAAATGAGGGGGTTGGACTAACTAGCCTCCAAGGCCCTTCCCAGCTCTGACATCCCATGTTCTAAGGGCCCTCCCAGCTCTGACATGCTCTGTTCTAAGTTCTCTTGTACCTCTGAATTCTATGTTCTAAAGTTCCTTACACAGCTAGTATTTGGAGTGGGACTTGAACCCAGATCTTCCTGACTATTCTGTGCCCTATCCACTGTACCAA
Source organism: Phalanger gymnotis (assembly GCA_028646595.1). NCBI lineage: Eukaryota > Metazoa > Chordata > Mammalia > Diprotodontia > Phalangeridae > Phalanger > Phalanger gymnotis. The sequence continues at coordinate 767,397,877 of CM053622.1, forward strand.
ATCTCTGTTTATTTTGTGGGTTCTAAGGTGCTCCATACACATTCATTTTTTTCTGTTCATAGAAGTTACTTCCTCTCTCTATATTTTTCATCACTTCAGAGAGGCAGCTTTCTAAAATACATTCTTTAGGTCCTAGTTGTCATAAGTAGAGGATGTAATTTCACCTTGTCTGGACAGCTCCAGGTCATCATTGTGATTATTATATTTCATTTGGGTTTTTCTCTCTTTTCCTTTGTTGTCTCTTCTCCCTGGGAGGGTCAATGTGCTTGCTGAGGAGAGAGGAAATAAAGATGGAGAATACCACCTCCTTTCTGATTTATTGCTGTTTGTGGTCAAATGAAGGCTAAGAAACCAGATTAATAAGAGATTTCCCCCATATCTTCTACCTTACTTCCTTTCTCCTATTCCCCGATGCACAAAATAAAATGCAGTAGAAACTGAGGGAAGAAATTCTCCCCAAGGCCCCACAGACCAAGCCAGAGTCAGTCCTGGACACAGCCTATCAGTGTTAGGAGAAGGACCCCCTAGTCTCAGGGTCCCTGAGTCTCAGGTAGCACCCTCAGGAACAAGCAGGACCCACCCCTAGTCTTAGGTAGGATCAGTCAGTCCTGGGAAAGGCCAGGCTGGGTTAACTCTCTCTCCCAGGAGGCCCTGGTCTGGCTAGCTGGACTGTATAGGATGAAGGCTGGTGTTGGTGGCCCTCAACTATTACCTCAAGGGCCCAGAAATGAGGACCTGCTCCCATACCAAGAGGCCCTTAGCACTTGTCCTCCCAGAGGCTGCTCATCTAGCCCAGGGCCTATCTGCAAGGCAGAAAAGCAGCTCTCTCCATGACAGAGTGGGCCTAGTCAAGTCCTGGGCCCCACAAATCCCACAGTAAGGCTGGCAATAAGATGAGCCTTTACCAGTTTCTGAAGGAACTCTTTCTCTCGATGGATGTTGTGTTTCCATAACCCCTTGATGGTGGCCATGCTCATGTTTTCCCAATAATGAAGGGTGCTGTTGGACCAGCTCATGGCATGGCAGAAGCTGGCTACTACCCCTAGTCACAGTGATGCAAGGCCATGGTGACCTCCTTAGAGTTCAGAATTGGGATGTTCCTTGGCCCATGAGGTCATGGTGGAAGCAAGATCAAATGAAGCTATAGAAGGTCTCCTGGATGAAGCTCAGGTTAAGGATTGACATCTCAAGTGGCAACTTGGGCATTCAAGCGGTCATTGCCTTCCATAAACTCATCACAGTCACTCACTTTCTCCTTGTAGACAATATCCTTTGGTCACTTGAAATTGGTCAGTCAGAGGACAAACACTTATTAAGCACCTCTTAGGTGCTAGGCTCTAGAGATACAAAAAAAGGCAAACACCCAGTCCCTGATTTCAGAGATCTCACAGTCCTGCCAGCCAGGACAGAGTGAGCCCTTGTACTGTTCTGGCTACGGCATGGCACCTTTCAGGTAGGTGATAGCCAGGGGCGGCCTGGCCTCTGACATGCTTCTTAGAACCCTTCACAGACACCGCATTCAGGCTCCCTGAGAGGTCCTGGTCCTCAATCCGGGTTCCAAGAACTTGCCTACAATGATGGAGCAGGAGCGGCTATGGCCACAGCACAATCAGGCCAGGAATATGGCTGCACTCTTTGGTAGCTGGTGGCTTCGATTAACTCATCTCATCCTTCCATTCCAAAGGGTGCACCAAGCATCGGATCCCAGCCACTGCGAGGAAGGAATCATCCAAGAACACGGAGGCTGACCTGGAGGATTTGGGGGTGATGGCTGGCCTCAGTCAGGCCTCCAAGCTCTCTCCAACAAATTGGCATATTTAGTTGCCAACTCCACAGGCAATTTTGAGTCCAGTTTCAAGATCGTGGTTCCCCTTGGAAGAGATGCAGTTTCTAACCCCATAGAACAGAAAGCCCCAGAACCAATTAGAGGCAGAAGGTGAGGACAATCAAGCCCATCCTCATCTGCCACATGACTGGGGGCATCTCTGTGGGTAGGCACAGGGCCACTGCACTAGGGTTTGGCTAACCCAGCCTCTGGTTCTACCATGGTGAAGAACGACCTTCCTAAAATTTATTTTTAAAATTGTGCATCAAATAAGAATCAATACGTCCTGAGTGAAGGCCGGAGGCTTAAACTGCTTGGCTTGGATGGTGTAGCTTTGCCTCAGACTTCTTCTCTGCTCTTCTAGTGGTGTTGGCCTTGCTGCAAATGGAGCTTTATTGCTTGTGACCACCACTGAAAGCGAGAGGGCGATGGAGGACATTTAACAGAGCTCCTGGGAGATGGGGGCCTTGAAGGACAAAGCGGGCTTGGCAGCCTGGAAGAAGAGAGGCCAAAGCTCTCCACTCTGTGGGGGATGAGCGGAGCCGCTGACTCAGAGCTTTTTGAGTTGAGCCCATTTTCACCATATCGTTGTTTTACTTAGTATTTTCCTCACAACAAAGTACTGGTGATAGATAGGACGCTGGAATGGGAATCAGGAAGACCTGGGTTAAAACCCCACCTCAGACACTTAAAAGTCTGGGTGACTGTGGGCAAGTCATTTAACTGCTATGTGCCTCAGTTTCCCCTTCTACGAAATTAGGGAGTTGGACTCTATGAACTCCAAGGTTTCTTGGTACAATAATAGATAATAATAAAGTATTTTGCAAAAAAAAAACTTTACGTACATGATATATATATATATATATTTATTCATATATATAAATTTTGATTCTATGAAATAGATTGTATAGCTCATTTTTATCCATCCCCATTTTGCAGATGAAGAAATAGAGGGTTGGAGTGGTGAAGCGACCTTCCCATGATCATACAACTAATGACTTGAATAATGCTCAATGAGCAGACTTATCATCAGGTGGGGTCGTCCCTGGTGGGGGAGGGGGTGGGATGCATCAGGCTGTAGGTCAGGGCTGGGGTCATTGGGCTCCAGGTGGTGGAAGCTGACTCATCTGAGGATCAATTCAGTGCAAGTCTACAAACAAAGCAGAAATCCCATGCCCCTAGGGGTATAATGATGAAAAACAGCTGTGAGGGGATTGGGCAAGACTGCCCCCATCATAGTCACATGGTGTTGGAACTAGACGGGAATAGAGAATATCAGAGCTGGGAGGGCCCTTAGGACACAGAACATCTGTTAGGAGGGTTCTTAGAACACAGGATGCCAGAGCTGGAAAGACCTTAGAACACAGAATGTCAGCTGGGAGGGTTCTTAGGACACAGGATGTCAGAGCTGGGAGGGCCCTTAAAACAGGCAATGCCAGAGCTGGGAGGGTCCTTGGAAAACAGGATGTCAGTAGTTAGTTAGATAGCACATAGGCAGAATAAAAGAGAAGTAACAATACCAGGTGATAAGTGCCAATTCACTGGTTAGGAAACAGAAAATAGAGTAGATTCCAGGGCTGGAAAAGTTTTTAGAACCTAAAATCTTAGCACTAGAAGAGACTTTTGAAGACAGAATGTCAGACTTGAAAGGGCCCTTTGGAATCATCTAGTCCAGTCCCCTATTTGTACAGATAAGGAAACTGAGGCCCAGAAGGAAAAAGTGAATTATCACAGGGAACCTTGTGGTATAAGACTGCTGAGTTTGGAGTCAGAGGACCCAGGCTCAGATAGCAATTAGACATGTGATCTTGGGTAAATCATCCCACCTCTCAGCCTCAGTTTCTTTCTCTGTAAAATGGGGAAGTCGAATTAGATGTCCTCTCAGTCAAGACCTCTTCCAGAGTTGGCCCTACAATCCTGGGTAGAACTGTGCCTTGCTTCCCACTCCAGAGTCCTTTCCACTCCAATCCAGCCCAGGGAGGCTAAGTGAAATACCTCAAATGTATTGCAGGAGGAACCTCGTTCCTCCAGCTAATCTTGGGCTCCTCTGCTTGGTCTTCTGGGTCTTCCTCACAAAGACCTTCTCTCTGGACTTCAGTTGCCTCATTTGCAAAATTAGGGTATTTGAGGCAATGGCTACCCAGCTTTAGGTCCATGAATGTATGGTTTGAGGCCAACGAGCATTTCAGGCAGGATGATGAATGCTAGGGATGCATCATAGAAAGGCAAAAAATAGTACCTCCCCTGAAGGAGCCCACAGTCTAAACTGTAAAATGAGGAGGTTAGAATACATCGTCTTGACTTCAAACTCTGGATTTATGAATCTATGCCATGCAAAAGTCTGACCGTGTCCCTCCACCACTCATTAGCTCCCTCTTACTTCCAGAATCCTTTGTCTGGCTTTTAAAGCCTTTCACAGTCTGGTCATTTCCTACCTTTCCAGCCTTCTTGCACCTTACTCTGGGCCACACACTCCTCGATCCAGTGACCCTGGCCTCCTAGCTGTTCCTTCAACATGCAAGCTTTTGCTCTGGCTGTGCCTCAAGCCTGAAGCTCTTTCTCTCCCTCTCTCCACCTTCTGGTTCCTCTGCCGTCTTTCAAGTCCCAGCTAAAATCCTACCTTCTCCAAGAAGCCCTTTCTGGTTCCCCTTCATACCAATGCCTTGCCTCGGTTGTTTATCGTCTATATCTTGTTTTTTTCAGAGTGGCTTGCATATTGTCTCCCCCCATTAGACTGTGACCTCTTAAAGAGCAGGAACTGTCATTTGCCTTACTTTGAATCCCCAGAGCTCAGCACAGTGCCTGGCACATAGGAGGCGCTTAATAAATGTTTCTTAACTGTTGACTACTCCCTTCCACCACCTTTGAACTGTTTCGTATGTGTTTATTCATGCACGTATTGTCTCCAGCGGCGTACTTCAGGCTTCTTTGGGAAGAGGGGTTGTTTCATTTTTGTCTTTGTAGAAGCTGAATAAATGCTTGTCGATTTAGTGACTGAGGGAGTCATTGGAAAATACTTAAACCCAATCCCCTCCCCCTCTCAAAGGTAAATAAACAAACAAAAAAACCACTTGGAGAGCCAAGGTGCCCGGAGGAATCTGGGAGCAGGTCCCTCCCCTAGGTGTCGCGGGTGGGCGTACAGAGGTGCTTAGAGGGCGTAGGTGGAGCTCGAACCAGGTGAAAGTCTTCCTCGCAGATGAGGTTGGGGATGGGGCGGGGCCGGGGCGGCTCAGCTTAGGTCGGGGGATAAAAGCGTGGCTTCGCGAAGTTCGGAAGCGTGTCCCTAGCGGCAGCCCGTACGCAGCGTCCCGCGAGACGTTTACCTGGGCCCCAGGTGAACGCAGAAGGAGGAGCTGCGTTGAGGCTGCTCACCTGGCGGGACAGGTAAGCGGGGCGCTGGCGAGGGGGTAGGGGGGGTCTCGGGACTGGACCGGACTGGGCTAGGCTTCCCTTACCTGGACCTTACCTCACCTGGGCTCACCTGTCCCGCATCCACCTGTAGCACTTCTGGCGGCTGGAACTCGGCAGGGGCCGCTCCCAGGGGCGCCGCTTCCGGGCCGGCCGGGTCCTGTTGCTGCGGAGCGGAGCGGCCTGGGCTCCCTGACCCGGCTGAGACTACCCAGCCTGGCGCTGCCCGGGATCCCCCGGGCGGGGGGCGGGGCTGGGACTCCGGGGAATTCCGTGCCCCCCCCCCCCCGGGCCAGCCCGTGCCCCTCCCCCGCAGCTACAGCCTGTGTGTCTCTCCCCGCCCCCACGCAGCTCCAGGCTGTGTCCCCCCCATCCCCCTGTAGTGACAGCGTGTGTACGCCACCCCCTCCAGTGGCAGCGGGTGCGCCCCCACCCAGCGATAGTCTGTGCCACCCCGCAACTCCATCCTGTGCATTGCATTGACTGTGCGACGCCCTCTTCCCCCCGACCCACCCATGCCAGCGTGTTTTCCACCCAATCCGTCCAGGTCGCCGAGGCCAAACTCGTTGTCACCTGGTGTCCCCGAGGGCTCCCACCCTTGGCAGCCTCGGGGCGAACAAATGAGACTTCTGAAGGAATCCAGAATAGAGACTGGGGGTCTGGGGGCGGCGTAAGGTACTAACGGAAGAGGCTCGAGCTCTGAATGCCTTCCAGGCTTGGAAGACTAAGCCTATGGCCAAGGAGGTGCAAACCCAGCAGCTCCTGTGGCCGGGCTTCCTGTTCCTTTCTCTCTGGGCATCGTGCTTAACAGGTTCCTACCCAGCATCTGTGTGAGGCCAGTCGCAGGGGTAGGAGACACAGGAAGAGAGGGCTCCCCTACCAATAGACTTTTGAGGCTAAGGACCCCTTTAGGGTCATCTAGCCCAGAGTGGCCTCTTGATGTGTACTGGCTGAGGGAGACAGGACTTCTGTTTGTTTGATGGACAAGTGGTCGTCTTGAATGACGGTGGAAAGAATACAGCTAATGGGGGAAAGTGATGGTGGGTAGGGGCAGCAAGTCCTCCTTCCTCAACCAAGGAGCTTGGAAATTTAACAGTAACTTGCTTAACACTTTAAGATTTGCAAAACTTTTTTCCTCACGACATCCCTGTGAGGTAAGAAGTTCAAGTATTGGTCCATTTTGCAGACCAGCAAACTGTGGCTTTGAGAGTCCAAGTGACTTGCTCATCATCACATAACTAGTGTTAGAGGTAACTCACCTGATGCCAGGTTCAGCTGTAACACATTAAGCAAATTAATTGCCTTCCTGGGGAAACATCAGGGCATAGTTAGGAAAGAGATACCATTGTAATGAAGGAACCCTAGATTGGGGAGACCTGGGTTCTAGCCTCGAATGTCCCGGCAACTGTGTGCCTTTGAGCAAATCAGTTTCCTCGGGGAGAACAGGAGAAATCATTTTAGTGGTTGTCCCTGTCCCCCAATTTTTTTTTTTGCATTAGCTACAGCTAAGAAAATGGGAGCTCTTGTAGCTTTCCAATCAATCAACAAGTCTTATTGGGTTCTGGGAATACAAAAGCAAAAGGGAAAGATACTCTCTGCACTCAAGGATCTTTTTTTAATAAGAGACACACTGTGTGTGTGTGTGTGTGTGTGTATTTGTGTGTATTCCATGTCCCAAAAGTCTTGGGGCAGTTGGCAGCTTTCATAAGCTTAACAATGAGTATAATAGGGACTGGCCCTGTCCCCGCTGTGTTTGAGGAGGAGGTCCTCCATGAGGAAAGTCTTCTATCAGTGAAGGTCCGCACCTTCTCTGCAATGTAGAGAGCTTGAAACAAGTGACCTGCCCAGTGTCCCACAGCCAGCACGTCTCATAGACAGGGCTTTGACCCAGGTCCGAGACTAGCTCTCTGTCTACTACACCATGAAGCCTCCGGCATCTGTAAAACTTTTTTTTTTTAAGAGGGCCCCAAAGTCTGGCAATACAACGCAAGATTTTAATGTAAAATTGTGGGTATAATTCTAAGATGGGGTCAGTGGGAAGTGTCAGAAAAGGTTTTGGTGTTAAAGGTGGGCTGAGTCTTAAGACATCAATGGTTCCATGAGGCTGAGGTGATGAGAAGCAGGTTGTTGGCCATGGAAGAACCCCCATAAAAGCAAGGACATGCATGCTCAGTTAGCAGCAAGGAGGCAGGAAGAGGAGGACAGCAGCCACCGAAGCAGGTCCTTGGGCGGGTACCCCAACAAACGTAGCTAGCCTTGTTGCACTTGAAGGTTTCAGGTAGGGCCCAGAAGGCCAGCTGACTGGAAAAGGAAGGAGATCCGGATCTGTCCATCAACTGACCGTTATTGGAGGAAGTCACCGGCTAAGGATGGAGGAGGAGGTGATAGGAGCTGAGGGGATTGCCTGGAGGAGTAGGCCAGACCCTAGGCTTCCAGATGGGAGAAGGGAATCATATAAATCAGTCTGATGAATGAGGGGACACCTTAGCTGAGGGTTTAATCGCCTGAGGAGTCTGGGTCTCCCTCCCTGGAGGGGAACACGGAGGAGAGTGTTTGCAGTCAGATCTCACCTCTGCCCAGCCTGAGTTCTGTGTTTGGAGGCTGAACTTAGGCTTATGGAGGATGAGAAATAGAGCAAGGAATGAAGGAATATAATTGATGTTGCCATGGAGGCCCCAAGATGAGGCCAGAGTTGGAGCCCCTGTCTTTGGGATCCTCCTCCCAGCCTAAGGAAGAGAGGCTAATATGGCCAACACAGGCCTCTAGTGTTTAGGGGCACAGATGACCTTGGGTTGTGGTGGGTGACCACATGATAATAGCATTTATATAGCACTTCAAGGTTTACAAATCCTTTTACAATTATCACCACAGCTGTGGGAGGTAAATGCTACTCTTACCCCCACTTTACAGATGAGGAAACTAAGGCAGACAAGTTTAGTGACTTGCAAACAGTCACACAGCTACTAAGTGTCTGAGGCTGAATTTGAACTTGGGTCTTCCTGATTCCAGGTCTAACTGCAGCTACCTAGATGAGGTAGTCCTCCAGCCTCTCCTGAAGGAAGGGAGTTGAGATTCAGTCCACCTTATGATCATCCCTTGGAAAGGCAGTATGGTAGCGCTGGACCTAGAGTTAGGAATGCTGGGGTTCAAATCCCACTTTAAATGTTTATTAGATAGCAAACAAGTCAGCTAGGTAGCTCAGTGAACAGAGTGGCCGTGGAACAAGGAAGACCTGAGTTTAAATTTTGCCTTGTGCTCACTAGCTGTGTAAATCTGGGCAGATCGTTCCACCTCTGGCCTCAGTTTCCTCAACTGTAAAATGGGAATAAAAGCCCCTACCTCCCACGATTGTTGTGAAGATAAAAGAATATTTGTGAAGCGCTTAGCGCAGTGCCTGGCACAGAGGAGGTGCCTAATAAATATTTCTTCCTTCTTTCCCTCTGCAAGTTTTTTTTTTCATCAGCAAAATGGAGTAACGCTTTGTATACCTCTTAGTGTTGTGGTGAGGGTTAAATAAGGGAATACGTACATTGGGATGTTTGCAAAGCACTCTAAGGGTCGGGTGAAAACAATTGGTTTGAACTGCCCAGGTGTGGTAGGAAGAATGGAGGCTGTACAGGGACCCCCCACCTCCCTCAGGCCTGGGCATCTGCCCTGAAGCCTGCCTACCTCGGTCCAGAGCAGTGAGCCCCAGCTTGGTTGATGAGTAGCTGGCACACAAAGCCCCCAGTTGTTTTGATTCAACTAAAGTTGTTGCTGCTTCTAATTGCCTTCTGCATTCAGAACACCGTGCTCAGCCCTGGGCCAAGGGAGTGCAGAACCTGGTGGAGGAATCAGACAAAGACATCGATGGTGATGCTAAATGACAGGGGCCTCCGAGAAGGAGCTGGCTAGCAGAAGCAAGTTGACATCAGTTAGGGAAGGCCACCCCAGGGGAGGTGGCTTTGGGTTTGGCCTTGCAAGGGTTCTGTGTCTTCCCTACAACCAAGGACGGTGCTCTGCACCCAGATTTAGACTTGTAAAGGACCCTAAGTTACCAGCTCATCCAAGTCCTCAATTTTACAGAAGATGAAACTGAGGCCCAGAGAGATGTCAGGTGACTTGCCCAAGGTCACACAATGAGTTTGTGACTCAGATCTTAAACTAAGCCACCTTGAATACCAGGGCTGGCCCATTCATCCTTTTCTTCTACATTTGTTTGAATAAATGCATTCTCCATCCCCTGCCCCCAAACCCCTTTCAAACATCTGTTTACCATCTCTTCCTGTAGATGAAAATTCCCCAATTTGGGGAATCTGTCTTCAAAACCAGGATCCTAGAGATCATCTGCTGTGATCTCAAGCTGACATCTCAGAGCCGAAAACACCCTTAACACCTAGGACGAGAAGGGACTTAGAACAAGGAAGGGGACTAGCAATAACAGACAAGACAATAACAGCTTACCTTCATGTAAAGTTTTTCACAACAATACTACGAGCTAGAGAGTGTAAATATAATTCTAATTTTAAAATTGAAAAAATGGGCTCAGAGAGTCATCTTGGATCACATAGCTTATGTGCGGCACAGCCAGTAAGACTTCAGTCTCCTTGCTGAGTCGAATGCTTTTCTACCATACTATACTGCCTGGTTGGGTAGGAGATGAGGCGTTCTGGCTCGCTCCCAATGCCCCACCCTCCCTGGCCATCCTTTGAGCACTGGCTGCCGTTCCACTCATTCTCAACCCACTGGTAGAAGAGGGGTGGGTTGGAATACTCCTTGCTCCCCATTGCCACTTCTAGGTTCTTCCCCACCCCCACCCCTGCCATCACTCAGCTGTTTCTCCTTTAAGATTCACTCAAATCTTTATCTACCACTCAATCAAAATTCTAGTAGCTTCTTCTTCCTCATCTCCTATCATTCAGATGCCCTCTACCACGGAGGTCTCTCATGAAGAGGTGGCCTTTATCCTTGTCAATGCTAACTTTTCCTTCTATACAAATGATTCCATGTCATCCCATATTCTCCAACAAATTAACCCCCTGTCATCCCCCTCTCATTTACCTTTATTCTCTCCTCATCTACTGGCTGCTTCCCTACTGCCTTTAAACATGGGCATGTCCTGGGAAAAAACCTTCCCTAGGTCCTTCATTCCTACTAGCCATCATCCTGTATCTTCTCCTTTTGTGGCTCAACTCTTTGAGAAGGCCATCTACCACAAGTGCCCCCTTTCCTTTCTTCTTGTCTTCTCGGTTCTCTGCAGTCTGGCTTCTAACCTCATCATCCCACTGAAAAGGCTCTCTCCAAAGTGACCAGTGACCTCTTAATGGCCAAATCCAATCCTCGTTCTCCTCGACACCTCTATAGCGTTTGACTCTGCTGCTCGCTTGCTTCTCCTTTATAACTCTTTAGGTTTTCAGAACACTACTCTCTCCGGGTTTTCCTTCTACCTATCTGACAACTCCTTCTCAGTATCCTTCGCTGAATCTTCGTGTAAGTGATAACAGTTAACTGTTGGTGTTCCACAGGGCTCTGCCATAAGCCCTCTCTTCTTATCCCCTGTCTGTACTGTCACCTGGGATGCCATGGATTCAATTATCATCTACATGCTAATGAGTATCAAATCTACTCATACATTCTTGACCTTTCTCTTCTAATAGCAAATCTCCAGCTTCTTGGGAAGTCTTTTAGACATCTGAAACTCAACATGTCCAAAAAAACAATTCATCTGTTCCCCCCCGCCCCCCAAAGCCTCCTTTCTTTCTAATTTCCCTATTACCAATGAAGGTACCACTGTCCTCCCAGTCACACAGGCTTGCACCAGAGGTATCATGCTCAACCCTTCTCTGTCTCTTTCCTTCTCCTGCCCCACATTCTTAGATCCAGTGACATTGACCTCTTTGCTGTTCCCCAAACAAAACTGCCCATCTCCCAATTCCGGGCATTTTCATTGATTATTTCCCATGCCTGGAATGTTCTCTCTCCTCCTTATCTCTTCCCCCTGACTTCCCTGGCTTTACTTCAAGCCCCAGCTAAAATTCTACCTTTTACAAGAGGCCTTTCCTGATCCTTCGAATTCTAACGCCCTCCCTCCGTTGGTTATTTCCAATTTATCTTGTCCACAGTTTATTTGTATGTAGATGTCTACCTGGTATCTCCCTCATTAAAGTGTGAGCTCCTTGAGGGCAGCTCCTTGGTTTTGGCTTTTCTTTGTATCCCCAACTGAGCACGATAGACACTGTGTGTACAGTAAACACTTAATGGTCTGTGGGACAGTGTAGTACAGGGGATGATCTGGACATGTAGCTAACAAGACCAGCGTTTGATTCCTGAGCCTGACAGTTATTAGCTGTTTTACTATGACAAATCACTTCCCCTTTCTCTGCCTTAGTTTCTTCATTCGTAAAAAGGGGATAGTGGTACCTGTAGTATCTAACTCGATCGACAAGTATTTATCAAATATCTACTGTGGGCCAGGGAATAAGGAGAGAAGCTTAGCACAGCACCTGGCACATAATAGGCCTTTAATAAATGCTTATCGATTGACTGACTGAAGTATACAAATGGAACAGTTTCTACAAGAGGCTTATAAAGATTTATATGTAAACTGCATATTTAAGCTGCATGTATACATACACACATACACACAAAAAACATATAAAAGAAAATAAATACAAGGCAGTTCCGTACAAGGTGTTGGGGAAGGCACTAGCAGCTGGTAGGATCAGGAAAGGCTTCAGTACCTTGGAATTGTGTTGTGAGGATCATATGGGATAGTCGTAAACTGCTTTGCAAGCTTTAAATCCCTGTAGAAATGTCTGCATACTTCTTGTTACTAAGTCAGTACGTGTCTGGTCAGTGCCTGTTTCTTGCTAGGCCCAGTTAAGTCTTGCTTCAGGTGAGAAGAACTGAGGACATAGAGGGGTGGGTGTGTGTGTGTGTGTGTGTGTGTGTGTGTGTATGTATGTATGTATGTATGTGTTGGTTGCTGTCTAAGTTGGAGGGGAGGAGGCTGACAGAAATGGCACTGCCCCTCTCCCCCTTCCTCCCCACCCCCCAGAGGTGTCAAACATACCGGCCAGGGGAGGTATATGAGCTTGAATGCTATGAGGCCCAGATCAAAATGTAATTGGGAAATATTTACCAAGATAAAAAATTGAGTAGAACCTAGATAATGTGAATATGTGGTTTTCTAAGTCAATAGGAAGCCTGTAGGGATCCTTAGGTATGGGTTAATGGCAATAATTTCTCCTTTGATACCACCACCCTAGAAGACACTTCTCCCTGCCCCCTCTCCCATACTGGGATGGAGGAAGTTCAAGATAAGGCTTCTCTTCCAGCCAGGGTGCTCTACCTGGAGCAGGGAGGATGAAAGATGGGATACAGACTTAAGGGCTAATAGCCTCTACAGGGCAGGGCAATTTATTCCATGTCTTGAGTGCCCAGAATGGACTAGGGCAGTTAGGGCTACTTCCCTTCTCTAAATCAAAGTCTTAGCAGTGGGATGCGGTAGGGTGAGAATACGCCAAGCACAGGGCTGATTCTCACCCACCTTGAGCTACCTTAGAAGGTAGGGATCTGAGTAGGATCAGTGAGACATCCCACCCCCCAGGCTGAGTTGGGGAGCTAACCCAAGAGGTTAGATAGTGGCCTCATCAGTGAGGATAGATTGATGCAGGATTGGCAAGCACCCCAAAGATTAGGCATTAGTTGCCTTTGTAGGATGTACTGGGGTTATGGGGGAATAGAGGCAAAAACCCCAACCCAACCCCCCCGTCCCTGCTCTGGGGACCTGGGTCCTGGCTCCAGCTCTATCACTAACTCCTCTAGGCTTCTGTTTCCTCCTTAGTAAAAGGAAGGCTGGCCTAGGAAAGCACTAAGATTCATTCTATTCTCAAACATTCATTAGGGGCCTGTTATGTGGAGATCATTATGACAGGCACTAAGGGAAATACAGAATTTAAATGTAACAGTCCCTGCCCTCATGTAATAACTTACAGTCTAATAAAGAAATGTGGTCCAGATAACTCTAGTGCCATATAATAGAGGAACAAAGTGCTCTGTGAGGCCTTCAGTGAAGATAGTCATTGACTGGGGAGATCAGGGAAAACTTCCTGGCGGAAGCATGTACCATTTGGGTCAGCAAGAATTTGATGGTTGAAGAAAGAAGGGGAGAGGTAGACTGTGTTGGCATAGAGAACAGTGTAAGCCATGGCACAGGGGTGAGTCTGGCTGGAGTCAGAATATGTGGCAAGTAGTCCTTTAAACTAAGGCTGCAGAGGTTAGGGTAGCACCAGATTGAGGGCCTTGAATGCCAGGTAAAGGGCTTCCATTCCTCAAGCAACAGAGGACCAACAAAAACTGCAAAGCAGAAATTACATGAGTAGATCTATGTAAAAAGGAGTTATTTTGGTACCATGAAGGATGGTGGGGGGAGAACAATATGGAGGGTTAAGGGTGATTTGATCCATTAGGATGCTATTTTAGCAGTCCAGGTTGACAATGAGAGCTAAGTCTGTACTGTTCTCTGTAGTGTTGTGATAGGTCCATTTGGTCCAGCAGACCATTCTTCTTCTATATTCTGCTAATGACCAGTTCATCTGACCCTTTCGCCTCAGGGTGCTGAAGGGGAAGCCAAGGAAGCCAAAGTCCCGGCCTTCGTAGAAGATTGATCAGAAAACGAAGACCAAGAAACTGGAAGCAAAGCCGAGAAGATGTAGGCCGCACAACAGTGTGTCTCTAAGGAACAAGGCTTGAGGTCAGTCTGGGAAGGTTTCTCGAAGGGCATGAGTCTCGAACAAAATGATGCTCGTGGATCGGTGGAAAGGAGAGGGAAGGGCATCCTAGGTAAGGGGAAGAGTCAGAGCAAAGTGCAGTGGGAACAGGAACATAAACATTGGTTTCGTTATCATTTGCATGGATGTGTAGGAGACAGCAAGGTGCCTAGCCTGGCCACGGTGTGGAGAACGTACAAGAAAGCAGAAAGGTAAGACCAGAAAGGTAGGCGGGGGCCAGATCACGGAGAGCCTTGGAGGCCAAGATATGGAGGGAGGGGCTAATGCTAGAGTCTGAGGTGGGTGACTAGAGGGCCATGAGGGACAAGGCAGTGATATTTAATAAAAGTCTGTCCTCAGACGCTTACTAGCTGTGTGACCCTGGGCAAGTCAGTTAACCCTGACTGCCACAAAAAACAAATCAAAACAGATTATCCTGGCTCTGAACAGGCTGGCGAGAGAGAGAGAGAGAGAGAGAGACAGACAGAGAGAGTGAGTGGTTGTGGGAGGGCAGAGGAGAGCAAAGAGTGTCTGAAGTATCCAGCCCTGGGACTTAGGAGGATGTTCAGAGCCGGTGGTAAAGACAAGGAAGTCAGAGCCAGTTTTAGGGGAAGCAAACAAGCTCAGTTTGAGGTGCTGGTGGCAGACGTCTCCCGAAGGGAAGGGAACGGGCATTTACGTAGCATCTACTATGTGCCAGGCTCTATGTTAAGTGCTTTTCACCACTACTGTCTTATCTGAAGTAGAATATTCTAAAACCATTGGAGAGCCAGGTCAGAGTTGCAGATCTCATTTGGGGAACGCCTCGGATGCATAGCTGAAGCCAGAGGCATGGGTGAGGGGAACCTTGGGAAATGGCCATTCAGAGGCAGGTAGAGGAAAGCCCATGAAGGAGTTTGCCTTGGATAGGCAGAGTATCCAAGCTACTCTCCCTCTTCCAAACACTGGGTCTGTCAGGCGGCAGGGGCTGGGTTCCTGACACCTCAGAAGGGAGTCAGAGGAGGGTGCTGGGAGGGGCGGGCCCTACCTAGCCGCAATGACTAGCGAATGCATCATCCCCTTGGGCCTGGGTGTCAGGGCCCTTGGGAGCCTCAATTGTGCTTGGGCCGGGAGCTCCCTGGGGGAGTGGGTAGGCTGAGGAAGAGGGGGTGGGAAGAGGGTAGGGGACGAGGCTCTCTGGGCTGCTTTGAAAATGAGGAATTTGTCGTCAGCTCCTGGGCAGGGTGTGTGTGAGAGAGAGAGAGAGAGACAGGCTGCCATGGGCAGGCCCCAGGCTGGGCAGACTTACCAGCAAACCTTTTGGAGCTCCAGAGGAGGAGACTGGGAGGGGAGAGAGTGTGGAAGAAGCTCGACCTCACTTTCCAGGTGACCACAGGCAGGGTGGTGTGCCCTCTCCTGCCCCCGTCCATTCCTGCTACCACCATTGGTGGCCACGGAAAGAGCTGGACAGAGGTAATAGCTCCCAAAGTTCACTCCAACCCTGTTTTCTTGGCCTGATTTGGGGGAGAGGGCACAGGGCAATTGACTGGGGAATAAAGACTCCTGAGTTGTATTCCTGGGCCTCTAGAGTTCTCGTGACTCTGTAGGCAAAGAGTTGAGGGAACTGTGGGGTAGCTGTCTGGGCACATCTCTAGGGCAACTGGTCCAGGTTACCTTTGTCCTCTTCACCTCCCAATACAAGGCCCGTTGTTTTCCCAAGCAGGGAAAGGAGGGGAAAAGGGTATGAGTTGGGGGAGGTTGGGATCATTCAGCTTTCCTCACTGTCCCCTCACCACTCCCTACCAGGCACCTGTAATGTGGTGAGCCATGCCTGGCCGGCGTTCTGGACATTCTCGCCCAGCATCCTGCCCTGCCCGGCCAGGCCAGACCTCTCCCTGGGAGCGACCACCAGTTGTCTCTCCCAGAGAGGTCTGTCTTGAGGTATATGGTGCAGCTACACCCCAAGTCAAGCCAAGCCGCCGGCCGGCCCAACCAGCCACTCCCCGGCGGGTCCGCAGGCCCAACCCCAAAGAACCTAGTGCTCGAGAGTCGGAGAGCATCACCTTCATCTCGGGCTCGGCCGAGGCCCCCCTGGACGCCACAACATGCTGCCTCCCCCGGCCCTGGGTCTGGAATTTATGCAAGGCTGTATTTTGTTTCCGCCGTTGCCGGGCCTGCTATCAGCGCTGTGGGGGTTGTATGCACAGCTGTGAGACCTGCTTGCCCTCCTTGGGCCCTCCAGAGAACTTTCCTGATGAGGGCTGGGGTAAGGAACACAATGGTGGCCCGCCCCCCAACAGCCCGACCACTGTTTCTCCCAGCCGGCGGGACAGAGAGAGGTCCAAGTCATTCATGGGCAGCAGCTTCAGCTACCCTGATGTCAAGCTGAAGGGCATCCCCGTGTACCCATATCGGGGTGCGCCAGCCTCCCCCCCAGATAGCGACTCTTGTCATAAGGAGCCGCTAGCCGAGCAGCGGCCCCGAGACAGCCTGCCTGGGACTGGGACCTTAGGTGGGAGCCTCCGGAGCTCAGAAGAGTACTACTCCTTCCACGAGTCAGACCTCGACCTCCCTGAGCTGAGCGGCGGCTCCATGAGCAGCCGGGAGATTGATGTTCTCATCTTTAAGAAGCTGACAGAGCTATTCAGCATGCATCAAATCGATGAGCTAGCCAAGTGCACTTCGGACACAGTGTTCCTGGAGAAGACGAACAAGATCTCCGACCTCATCAGCAGCATCACCCAGGACTACCACCTGGACGAGCAGGACGCCGAGTGCCGCCTGGTCCGAGGCATCATCCGCATCAGCACCCGCAAGAGCCGCAACCGCCCTACCACCACCTCGGAGAGCCGCCTGAGCCGGGGCCCCGCCCCCGACAGTGGCACCGACACCATGGTGGCCTCGGTGCTCAGCCAGGACGGTACGTCCTTCCCTTCTGTCCAGCTCCAGCAGCCATCCCAGGCTTTCTGGCTGCGTTACTCATCCCTCCTGGGCCTGTTTGTAAAATTAGCTTGGACCAGGTGGTCTCTGGTGACCCTCCCTGCCATTCTAGTGTTCAGAGCACTGTGCTATACCCTGGAGGGGATGACGAGAGTATCTGAGACCCTGATCTTCCCCTTGTCAAACTCAGTCCAAGAGGGGGAATAATGAGACTCAGATATGCCCCAGACAAAATGTATCTTTAGTACATCAGGGGGACAGGGAGGCTGGGAGATGAGGAAAAGGTTTCTACCAAAAGCCAGATGTTGGAAAAGGCTTCCCTAGGCTATGGGTATTTGAGGTGTCTGGATGACGGGCAGATACACCTCAGAGGGCAAGAGGAAGGGAAGAATTTACACAGAATAGTGTGAGAAAAGGCAGGGATAGAGGTGAGGATCTGGGGCCAGTCACTGAGATCTCGGTGGGCAGCAAATATGAGACAGAGTGGTTGGTACCAGATTTTGGGCAAGGGGGAATTTGTATACCAAAGAATTTGAACTTAGGTAGCAGGAAGGCATGGAAATCATCACGCAGAAGGGTAAGAGGATTTGATCCATGCATGAGGGCATGGATTAGGAGAGGGAATAGAGTGAAGGCAGAGATGAGCTGGCATTATATACACATAGCAGTCAGAACAGTATTTCTGTAGTCCCCTTGCCCCTTCCACCTCTCAGATTTTTCCCTCCTCTCACTAGCAACAATTCCTCATTTGTTTATTATTTTCAAAGCCCTAATAGTAGGCTCTCATAACAGCCCTATGAAGGAAGGTATTATCCCCACTTGGCAGATTAAGGCCCAAGTGGGTTATCTGACTTGACCAAGGTGATCGAGCTAACAAATGGCAGAACCAAGTCTAGAACAAGGGCTTCTGACTCCGAATCCTAAGCTCTTTTTCCTAGGTTATCCTGTGGTTCCTCCAGCCTTGGTCCCTCCACTCATCCCTGGCCTCTCTGCCTTCACCAGCTTGGTCTAGATCTGGTGGAAGTGGCCCAGGTTCCTGAGTGGCTTGCATGGGTGGGAGCTCAAAGGTCACTGAGTACAACCTGTAGCTCCATGAGAACATCCTTAGCAAGGGGTTGTCCACTTGTAGTGATGGGGCACACCTCACCCCTCAACTGCCTGCTCCACTTTGGGAGAGCCCTGATAACTGGATGGTTTCCTGACATTAAGCCTAAAATCACCGCCTCAGCAGCTGCCACCCACTCTTTCTGGGTCTGCTCTCGAGAGGTCTAGTCCCTCATCCCTAGAGATAAGGGCTGTTCTAATACAGGGACAGTTGTCCTCTTTCCCCTCTGTTATTCTCCAGGTTAAACATACCCTTGGGCTTTCCCTATCTACCTGTAAGGGCAGAAAGGGAGCTGGGAGAAGGTGGGCCATACCCAAGCCTCATGAGGGGCTTTGGACATTGAGGACACCCTTTCATTCCTATTCTCAGAGCTGACTGTGCAGATCTCCCAGGAAACAACATCAGATGCCATCGCCCGGAACCTGCGGCCCTATGGAGCTCCAGGTCTGGCTCCCCAACGTGATTGGTGGGGAGGGAACAGCTGTGCAGAGATCAGGCCCTTCAGGCTGCAGCCTGGCAGAGAGCCATGGAGGCTTGGGAGTCCAAAGACCAGGGTTTTAACTCTGTCCAAGCCACAGTCTTTCTGAGCTGTTTGTTCATCTATAAAATGAGGGGGTTGAACTACATGACCCCTAAGGGTCTATTCAGCTTAGTCTGGTATTGGGGTTTCAGTTTCTTCTCTACGGCTGGGGGCTTGAATTGGGTGATCTCTTAACATCCTATCTGATAAAAAGGGCCTTATCCAGCAGCCAGAGTGGGGGGGGGGGGGGGGGC
>CM053622.1:767416757-767468277 GCA_028646595.1 Phalanger gymnotis
GCTTCTGATTGCTTTGTCAGCGTATTCTGTGGCTGGCTAGGGGCAAATGGGGAGAAAGGCAGGTAGCAGCACTAGAGCTGAATCTCACCTTCCCTCTCTTTTCTCCCTAGGTTATCCGCCAAGCCATGATTCTTCCTTCCAGGGAACTGAGACAGACTCCTCAGGGGCACCCCTGCTCCAAGTGTACTGCTAGCCCTTACCCCAGTCCTCTGGGGCCTCCTGGCACTGCAGGCAGGACAGACAGGCCCCATGAACAATTCTTCCCCCTTCCAGTGGGCCACCTTCTAAGCAGTTCTGGGGATGATGACTCGCACCTGAACTAACCAGGCTGCAGGCTGTGGATAGAAATGCCTCCACCGCCCTTCCCTAGGTGGTACCCAGTTTACCCCCGTTCCCCAGATCTCAGATTAATGTCCCGACACCACGAAGCATTGGGTTTCTGGGCCTTTCCCCTAATCCCCAAGGGCTTCTCTCACTAGCTCCTCAGGGGAGGGGTCTCCAGGGCCCTGCAGGAGCCAAGGGCTTTCTGCTTTATTAGTGGATGGGCAGGTTTGGTTCTTTCACTTCGTTGTCCATTGTAGGATTCACTTGCCATGACTGACAGGCTGGGGATTTTGTTTCACCCCGTTTTAAACCTTCTCCAGCCTTTTTTGGGATACTTATTTGGGATAACGTGAGCATGGTCGTTCGTCTTCAAAGTCGTGCTAGAGATCTTAGTTCTTATTACTGGCTACCTACACCTCATTTGGTTCCTCTTAACACGTGAAGCTCTGTGACTGACCTGATCGAGAAGCTTTTATGATATTAATAAAGTTGTTGGCTGTTCTTGCCGAACCTGAGTCAAGTTAATCTATGGCTCCTCTGGGCTTCGGTGCTGGGCAAGGTCCTATTTGTACCAAGGCAGCAAAGGAGGGACAATCTGAGGTCACACAGTAACCCAGCTACACAGCTGGTACACCTGGAGCAGGAATCCAGGTGACCCAACTCTTTACCCTAGAGTCCTGTTGCTTGGGGGGGGAAGGACACAATGGGAGACAAGGGAGAGTCTGAAAGATCACCATGCAGCAGTTGAGCTTTGAGCCCTGTGCCCACTCCTAATGCTGCCCAGGGGTAAGAGAAAGCTCTCCTAGGAGCCAGGGATTAGTTTTTTTCAGATGGATGTTTACTGTCTAGGCAGGGTAGTCGCCTGAAGGAAACACCTGTTCCAATGGCCTTGGGGAGGCCTGGTCAGCACTACCAAGGTCTGGGATGAAAGACCTGACCCACACCCCTGACACATTCCTTGTTCAGGGCAGAAAAATGAAGGGACTTGGAGCAAGTTATTGGTATGAAATATCACAGTCGAGACAAGAACCTCCCCCAACAACAGACAAGTAATGGGCTCATAGCCCCCCAGAGACAGCTTCAAAAAACAATCCTGGCTCTTATAAACGGGCAAGTATGTAACTTAAGGTCCCTAGAGTGACATTTCTAGTCCCAAGTGCCCTGCTGCAGCATCCCCAGAGCCCAACAGTCCAGGAGTGCTTGACAAACCAAGCAAGGCAGGCAGCTGTAGCCTCCCTACTCTGGCTGCCAGGGCATTGGCCCCAGATACCTCGGGCACAGCAAAAAGACCTTGGCTCCCTGTAGGGGAACAAACAAGGGGCCTCAGAGCTGGACTTTACCCAGGGCCTAGGGGGCAGGGGCCAATGCCATTCAGTTGCAGCAAGGGCCAAAAAGTGGAGGAGGAGGGGTCCCACCTTTTGTCAGGGAGCACCTGGGAGGCATTAATGAAAAGACTCGAGAGCAGGGTCAAACATTGCTTTACTTCTGTAACAGGCAGAGTGGGGATTACAAGCTTCTTTCTCCTCCTACCTTAGAGGCTCCAGGAACAGTCCTGGGAGTTGCCTTTGGGGCTGAAGGCCCACCCTGGGGCCAGGGGTCCTGTCCCATCCCTGCATTCCAATCCTTCCTCCAGGGGAGAAGGTGTCCAAAGAGGTCAGGCAAGGGGTAGAAGAGACATAGGATCCCAAGGGAAAGAAGGTTGGGGGTGCCAAGGTGCTAGTTGAATTTGGCTTTGGAAAAGTCCATTTCTGGATGCTGTTCCATAAACCTAGGGAAGAGAGAGAGAGTGAGAACCAGGAACAGGCCTGAGCTAGATGAGGGTGAAGGATGGGGCTTCCCAGACTGATGACCTAGAAACATCCCTGAAGAAGTTGGAAACCAAGGTGTCAACACCAGCACCCTTCCCAAGGGTGGGGTGGTACCTGCTAGTTATCCCAGGACTGGCCTTGCCCTGGAGTCGGCCCTGTGGGCGTGGGGGCGCTATAAAGGCATAAAGATGGCGAGCAGCAGCGGCCTTGGCCCTGGGCCAGCACAGTCCTCCCCAGATGCCCACCAGGGCCCCTGACACTCACTTTTTCAGAATCTCCTGCTTCTTCTGTTCCTCGGAGGTTGGCAGGCCCATGGATTTCTGCCGCTGGTCATACATCATCTTCTCCACCATACTTCGGGTCTCACTGTCGAGGTCGGACAGCTGGCAGAGGAGGCAGGCAAGGAGGATGAGTGCCCCGACTCTGAGCCACCCCGGACCCAATGTCAGCCCTGCCTGGACACCTAGATCACCTTAGAATTCTCTGGGTTGATTTTCTTGGTGTTGATCTCAGGGTCGCTGGACACCAAGCGGCTCCACCACTCCATCTTGTTGATCTGGGAGGGCAGGGGGAGAAAGATGGGTTGTATATAGGAAGCTACTCTTGGGGTTCACACCCCAGAATCTCTCACATGACAGCCCTAGCCCTGAAAGTTTGAGGGGGATTCCTCTGCAATCGTCACTTTCCTCGGCCTCTGGACCTCCCCAAACATCCCTCTGCTTCCTCAGACTCTCTAATCCCCCCAAACCTCCCCTGCCTCCTCAGCTTCCCTAAGGCACCCCCAAACATCCCTTTGTTTCCTTGGCCTCCCTAATCCCCCACCATGGGTGACAGACATGTGCTAAGGCCCCACCTTTTCCAGGTGCACTGTCACCACCTTCCCATCTTCGATGAGCCAGGAGCTCTCCTCCACCTTGATCTCATTGTAGAGCTCACCAGCAATGAGTGGGGGCTGCCCCTTCAGCCCCACCTGTAGATGCCGCCGCTGAATGTCCACAACCACATCCTTGCCCTTCAGCCGGAAGTTCACAGGGAAGGGCACAGCCAGCTGAGGAGGCAACATGACAGGAGGTGAGGCCTCTTTGCTGCAAAGGGCCCTCCTCCACATGCCCATCTCCCTGACCACTTACATCCAACTCAGACAGGGTCTGTGTCCACCGGTAATGGGGGAGGTCGGCTCCATTACCTGCGTTAGGTCTCAGTTTCCCTTTGTCCTTTTCATCTTCCTCCTCCTCGTCATCATCAGCCTCCTGCTCAGAACCAGAGGTCAGGCTCCTGGCTCCCTTGCCCACCTCCCCCACCCACCCCGTACCGCATGATGCCACCTCAGGCTCTGTACTTCCTGGAGGTCATCGCTAGTGGAAAGGGACTGCTTGGCAGCCCACCTTCACACAGGAAAGGCCTACTGGGATAGGATTACCTTCCAATGGTTCAATATACAGAAACTTCTAGGGGCAGTCAACCTTCCCAAAACCTTGAGCAGTGTGCCCAGGGTCCCACCCAGCAGGGATCATAGGGAGGAGCTGAACCCAGCTCTCCATCTACTATGTCACCTGCCTCCCACAGGATATGCTTATTGTTTTAAAAGTGCCTTTAAATCAACTATATTCATTTGATCATGACAGACCTGGGAAATATATGGGGTAGGAATTATCCCCATTTTACAGATGAGGAAATTAAGGCCTTAACAGTGAAAATAACCTGCCTAATCTATTCCTGGCAAAATGGAACTAGAAATCTAGAATGGCCAAGGTCTGGCTTTTTCCAGTGCATTAGAAAAGCCAGCAAAGTGGGCAGCATGAGAGAAATAAACCAATAATTAAGTCCTTGGGGGAGGAGGTAGTGAAGACACTGGCTGCTGGTGCCCCGCCTGATTCTTCACCTGTTTCACAGCAGAGTTGGCGGAGCTGTTCAAAGGCTGAGCTGGTCCGTCTCCCTTCTGATTGTTTTCCTCGCCCTTCCTCTATGGAAAAAAACAAATATAGTATGCCTGGGTGCCCTGGCCTGGCTGCCCAAGCAGGCCATGCCCTGAGGCCCTGGGCCCCAGCCTCACCCGGTCAATCTCCAGCTGGAGCCGCTCCGCCTCCTCGTCCGTCAGCTCCTTGATCTGGGGCCCAGAGGCCTCCTGCTGGGTCTCTCGGGCCAGACGAGCCGCTCGCTCAGCCTTTTCTCGCCGCTCGGCTTCCTGCCTCGCCTGCTTCTCTCGACGGCCCTTCTGGGCCAACTGATTGTGATGGCGGAACGTCTCGTTGATGAGCTGGAGGAGAAGATGTAGAGGCTGAGATGGGAGAGGCATGAGCTTTCCGCATCCTCTTGCATCACTGCCCTGGGACCTTGGGATGAGCCAGCCCAACCCTGTCTACCCTCCAAGGCCCAGTTCAACCTCCAGAAAACCTCCCTTGCTCATCCCAGCCCTTAGCCATCCTGTACAGGACAGAGTCTAAAACATATAACCTGAGAACACGGAATGTCACGGCTGAGAGGACCCTTAGAACACAGAATGTCAGAGGTGGGAGGGCCTTTAGAACACAGGATGTCAGAGCTGGGAGGGGCCTTAGAACACAGAATGTCAGAGGTGGGAGGGCCTTTAGAACACAGGATGTCAGGGCTGAGAAGACCCTTAGAGCACAGAATATCAGAGCTGGGAAGGCCCTTAGAACATAGAATGTCAGAACTCACCCAAGTCCAACCCCTTTGTTTTACAAACGAAGTGATTTCATGAAGTTGGGGTTTGAGAAGGTTGCTCTTCCCACCACCTTTTCTTCCTATTCTCCCTCTTAACGTGAGGAAGTTTTAACAACCCTATTAGGTCAGAGAAGAAACCTTGCCCCATATCTAACAACGGCCACAAGGGAATTGTTCCCTTCTACAGAAAAAGTGAGACAGAGGCCGAAAGAGCAAGCTGTTCCTAATCAGATACAAATGGTGGAGCTTCTGGCTGGGACCCAGCCCCTTGGTACTCTGAGCCCCATGATGCAGTTCTTCTGTGGGGCTCCCATTTCTAATGGCTTCTGAGGATGGAGAATCCCATAGGATCACAACCATGTTGAGGGCCTTGGTGAGAAGGCTTCGTGTGAGGGAAACAAAGGTGACTCCAGAGAAGTCTTGGGCAAACACTCCAAAGGTTAGGGTCAACCTGCTGAAGCCCAAGCCTAGGGTACTGCCGGCTCCTAACCTCCAGATCAGCACACCCCATGGGTTTTCTTGAGAACCTTCCCTCTGGCTGAAAGGAGGGATCAGAGAGGACTCCTCCTCTGCTTCCAAGACAAAGGATTCCTGCTTGGGACCCCATTCCATGGACAGCAAAAGGGGCTGCCCTTTCTTCTGCCACCCCAGAAATGGTAAAGCTAAAAGACTCAGCTTCCTTTGAATCACTGCCCGTCATGATGAGATGAGGAAGAGGGGAAAGCAACAGCCACGGCTGCACCGATGAGCGCTCAGCGGCAGCAGACGTGGGTCGAGGCCCAGCTTGTCCACTAAGCGGCCACATAACCTCAGCTAAACAACTCCCCCTTTCTGGGCCTCACTTTGTTGTAAACGAGGGCATTGAGAGAGCCAAGTTCTAAGGCTCCATCTGTGTACCATCCAGCTCTGCTGGACTCAGTGCTAAGTAAGGCCCTGCCCGGCTCCAGAGAGCTACCTCAAAGTACCTTCCGACTACATTAAACACACAAACACCTCCCGTGCAAAGCACTGATTTTCCTGGATGCCCCACAAGCCCTTTGTAACCCACTTTGTACCCACCTTTTCAAGGCAAAGCCTGCCCCCACACCTAAGATGGCTTTGAGGTCATTTTACACTTTGCAACCCCGTTTTACAGAGGAGGACGCTGAGGGTTCAAGCTCACCCACGGTCAGCTGGGATCCAAAGCCACCGACCTTTCCACTGTCCTCTGTGGCCTCGTTTTTGACTCCAGCTGTGACGTTCTGTGCATCTGTGCCTGTGGCCCCCACCTCCCAGCCTGCACTGTTCTCCTGGGTGTTCTCCTCGACAGAGACAGCCCAACATCCAGGATCTGGGGCTTCCAGGCTCCACGGCAAGGGGTGGCAGCAACCTCTCAAGGATGGTCAGTAAACAGTGGGGGGAGTAGAGGGGGCTGCGTGCCTGCTGCAAGGCAGTCAGCCAGTCACCAAGGATCCCCCTGCCCAGGCGGCTCAGCCCCACAGTCCGGAGCTTGGCCTAAGTTTCTTCCATGATCTACACCCCATCCCTAGCAGAGAGGGACTGCTTGCCTTACCCTCTCGACCCCTCCAGCAGGTGGGCCAAACGGCCACTGGACCTCGGCTGGGCAGCCCTCTCAAGCTG
Source organism: Phalanger gymnotis (assembly GCA_028646595.1). Classification (NCBI taxonomy): domain Eukaryota; kingdom Metazoa; phylum Chordata; class Mammalia; order Diprotodontia; family Phalangeridae; genus Phalanger; species Phalanger gymnotis. Next base: position 767,423,195 of record CM053622.1, read on the forward strand.
ATCCAGGCTCATACCACAGGCCTGATGCTGGCAGCAAGGACAAGTGGAACAGATCCAAGTCTACCTTTTGCTGACATGTTTGAAACCTGGGGCCCAGGAATGAGGAGGGATGTCAAGAGGGCTGCTATTCTCCCATACCCACACAGCAGCCTGGGAGATATGGGAGGTATGGCTGATATGGCTTTGGGCCCTGCCTGGAATAATCGGGCCCTGGGGCTTCCAAGGAAAGCAAGATGCTTCTAAGCATACTCTGGCTCTGGCACACCCCTGGCTGAGGCATCCCCTGGGCAGCCAACAACCCAGGACAATGGGGAAAAGGGATTAGGACAAGGCCCATGATCTGTCTCTCAACTGAGTGGGATGTTGTCTGGGAAGCGAATGGAGACAGGTAAGGACTAGGGAGCCTTGAGCAAAATAAAGGTAGTAAGTTAGAAAAAAGGTATGAGCTCTATGGCACCCAACTATTAGGGAGGAGGGTGGCTCCCACCATCACCACAGCCTCTCAGAGTTGGAAGGGACCTAAAAAGGCATCCCTGAGTAAGAATCTGCAACCAGCCTTTGTCTGAGGGAGACCGCTATTCTCACCCCCCAACCTACTACTCCACTTCTGACCAGGGCTGGGGGTGGGGGTTTCTTCCATTCAGATGCCTGAGGCTCATTCTTCTATCCCCACCCCTCCCCCAGGCTCACCATCTTTAGCTCTTTCACCTGAGCTAGCAGTCCTAATGATGTGGCTACACCAGGGTAGGAATCTGTGCATCTCTTACCTTCCTGCCCTGCCTGGCCTGGCCTCTAGATGGCTTCTAATACAGCCTGAGGCTATAGTCACTTTCTGGCTGCTTTCTAATATTACTGACTCACACTAAGCTGGCAAGCCAACCCCACCACGGACTTTTTTTCAGATGAATGCTTCCCTCCCCACTGGACTTCGAAAGTTGATTTTCTTCACTGGTCTAAGGCTTTATATTCATCCCAATTCTATCTGATCTCATCTGATTCTGACTGCCAGTTTGGAGATTGGGCTTTTGCTTGTCCCCCCACCTTTGGGTCATTTGTAAATGGGCTAACTACTTCACTATGCCTCTATCCAACAAATTAAAAAAAACTGTTAAAAGCTGCCTAGTGACAGGCCCAGAACCCTGAGGCAGTCAGAGGAAGGAATTCCCTCCAGTCATCATGATTCCCTTCATGCCTCCTCCTGGAGGTCAGCGGCTCAATGCCTTCTGGGCCAGCCTTCATAGGGGACAAGTGTTCTGGGAAAAGCTAGATAGGGTTAGAGATGAAGTAACCCCCAATCTGCCAGTCAGGAGATCAGTCTGGTCTGGCCTGCATTTGAGGGAGCTGAGCTATTACTTTCTGATCACAGGGTCCCCCTTCTAGGCAGTCCCTATATGCACCCTCCTTGAGAACAGGCTCTAGAATTTTGCCAGCATTCAGTCACTCTCACTGACCTCCTTCTCTTTCCTTCTGTCCTGCAGTCCTTCTTTGGTTCTCTGGTCACACCCACAGGCTCAGCAGATGGGCCTGGGGCTCCCTTCTCAGCTCCATTCAGCAGAGCAGCCAGGCGGAGCTCCCAGTTTGCTTTGGGTCCTGAGTTTCCCTGGCACTTTTGCCACAACTCTGGGTAGGTTAATCCCCACTATTCCCCATATCTGATCAATGGGGGGCAGGGGCGGTAGACAGGACTTGAGCAGCTCGGTCCATCACTGGCCAAAGAGGTCAAAGCGCTAAGTAGCAGAGCTAGGACTCAAAGCCAAACTTTCCTGGTCTAACAGCTGTAGCCCCCACAAGGAATAGCACAGACTCAGGGACTGTTTGCTCCGGCCGGAATCCTCCCCTTGGAAGCCCTGCCCAGCAGCCAGGCTACAGCTCTGGGAGTGAGGCCTCCCAGAGAACTCTGGGCCAGAGGATTTGAGGTGGCAGCACAGGGGCACAGAAAAGGCCAACCTTAATGAAGGCCACAGGTCCCTTCAACCCATCTGCTAACCTGGCCAACATCACTCGCACGAAGAGGCTATTTCTCGGCCTCATGAGGTGAGGAGGGCCAAGGCCTCTATCTCAAGCAAGGCCTAGCAAGAAAACTAAAAACCAAAACCCAAACGAAACAAACTCATGGTGCCAGGATGGAATCCCTTGGGGACCTTGGCACTTGCTGATCAGAATTTGTCTAGCCCCACCTTGGAGGCTGAGCATGGCAATGCCTAGTGGCAACCAAGCCTTGCGCAGTTTCAGAGTCCAGGTGGTGCTTTTCCTATATCAGCTCACATTTAACGTCACGACAACCCTGGGAGGGAGGTGCTACCGCTATTATCACCATCTTAGAGACGAGGAAATAGGGGCTCAGACGGGGAAGGTGATTCTGCCAACACCAGGGACTAAGGGAGGGCAGCAAACCCATTCCTCAAAGTCACACTAAACAGAGGGAACAAAATGGAGACAGACCCATGTTCCAAAAGGACGAAATGCTTCCAAGGCTGAAAATCCACACATTTTGAAACTGCTTGAAAGAACAGGCCGGAAACAAGAGCTGTGCTCACAGAATACTGAATGCAGGGGAGGACGTGTTCATACGCCACATTCCGATGATAACGAAGCAACGACTAACACAAGGAATTCAGAGATCCATATGACCTGATGCAGACCCAAGTGAACAGAGCCAGAAGAGATGTGACAACCAGAGTAACAGAAGGAGCTGCTGAGCCCCGAAGTGTCCAGCAGGGACAGTCAGCAAAGGGAAAGATGAGGAAGGAAATGATGGAGAAGCACAAAAACCTTAGACTTGGCTACCAATATAGCAGAACATAAGGACTTGGTTTTGAACCAATACTCTTCTGGACACAGTTTTCAGGACCATTTTTATTTCTAAGATTTGTGTCTAAGTCACATATTAACTAAGGGAAAACAGGATATTCATGATGCCAGAGATAAAAGATACTGTACAAAGCATATCCATTGACACAAAGAAGGGCCAGAGCTACCCAAGGCCAAGCTCCTCATCTCACAAAGAAAACTGAAGCCCAGAAGACAGAGGTGACTTGCCCAAGGCCACCCAGTGAAGAGGGAAAGCTGGCAAGAGAACCCTGTGTCCTTCCCACAACAACCCAAGGCCCACTGGCTTGGCTACATCAAAGTGAGCTGCGGAATACCCGACATCACTGCTCATAGCCGGGGGGACGTGGCCAATTTCGTTTGGGAAAAGGGGCCTCTGTCACTAGTTACCACAGCATCTACCCTGGGGCCTGGTGTGCTGATGGGTGACTGGCCCAGTATCTCAGCACCTTGACCACCTGGCCCCTTACACTGGAGCCATTCCTCAGATCCCAAGATGCCTTTGGTTTCAGACAGGATCCCAGGATCCCAGATTTCATGCTGAAGGGACCTTAGAGGTCATCAGCTCCAACCTTCTCAATTCACAGATTTCACACTCAGGCCAAGGGAAGGAAAAGGACTTGTGTGACTCCAAAATTCTTCTCACTCATTCACGGGCTTTCCTGGCCAGGTATGAGTGAGGCACCTGGGCTGAGGGTTGAGAATTAAGACTGAAAGACAGGAGATTAGGCAGAATCAGCAAAGCAATCTTTAAACAACTGTAGAAATGAAGAAGTCAATAAAAGTGATGTTAATTTGCTGCTTTTTTGGGAGCTAAGTACTAACATCTTCGCATGACATACTGGAAAACGTGAAGTCATCTGCTGAGAGCTCCCTCTTATCTGGTCTTCCTCTCACGTCAGTCAGCATGATCTCACGGAATTAGGGGACCCTTCTTCTTGCCAAGGCAAGGCCTACTACGTACACAAGTGACCCCATTCATTCTCATCTCCTCTAGCAGACTGGCCCTACTTCCCACTAATCTTCAATCTCACTCTTCCTGTCTTATTGGTCACTTCTTTCCTCCAAAACCCTCATGTAAGGTGCCCATGTTCATCCCAGTTGTCAGTCTCTCCCTCCTCCCTTTTATGGCTGACCTAGAGAGGTCCATGAGGTCTTCCCATGTCCTTCCGGCTCATGCTCTTAACTCTTTGCAACCCCCATCCTTCCTAAACTGCCCGCTCCAACGTTCCCAAGGATCTCTTGTCCGATCCAATGGCCTTTTCTCAATCCTCATCCTTTCTGACTTCTCTGCAACTTTGAAACTACTGCTCACCCACTTCTTGGTAATCTCTCTAGGCTTTTGTGGCCTGGCTCTCTCCTACTTCTTCTCCTACCTACCTACTCCTTCTCAGTTTCCTTCGGTGTTATCTTCATCAAGGACAGGCTTGTGAACCTTGGGTGTCCCTTAGGGTTCTGTCCCCAGACCCTCTTCTCTTCTTCCATACTGTTTCACTTGGTGATTGCACCAGATGCCATGGGTCTAATTATCATCTCTGTGCTAATATTTCTCAAATTTACTTAACCTTTGACCTTTCTGCTGACCTTCAGACACATTTCCAACTGCTTATTGGACATTTCAAACTGGATATCCCCTAGGTATCTTCCTCCAAAGCTCTCTCTTCTTTTTGACTTTCCTATTACTGTCAAGGGTACCGCCATCCTCCCAGTTACCCAGCCTCCCCACCTTGGAGTCATCTTCAAATCCTCCCACCTTCCCAGATCCAATCTGTTGCCAAGGCCTGATTCTCTCTTCATAAGATCTCTCAAATATATCCCCTTCTCTGATGCTGTCACCACCTTGGGGCAGGCCCTCATTTGGACTATTCCAATACTCTGCTGCTTGGGCTCTCTGCCTCTAGTCTCTTCCCATTCCAGTTCATCCTCCACTAAGTCATCAAAGGGATCTTCCTAAAGCCCAGGTCTGATTGACACTCCTCTCTCTCGCCCTCCCCTCTCCCACACACTGAGCATACCCTCTCTCCTTCCCCAACATACATTTCAATCAGTGCCAATGACTCTATCACTTCTAAGATTGAATATAAAATTCTCTTGTTTGGCATTCAAAGCCCTTCCTAACCTGCCCTCCCCCAACTTTCCCTCTACCCCCTGTACTCTATGACCCACTGACCCGAGTCATTTTCACTGGCTGTCCAGTGTTTACAGTTTTTTCCCTTCTCTTGGGTGTCCTGGCTTCCTTCCAGGCTAAGCTGCAAGAAGGCTCTCCCCCTGGTCCCCACATGCTCAGCCTTTCTCTCCAGCATTATCTTCCATGTATTTCGTATCCATTGTTGTTTGCACGTTGACCCCAACCCTACCCCTCAATAGAAGGGGACCTCCAAGGCAGGGGCCGTGTCTTGTCTTTCTGTGTATCTCCAGCTCAGTGAACCCAGCACATAGTTGGCAATGAATAAATGCCTGCTGACTTAACTTGTCAAACATGAAAAGACAATTACTTAAAACTGGAACATTTACAGCTAAACTTCTATCCTATACACACTGCAGGACAGCAGGTACGAGGGGATGCCTCCATGAGAAACCCTGATGCCTCTTCAGGAAGCTGCTGGAATGCCTCAGACCTGGCCCAAAGCTTACCACCTCCATGCTTTTGTTTCCCTACCTGTGAACCCACCAAGCATTCTTTCTCATCATCACAGCCCCTTGGGAATTAGTTAATTCTGTTGGTGTTCACCCCTCACCTCTCCAGAGGGATCTATGAAGTCTCGCACTAGGTTTTCTCTAAAACTGCATTTTCCCAAGTGCCCAGAACAATAAATGCTCTTAGTGCCTTACTACTTGTGTGGCCTTAGGCAATTCATGATCTTTTCCCTGAGTCTCAGCTTCCTCATCTGTAATGTGAAGAAGCTGGCCTAGATGGTATCTAAGACCCCCTCCCAAGGAATCATAGGAAGCAGTGTGGTCTAGTGGGAAGAACCCTGGATGTGGGGCCAGAGGGGCTGGGTTTTAAGGCCAGCTCTGCTAACTTCCCAGGTGGATTGGTATGCACCAAAGTGAGCCCAGGGTTTGCAGGCAGATCTGATCCAGTGAAATACTAGCCCTGCCATTTGCCACCTTGAACAAGTCCCTTTATTTCTCTGGGCCTCAGTTTCCTCATCTGTAAAATAAGGAGATTAGAACATATGACCTCTAAGGGCCCTTCCACTTCTACATCTATGACGCTAGGAAAGCTCATTCTAAAATGACAAAAACCAAGAGATGAATGTAAAATTACTGCCACCGCTGCTGCCATCACCACTACTGGGAGTCAAAAGGCCTTTTGGGGTCTCCACAGACCTCAATCTTACTACTTTGCACTGTGTGGTCCTGGGTCCTGTATAAAGTTCTCATGGTAGGTCATTTGGGCTCTGGCCAGAAAAGTGATAGCTATGCTACCCTCAATGTCTCACTAAGTACTTGTGGTAATGGAGAGAAACTTTGCAAAACAAACAACTTCCCAAACAAAAGGGGAGCCCCAGTGCACTGGAGGTACTGAGGCAAGGCCACAAACGGGTTATTCTTGAGCTCCAAGAGAGAAGCCAAAGGCTGATGCCTCACCTTCTCGGCCATCCCCTCCTCGCCACCAATGAAGAAGTCTGTTTTTCGTCGCAGGAAGCTGAAGAAGGTATTGACAAGCTGAAAGGCAGAGAGAGAGAGAGAGCAAGAGCTGAGGATACAGGCTAAATAACTGGGATTCTTCTAAATGTTTTTTACTACTTGTCTAACAACAGACTTGTTCAATTTTTCGACCTGCCCTGAGCAGCCGAAGGCCCATCTAGGATACGGTCCTCCCTCCTTCTGAGCCTCAAGGAAGCCTTTTTTCAAGCCTGAATCCAGATATAGTCACTACTCAGGCCCTCCACAACCAACCCTCTCCTCCAACATAAGCTCTGTGTAGCTGGATGGTTATGTTTTAGAATGCTGTTTGTGTATTCTGTCCCCCATGGACACAAAAGCAGGTTCCCCTTTAGGTTATCCCTCTTTAGAGAGAGGTCCATCCCTTCCCCTACCCCAAAATGAGAACAAAAACCTAACTGCTGCCTTAGCCTAGTTGTCTGTGCAAGGGTGGAAGGAATGGGAAGAATAAGACCCGCTGGACGATGGCTGTGAGAGGGCTGGCCATAGCCAGAAGAGGAGGCTGCAGACAGGATTGGGGGAAGGGAAAGGGGGGAGGCGGGGGGAGTAAAAGACCTGGGGGCCAGTTTGGAGGAGTGGGACATGTAGGGAAAACATGGGGAATAGAATGGAGGAAAATCCCGAAAGAGGACTGCAGGTGGTTGAAGGTGTCAGCATGAAGACCTAGAGAGCAGTAAGAGGGAAGACCTAGAAGGCAGTCAGGATGGGGAAGGTGAGATCCGGGAATCAAGGATGAGGAATAAGGGAAGGAAGAGAGCTGAAGATCAGGATAAAAAATAAGACAACGAAGAATTCTGGAAAATATTAGGAGAATGAAACTGAAAATCAGGATGGTGAAGGTGAGGGGGCATGAGGCAGGATGGGAGGGGGTCCCCCGAGGGAAGATCAGGAGATCAGGAAGGGGTCGGGGTTGGAGATCTGGAGATCAAAATGGGCGGGGGGAACTCTGGAGACCAGGATTAGGAGGGAGGCGATCTGGAGATAGGGATGGGGGGGGGCAGAAGAAATCTGGGGATTGGGATGGGACACGGAGAACAGGACGGGGTGGGAGGGCAGAGGACGTAGAGGGGTGCGAAGGGGGAGATCTGGGGGCCAGGATAAGAGGAAATGGGATTAAGGGGGGTGGGGCGCGGTGATGAGGAGAAGCTGGGGCACTGGGGCCCCGACCGCCGCGAGCAGCTCTGGCACGTGGGGGTCGGCCGGTCCCCCTCTCTCCCGCCGCGGCCCCATTACCTCCTGCACGCCGCCCTCGTGCTGCTGGGCCATGGCCAGTAACATGCCGTCAAAGCGCTCCTCTTCCTGCTCCCCGCCCATCTCGCCGGCACCTCGGCTCAGCCGCTCGCTCTGATCCCGGTACCGGCCCCACTCCCACCACCGTGGCGGCTCCAACGGTTCGCTGCGGCCACCTCCGCCTGCGCCTTCCTTCCGCAGTCGAACCGGAAGCGCGGCTACCGCCGCGCAGCCTCAGACTCACTGAGCTCAGGGTTCCCCAACCCGCCTCGCCGCCCTCAGCCAATGACTGCGCGAGAAGTGGGCCTCTCCGCCCGACGATTGGCTATCATTGCGACCAATTGGCGAGAGCATCCGGGGGCGAGGGGAGGAGCTGAATGAGACCGGTTGTTTGGCTGTGTTGCTATGGTTACCAGGCGCCCTCGAGCTTTCCAGAAAACTCTAGGCCTAACTCTATGCACTGGAGTCACGGGTTAGGTGATAAAAGGGTTGGCCTTTCCTGCTGCCATTGTCTCAGGACAGTACCCACCAGTGAAGTCGCAAGCTCCTAAGTTCAGGGCTCTTGTGCTTAGAGAAAGTCAAATCTGGTTCCAGTGTTATTCCTCAACTGCAGCCATTCATTCATGGGCATCCATTCATGAAGTATCGGACAGAATATAAACCTGGAGCAAAGAGAAACCTGGGTTTGAAGCCTGTCTTAGTCATTTTTTTTTTTGGTCATTCAACTAGCATTTGTCAAACACTATCTTTCAGGAGCCCTTTTCAAACAACTAGAAATGATTGCTTTGGAAATGACTGTGGAAATGCAAACCACTAAAAATAAAATAGACCCTGACCTCAAGAAGTTTGTACTTCCCTAGGGGGAAAACAATATAGCACAGATAAATAAGAAAATAAAAACGTGTGCAAAAATCATAAAATGTGCAAGAGAAGCAAAGTCTTAACCAGTGCTTTAAATATTCTTTCATTCCCCTGCCACCAAAGATCCACATTTGATAGATGTTGTGGAGAGAGGAAGTGCAGCTAAAACCAAGGCCCCTCAGAGGACAGCAAATGCTTTTAGTGGATATGTCACCTAATTTTCCTTCCATCACTAAAATCAGTGCTCCTGATTTTATTATCAGTAGAGGACTTTGCCTCCTACTTTTCTGAGAAAACAGAGGCCATCTGTTATTAGTTCCCCTTATCTTAAAAATCCTTGACATCATGCCCCACCCCCTCCTCCTTTGTTCCAGTCTGTGATGAAGAGGTGGCCCTATTTTGTCAAGCCCAGGCCCTCAACTTGTTCCCTTATCCCACTTCCTCATGGATCTTGCCTTTTTAGTCATTCTCTCTCTCTCTTTCTCTCTCTCTCTCTCTCCCATCTTTGTGTGTCTACAGGCTTCTTTCCTGCTGCCTGCAAACATACTTTAAGGATGGTCCCTCTCATCTCCAACAAGCTTTCATCTTGCTTTGCCATCTCCTCAACCATCATCCTATATTTTTCCTCCCATTTATTCAAGAAAAGGTTGTCCATACCCCTCACTCACTTGCTCAGATTCTGCTCACTTCTTAACCCAATGAATTCTGACTTCTAATTAGGCTCAAACTGCTCTTTGCAAAGTAAGTTATTGGGGATCTCTTTGTAACTCTTGGCTCAAAGGGTCATTTGCATGGAATCATCTTCCTCGTTGGAGATTGCTCAGTCAGATAATTAAGGTTTCTGGCTCACATCAGTTTCTTCCCAGAATCTTTCTCTCCCTTCAGAAACCTGACTAGAATTTGGCACCATGTATCTTTTCTCTTGAAGATACAAGCAGGAAGACCAGTATCTCTCTTCCCTCAAACTCTCACCAACTCTGCTCCTCATGGTCTTCATGGTCCTCAAGCATGACAAGCCCCAAGAACTCAATCTCCACCCATGGAGAGAGTCTCTTGCAAATAGCTCTTTGAACCAAAAATTATATCTTAATTGCTAAATCCTGTGGCCCCATCTCAGTCTCCATCCTTCTTGATCTCTCAGTAGCTTTTGACCCTATTTACCATCCCAATTCTCGGATACTCTCTTTTCCTTTGACTTATATGAGACCGCTATCTCTGCGTTATGAAACCTACCCTTAAGGAAGCATCAAGGAGTAGCTCCAAGCCAGTCAGTTTATCTTGGGATAGTCCCAGTCACTGAGACCTATACAGGGGTCATCTTTTGTCCTCTTAACAATATGCGTAAATTTGGAACTATGCCCAAAGGGCTATAAAAATGCGCATACCCTTTGACCCAGCAATACCACTTCCAGGGCTGTATCCCAAAGTGATCATAAAAATGGGAAAAGGACCCACATGTACAAAAATATTTATAGCAGCTCTCTTTGTGGTGGCAAAGAATGGAAAATCAAGGGGGTACCCATCAATTGGGGAATAGCTGAACAAGTTGTAGTATGTGAATGTAATGGAATACTATTGTGCTATAAGAAATGATGAACAGGCAGACTTCAGAAAAACCTGGAAAGACTTATATGCTCTGATACTGAGTGAAGGGAACAGAACCAGGAGAACATTATACACGATTACAGATACGGTATCTGTAAGGACTAATTCTAATAGACCTGCCTCTTCTCAGCAATGCAAGCTTCTAAGACAGTTCCAAAAGACTTCATCCAGAGAAAGAATTATGGAGTCTGGATGCAAATTAAAGCAAATCATTTGCTCTCTTTTTTTCCCTTTTTTTTCTTTTTTGGTTTTACTTCTTCTTTCTCATGGTTCATTCCATTGGTTATAATTCTTCTTTACAACTTGACTATTGTGAAAATAAATTCAATGTGAAGATATATGTAGAACCTATATCAGATTACATGCTATCTTGAGGCAGGGGGAGGAGGGAGGAGAAAGAGGGGGAGAAAATTTGGAGCTCAAAAACTTGTGGAACTGAGTGTTATAAACTAAAAATAAATTAAAAAAAAAAAAAACAATAAGCGTAGGGTCATTTTCATATCCCCAGGTTGTTGTTGTTGTTTGTCGTTAGTTTATCCTTCATTTTCGAAGAGGACCAATAACATCACAGGGTGATGTCTTGACTTGCTTGTGAATTGGATTTAAGTGAAGCAGAACTGCAAAAAGTCATCAGCCTTACTCTTCCTTCCAGAGTCATCAAAGTCCAGTGGCAAGACAAAAGTCAAGACAACTTCCTATGTCCCAAGATGTAGTAGGTGGCCTTGTCATCTTCCATGTCTGATCATGCTCTAGGAACTGAATAGCGCCTACTTTGGCCGCCTTCATGGCCATTGGAACAAATTGTTCTCATCCACCTATTCTATTGAGGAGGAAGTCTTTGCGTGCTTGGGGTAGACACCCCTGAACTCACTTATGGGTTTGAGACCCGTTGGTTACCCTTAACCTGCATTAGCTCATCTGCCAAACAGTTTACTGGGTATGGCTGCTATTCGTGGTACAGCTTGTTGGAGCCACAGGTGAGAGTTGGGTGACAGGGGGACATCAAAGGTAGATGAGTAGCCCTGAAAAGGGCTCAGCAGCCCTCACACCAGAGGTGCTGGTCCTCCCTGAACACTCCATAGGAAGAGATGAATGAGTCAATGAATGAATAAAACATTTACTAAGTGCCTACTGTGTGCAAACCATTGGTGATACAAATGAAAAAAGCAAGATGGCCCCTGCTTTCAAAGGAGCTCACATCTTAATGGATAAACAAAAGTTCTAAGTAAAATCCCATTGGTAAAATCACCACGTTGATCAGAGACTAGGGGAACTAAAAGGCCTAAGCACTTTTATAGCGTCATAAATCTAGAGTTAGAAGGGACCTCGGAGTTCATCTATTCAAACTCTTTTTTTTTTTTTTTTGATGAGGAAGCTGAGGCTTAGAGAGAAGTATGAAGAGATTTACCCAGATCAGCTAAGATGGAGTCCTCCACTTGGAAGCCTCTGGAAACCTGCTTCTGACAGACAGAAGAACTGGTACCTTTGTGGACATTTTGCATTAACCTACCCCATAGTTGGGGCAGACTTGACCTTCAGAGTGGAGCCAGAGCAGCAATACTACACTAAGGCTCCTAAGAGGATGACATCTTGCCAGAACCATTTATCTGGGCTGTCCTGTAAGTGAGATAAGACAGTGAGTTCTCAGGATTTTTGTTTTTACCTTTTTTTCCCTTTCAACTTATTTCTTGAGTGCAGGGGAAGGGAGAGGAGGGAGCTCTCCCCTCCCCTCAAGGAGATGCCTTGGAGCAGAAGCTCATGGCAGTTGCATGGGCTTGTCTACAGTTTTATGAATAGACTTTCTCAGCAGCTGAGGCAGAAGCAGAGTGTCAAAAGTTTCTGCTGAAGTGGATGGTAGAGGCAAACATATTCTTGCCTATGTGGCCCAAGACTAGAGTTCATATAAAATATTTCTAGACCTCCAACCTTCCATATACAGAAGAGGCAGGAGCTTGACTGTCCAGGCAGAGGGATGGCCTTGTCATTCCCCTACCCCAAATAAATTGCCTCCAGGATAAAGTCCACCCCTAGCAGAAGTGGCATCTTAATGTGTTTTGAAGGATCAGTAGGGTTTGGGCAGGCTGAAGGGAGAAGGAAGGCATGAAGATTTCCTCCAAAAGCCAGTTATTGGATGGGGGCTAATATTGTAACCCCGATGTTAGGTGAGAAGGACTAGGATGCATAGAAATGGATAAAACTGAAATACTGCAAAGAAAGCCTGGCAGGACCTGGTGACAGATCAAATGTGTTCAGTGAAGGAGAAGGAAGGGCCAAAGTAGATTCCCAGGCTTTCAACATGAGTGACTGGGAAAATAAAGGCACCACTAGCAGCAATGTGGAAATGGGCGAGATGACTTGGGAAGGCCTCGGTTCCCAGAATCGCCAGGCCAGGGGTGGGTCTGAAGGATATCCTCTGATAGTAGGCCCTCAGATTGGATCCTCTTTCTCCAAGCGAATAGGAGAGGTCACAGGATCATAGGCCTAGAACTGGAAGGGACCCAAGAGCCCATCAGGTCCAATCCCTTCATTTCACAGATGAGGAAACTGAGGCAGAGAGAGGCTAAGTGACTTCACAGAGTCATAAATCTAGAGCTGGAAGGAACCTCAGAGATAATCTACTCAAACTCACTCTTTCGTCAGATGAAGAAACTGAAGTTTAGAGAACTGAAGAGAACTACCCAAAGTCACACAGGTAGTAGCACAGGCAGAGCCAAGGATTTGAACCCAGGTCCTCTGACTCTCCATGCAGCACTCTTTAGGTAGAATAGTACAGTGGATAGAGTGCTATCCTTGGCATTAGGAGAGCTGGGTTCCAAAACCCATCACAGAAACTTAGGAGCTATCCGATCAAGGGAAAAACCACTTAATCTTTTTCCACCTCAGTTTCCTCATCTGTAAAATGACTGAGTGGAGTCTATCAGTCACCAAGCGTTTTTCAAAGGGTTACTATGGGCTAGGCACTGTGTGGTAACCCCACCCCCCACCCCCGGGGGACACAAAGGGAGGCAAAAACAATACATTTTAAGGGAGGAGAAGACTCGTAAACAACTATGTACAAACAAGATATATACTGTGTAAATGGAAGGTATAAAGAGGCTTATAAAAGCAGAGATAACCCAGGCTTCTGGGGCCTGCAGCTCTGGGCCATCTGCTTGCTTGGGTGGTTTTCCCTGGGGATATCTATATTTGAATTCTCTGTTCTGGTTCTCTGTCACTCTTTCCTTCCAAAATCGTCAACTCCACAATTACTGTAGAGAGCCAAGTCTAACCCCAGCACCAAAGCCTGGGCTATCCTATCTCTGCTTTTATAGAGGGAGGAGAGAGATCAATTTCCTCTATGAACAAGAGTACTGCCTTTCTGATCCTACAGTTCAAATACCCTACCTTACTGATTGTGGTAACAGGCTGAGAGATGAAAGAGTCCGGGAGGTCATCTCCCTGAAAGCCTTCATTCATTTGCCATATGCTTTATTAAACACCTGTTATATTTTAGGCACCAGAGCCAGGGGTGGGGGTCAGGGAGAGTACAAAGAAGACTAAGACATGCCTCAGTCCCCAAGGAAATCAAAACCTAGTAGGGAAGATTAGAAAGGTACACAGATAAATATAATAAAAATTTTAATTTGATAAGTACAGAGCAGGAGTACAAAGTGCTAAGATTAGATGAGGGACCTTTTGATGTAAGAGTTGGCCCACAGAACCCTTTGAAGGAGCATTTGGACCATTAGAAAAGGAGAGTTTGGACAAGAAATGGGAGAGGAAGTCTGCGACATGGCTAGAGGAGGAGGAGCCCCAGCCAGCCAGCAGGAGAACCAAACAATTCCCTGATATTCTCTGGATAACCTAATTTTTAATCTGGTTTCACAAGTCGACTTCCCTACTAGGAAAGGATATTTCCTCACTATAAATGATTAAACAGCCTTTCTGACTCTCTTTCTGGGAGCTGGGGCAGCATGAGTCAAAAGCTGATTTTCCCTCTTCTACTTGTGCTAAAATGAGCACAAATAATCCAGACATTCCAGTTGGGGGACAAAGGCCTGGAGTAAGTAGGGTAACCATGCAGTTACCTAAAAGTCATTCCAAATTATCATATTACCATATCTATATGTCATGGAATCAAAAAAATCCCATCATTACAGTATTCATTTAACAAATATCTATTAACTACCAACTATGGGTCAGGCAATGTGCTATTTGCTGGGCATACAAGAGCAAAGAAATGAAACAGTCCTTGCCCTCAGGGAGGTTACATGCCCTTGGGAAAAGACAATGTGAAAACAGATAAATATCAAATATATACAAAGGAATACAAAGAGATAAGGGGGAAGTCCTGAGAAAGGGGGATCGAGAGAGGCCTTGTGTAGGAGGGAATGGCCGATCTTGTGTGGGAGAAAATGGCGGTCAACTGAGCTCTGCAGAAAGCTGGATCTTCTAAGCAGGAAAGGTAAGCAAGGAGTGCATTTTTGAGTATGGGAGAGATAGGAGATGGAATGCTGTGGACCAGAAACATCAAGAAGGTGAGTGCGGCTGAATCCTAGAGTGAATGAAGGGGGGTGAGTAACGTGCCCTAACCGTGGAAATGGCCTCCTGGAGCCATGTGGGGAAAGACTTCAAATTCCAAAGAGGGGAGGGTTTGTTTTTGTTGTTGATGATTCGTGTGTTGGGGCTTTTTGTTTGCTTTTCATTCTAGAGGCCATAGGAAGCCATTGGAGAGTTCTGAGCATGGAAGTGAGGTGAAAACACCCACGCTTTAGGAACTTCATCTGTCGGCAATGTCAATCTGTAGGCTGGAGAATGGCTTGGAAAGTCCCACCCTGTGTTGCCCAGGTATTGCAATTAATCCATCTGGGAATACCATGCATATGAATGACTGGCTACTTTACAGGAAGGTATTATCCTTGGTAATAATAGCTGACATTTATGTACAGCTTCCTACATCCCAGGCGCTGCGCTAAGCACTTTACAATTATCATCTTATTTAATACTCACAACAACCCTGGGAGGCAGGTACTGTTATTATCTCCATTTTACAGATGAGGAAAGTGAGGCAAGCTGAGGTTGAGTGGCTTGCCCAGGATCACACAGCTAGTAAGTGTCTCAGGCTGGATTTGAACTCAGGTCTTCCTAACTCCAGACTCAGTGTTCTATCCACTGTGCCAACCAGCTGCCAAGAAAAGAAAAAGCCAGCAATTGATTCTATTCTGAATAGATGAACGGAAATTGGAAAACCCAGAGATGTCCATGTGTGATAGGTCAAATTAGTGAGGCCAGAGACTCCATGCTCAAGGTTTTAGATCACAAGGAGGAAGCCGTGAAGGATCTGAACAAGAATGACCAAGAAAGTATCAACATTAAAGAGGAAGGAAAAGGTTAGATTAATGGATATTAAAATTTCATGGGGAATAGTGCTGGGGAGTTTTCACTTTTTAAAAAGGTTTTTTTTAAAAAAAAAAGAGTTTTCATTTTCATTCTGAAAAGAGAGGCACCAACCAGATGGTGTATTTTAAAGAGATCAGGGCAGAGGAACCAATGAAGCGAGGCCATGAATATAGCACGAGGTCTGGAGTCAAGAAGACCTCAGTTTAAATACAGCCTCAGACATTTATCTGCTGTATGACCGCCTAGTCACTTCACCTCCACCTGTCTCAGTTTCCTTATCTGTAAGTGGGGATAATAATAGTGCCTTCCTTCCAGGGTTGTTATGAGGATCATAGAACTAATAGTTGTAAAATGCTTAGCCCAATGCCTTGCACACAGTAAGTGCTATATAAATGCTAGCTACTGTTTATTATTACTGCAAAAATATAGGCGGGAGCTGATGAGGACATGAATCAGGATCCATGTTTCTGTGAGCAAAGGGAAGGGGACAAATGGTAGAGAGATTGTGGCTGCACTTGAGGACCTAGAGGGCCACAGGCTCCCCACCCCTGTTCTAGGATTTTATGAGATCACCAAGAAAGTACTTGAGGATCAAAGAGAAGCAAGCCCAGGACAAAGGCTAAGGGTGTATCCACAGGTAGGAAGTGGGACATGGATGCCGATCCAGTAAAGGAGATTGGGAAGAAGTGACCAGCCAAGTAGGAAGAAAACCAAGAGAGAGCAGGATCCCCCAAAATGCAAAGAGTAGTGAATATCCAGGAGGGGAGGGTGGTCAGCAGTGTCAGATGGTGAAGAGAGGTCAAGAAGAAGGGTTGAGAAAAGAGGTCCTTGAGTTTGGTCATTAGAAGAACCCTGTTAACTTTGGAGAGATCAGATTCAAATGAATCATTAAACTGGAAGGTAAAAGGCCAGGGGCTGCTAAATGAGGGAGAGGAGAAAAAGCAGAGGTGGTGAGTGGAGATGGCTTTTTCCTAGGAGTTTGACTGTGAAAGCAAGGGCATAGGATAGGTAAAGGAAGGTATAGGATGACAGATAGCGTGAGGAGATAACTGGGTCAAGTGAAGGGTTTTTTAAGGATAGAAGAGAACTGGGAATGTTTGTAAGAAGTAGGGAAGGAAGTAATAGATAAACAAAGATGGAAGATGAGAGAGGAGAGAGAACGGGGTTGATCATGGGAGGGGAGGGGATCCAGGGTACAAGCAGAGGGGATGGTTGTGGAGAGGAGAAAGGCCAGCTCTTCATTAGAGAATGGGCCAAAGGAGGAGGGAAAGAGAGACCTCAGAAGCAGGGAAGGAGAGACCTCAGACGCAGGGAAGTTGGTAAGAGTTGGTTTGGGGAGGCAAAATGAATTCTGTTCTGGTCATGTGGAGATCTAGGTGCTCATGGGGACTCCAATTGTAAAATATTCAATAGGCAGTGTAGATGACTGGAGCTCAAAGACTATGACTGGCTTTTTAGATCTTTGTCATTCACTCCTTTGAGTCATGTTCAACTGTTTGTGACCAAGTTTTGGGTTTTCTTGACAAAGATACTGGAGTGGTTTGCCATTTCCTTCCCCTGTTCATTTGACAGATGAGGAAACTGAGGCAAACAAGGTAAAGTGACTAGGCCATGGTCACACACCTAGGAAGTATCTGAGGCCAGATTTGAATTCAGGAAGACAACTCCTGACCTGATTCCAGGTCCAGCGCTCTCCACTCCCCTAATCAGCTGCAAAGCTGATTATGGCTGGCTTTTTGGATCTAGCAGTCATATATTGAGATGGTAGTTGAATCTGTAAGATTTGATGAGATTACCAAGAAAGAGCGTGGAGAGAGAAAAGCAGAGAGGTCTCTGGTCAGACCCTTTGGGGTCTGATTATCCAGCAAAGGAGACTGAAGAGTAGTCAGACAAACAGGAAGAGAACCAAGAAAGAGCAGCAGCATCAAAATCCTGAAAGGACAATATCCAGGAGGTGGGGATTCAAAGGAACCTCAGAGTATCTTCCCTCTAAGGTTACCTCAATCTACTAGTCTATATCTTGTATGTGCATAGCTGTTTGCATGTTGTCTCGCCATTAGGCTGGGATCTCCTTGAGGGCAGGGACTGTTTTTGCCTTAGCACAGGACCCTGCACATAGTAGGCACTTAATAAATGCTTGTATCAAATTAGATAATAACTGTAAGGCACTTGGCACAATGCCTGGTACCTAGTAAGTGCTATGTAAGTGTTAGCTATTATTGTAGTCATTGGTGACTGGTTGACTAATGTCTGCTTGCTACATTTCACAGCCACAAGCACAAGAGGCAATAGCAGTATCCACACAAGGTAGGAGGTCCTGACCAGGACCTTGTCTGGTCACCTGAGAACAAGAAATCACAAGGAGATCCAGCTGGGCCCTTTGCTTGAATGGCAAACCTCCATGGTCAACAGAGGTAGGAGGGGGGGCTGTTGCTCAGGTTCTGGGCTGGCAACCTGCCAGGCTCACCTGTTGCCTAGAACTTGCAGTATCCATAAGGTCACACACTACCTAGGAGTACCTATTGCTGCTCAGTCACCTCCCACTTCCTATGGCTATTGCTTCTGGTGGACTCTGCTTCTTAGCTTGCTGAGGGGTGGGGACCTCCAATGGCACCTCTGGATCCTCCAGATTCACCCTCTTGCTGCCTGGACACTTTCATGTTGGAGGACTTGTTTGCCTCATATCAGGAAGGAAAGAGTCTGCACAAAGAGATGAGCAGCCATGTGCTTACAGTGACTGGTAGCTAAGTGGAGACGACACCAGGCAGTTGCCCCTCCCCAAATCCAACTCATGGACCATCTCAAAGATCTCCTGACTTGATTGTAGCAGAAAACGCAAGAGGCTGAGACACTGGCAGATGTGGCCTTTTGTACGTATTATGTTTGTACTCTAAGTTCTGTCTCAGCAATTCCTGAGTCATCCGTAGACCGAGAAGACTCACGGTTCAGGGCATCCATGCTAAACTTGCTTGCCTGGAGACAAGAGGCTGGACTAGTTGAACTCTTGAGCCTCCTCCTAGGTAGAAGACTTAAGCGTCCATGCTGTTTGCCTCTGGTATGCTCTGTATGATCTCAGTTCTGTTCACTTTGTTCTTTTTGGCGCCCTCGTCTTCCTCTTTATGGATTGCTATAGACCATCCAAAGTTTCTTCCACGGTGGGGATGTCAGATGTTGAGAGGTAATATGGTGGATCATAAAGATGCCAACCTCCTACTTTGTGTGGCTAATGCTATTACCTCTAGTGGACTCTGCTATAAGATGTAGCGAGGCAGCATGTCAGGCAGTCAACAAGGCTGAGAATCTAGGGGTCTGAGTCTGGACCTCGGCTCTGTCCTTTACTTTCTTTGAGATCCTGAGAAAGGCCTTTAACACTCCCTGGACCTCAGTTTCCCCAATGGTTAAAATGAAGGCAGTAGACTAGATCAGGAGGCTGGCTACCTCTGACTCCACCAGGCTGCCCAAGGGCTCCATGACACTATGACCTCCAAGGTCCTGTTTTGGTACTCTATGTCCTGAGGCCTATCACCTCTAACACGCTACATTATAGAGTCTGTGATCTTTTGTGTTTTAATGTCTCTTCCAGCTTTGATATTCCATGTTCTAAACATCATGCCTTCTGGGAGCTTGTTCTAAAATAGACACCTTAACAAAGTCATGATAATAGCTAGTATTTATATACTACTTTGAGGTTTAAGGTTTGTGAAGCATTTTAGAAATATTATTTCATTTAATCTTCACACTAACCCTTTAAGATAGGAGCTGTTATTATTTGCATTTCACAGACGGGGAACTTGAGGCTGAGAGGTCGAATTACTTTGCCCAGGGCCACATAGCTAGAAAGGGTCTGAGGGAGGATTTGAATCCAGGTCTAATCTGATTCCAAGTTCAATCCTCTAAACACAGTGCTACCTAGCTGCCCCATGAACGGAGTGAATGGTAACAGGACACTGAATAAGGGAATTGTCTCTAAGACATGCTGGTGCTTGGTTGAATGACCAAGGACGCAAATTATGGAACACTTACATTTTTTAATAAAAGGTCCTGCCTCTGGCTGCGAGGGATCCTTTTTGAAGAGGTAGAGGGATGGGCTAGGCTGGGCCTACACTGGGCCTACACTGCCCTACAAGTTAAGAGAGATACATAGGCAACCCCTGCCTAGACAGAGCACTGCCATTTTGAGAAGAAGTATGGCCAGTGAAGAGAGAGCTGCCTGGAGTTACATGGTTAATAACAAGAACTCAAAGCCTGACTCTAACTTCAGACAACAGGAGAACTCTTTATCAGCTCAGCTAACAGGAAGGCTCCTCTAGAATTTCCTGGTGCCCCAACTTTAGGCTACAGTAAGAGAAGAGATGATTCAGGGAACCATGTCAATACAGTGGAAGGAGCCTTAGAATACAGAATGTCAGAGCTGGGAGAGCCCTAGAACACAGCAGGTCAGAGCTGGAAAGGCCTTTAGAATATGCAATGGGAGAGCTGGGAAGGGCTCTTAGAACACAGAATGTCAGGCCTGGGAGGGATCTTAGAACACAAAGTGTCACAGCTGGGAGGGCCCTTAGAACACAGAATGTCAGAGCTGGGAGGGCCCTTAGAACATAGGATGGCAGAGTTGGGAGGGTCCTTAGAACACAGAATGTCAGAGCTGGGAATGCCTTTAGAATATGCAATGTGAGAGCCGGGAAGGGCTCTTAGAACACAGAATGTCAGGGCTGGGAGGGCCCTTAGAATACAGAATGTCAGATTTGAGAAGGCCCTTAGAAAGTGGGAATGTCAGAACTGGAAAGACCTTTAGAATATACAATGTGAGAGCTAGGAAAGGCTCTCGCATATGTCTGACACAGAATGTCAGAGTTGGGAGGGATCTTAGAACAGAGAATGTCAGAGGTGAGAGGAAACTTAGAACACAAAATTTTAGAGTTGGAAAAGGTCTTAGAAGACGGGATTTCAGAGGTAGGAGGGCTCTTGGAACACAGAATGTCAGAGCTGGCAGCCCCTTTAGAACATAAACTGTCAAACCTGGGAAGACCTTAGAAATAATGTAGTTTAACCTTCTCATTTTACATAGGTGGAAACTGAGATCCCATGAGCCAGGTGGCCTATTATTATCCCCATTTTTTTGATAAGGAAACTGAGGTGCAGGGGCCCAGATAAGCACCCTATAGTTTTACAGAGCCTGTGTACCCAGAAGCCAGCGCCTCAGGAACCTCTGGTGCAGGGCCCCAAGGTTAAACAAACAGCAGCTGATAAGGTGACTTCCAGGTTGTGCTGTCCAAGGTTGGTCTGGCTTTGGGGCTGTTTTCCCCACTGGGCGGCCCCTGGTGCAGACAAGGGCTGTGTGTATGTGTATGCTGACACCTGCCATGTCCCTGATGCTGACTGTACACCTGGAGCCTTGGTGTCCTGGTACTGGCTGGGTTAATGGCCCTGTTTATCATGCCTGAGTCATCCCGATAAAGCAGGCTCCCTGGTGACCCCAGCTGGTCCTTTCATTGACTCAAAGCCCTATCAGGGCCACGTGGAGCCTTTGCCTGCCCTCCCCCTCCCTGCCTGCCACTTCCCCAGCCAACCGTGCCAGGGTCATCTTGTTTTTCAATGAATAGGACTTCCCTGGTGGAGTCAAGGTTGTGGGGGCTGGTTCCCCTCCCACCCAAGGGATTATAAATAGAATCAGAAGTGCAGGCCTAAGATGGTATGCCAAGCAGGCAGAGTAGCTGAGTGGAGCCCCAGAGGGAGTGAACAGTGTTAGGCTGGCAACCGCCGGAGTCATCTTTCCCTGCCCAACCTTCCAGCACTAGCTCACTGCCCAACCATGAGCCTGGGTGGATCGGCTACAGGCTCCGGAGCATGTGAATGCCAAGGTGGAGACAGCCAACATGCCATTCTGTATTCCTTGCTGAGCCAGTCTCAGGGCCCATCGCCTCATGCCCAATGCCTCTGTGCCCGGCACCGCACAGTCTGCCTCCGTGCTCCACAGCACACCTGTCTGGCTGCAGCAGGTGTGCTGGCTAAGACTGTCGCTTTCCTGCAGAACTTGCCCTCCTTTGGCTTGCTGCCCCCAGGGGACCAGAGGCTGCTGCTGGCCAACTGCTGGGCCCCCCTCTTCCTTCTGGGGCTGGCTCAGGATGCAGTGACCATCGAGGTGACTGAGATGCCAGCCCCCAGTATGCTCAAGAAAATTCTGCTGGAGGAGAGGAGCCCAGAACCCCAAAGACCCCAGCCCACACTTGCAGGTGTACATCGACTCCAATGCTGCCTACACACCTTCTGGAGTCTGGACCTGAGCCCCAAGGAGTATGCCTACCTAAAAGGAGCGATCCTCTTTAATCCTGGTGAGTAGAAGCTCCCTGCCTCTCCCTTATCCCACCCCTACATCCCTTTTAGCTAATCACCTCAGCACACCTTAGGGCCCATCTGGTCTTTTTTGCCTTATCTTCACATAGCCAAAGCTCCTATGGGGAGCCTAGGGGACAGAAGCCCCTATGTTCAGGGAGAATAAGAACTTCCAAACTGCCAGGACTCTCCCCTCCCACACACCTCCTTAGGAAAGGAAGCAGCTTTGGGAAGAGGGAAGAAGGAAGAAGTTACATCACCATGTGTATGGTGATGGAGAGGTCTGGAGCCACTGGCAAAGCATCGGACAAGATGATCAGCTCCCCAGCCTCTTAGCAAAGCCCTGGCCTGGCTGTGAGAGGGAAAGAGTTAATATAGTGAAGTGAGAACTGGATTTGGAGTCAGAGTGCCTGGGTTCAAATGCTACCTCTGTGGCATTGGGGAAATCACTTAAACTCTCTGGACCTCAATTTTCCTCATCTAGAGAATAAAAAGGTTTGGCTTGTTGCCGTTCAATCCTTTTCAGTCATACTCAGCTATTTGTGACCCCATTTGGGGTTTTCTTGACAAAGACACTAGAGTGGTTTGCCATTTCCTCCTCTAGCTCATTTTACAGATGAAGAAACTGAGGTAAACACGTTGAAGTGACTTGCCCAGGGTCTGAGTAGTCTAGTAGTCTGAGGCCAGACTTGAACTCAGGTCTTCTTGACCCCAGGTCCAGCGCTCCATCTACTGCACTGCCCAGCTGTCCTCAGGTTTGACTAGATAGCCTCTAAGCACTCTCTCAGAACTAAATCCTATGTCCGATGAGGGAGATATAATGCAAACGTTTTTGGAGCCTTGGTCTTAATAATAGAGAGAGAGACTACAGGCATGTGGAAAAGTCATAAAACAACAGACAAGTTCCAGTTATGATTATAGGACTTTTTACATAAAATGCTGGACAGAGAAGAGTGTGTTAAGTTGACCCAAAGTCTTTCTGGAAAGGGATCTCTAGAACAATTTTGAGACAGTGAAGAGAGCCCTTAGAACACAGAATGTCAGAACTGGGAGGGGCCTTAGAGGGAAGTGAGGAGAGAAAATAGATTTTTATTTGCAAAAAAAATTTACCTCCCCCCCCCAAAAAAAAATCCCCACCATACACAGAATTTCAGAGGTAGAAAAAGGCCCTTAGAGCACAAAATGTCAGGGATGAAAAGGATCTTAGAACACAGAGTGTCAGAGCTGGGAGGGCCCTTAGAACACAGAATGTCAAAGCTGAGAGGACCCTTAGAACAGAGAATGTCAGAGCTGGGAGGGACATAAGCAATCCCCACTGAGTACAAGCCTCTTATATCCCAGATGGAAAAGCAGAATTCCAGAGACTAGAGAGAACTGACTTTGCCAAAGTTAGCCAGAAAGCTGGTGGCGAAGGCAGGTATGGAAACCCAGCCCTCCAAACTCCTTCTCCAGTGTTTTCCCCATCACACCTTGCTGCCTGTCAGAAGGAAGTACTGGTTTACACTCTCTCCTCTTTCTTCTTTCACTACAGACACACCGGGTCTGCAGACTGCTTCCTACGTGGAAAGCCTGCATCGGGAGGCAGAGCAGGTGCTTCGGGAGGCTTTGGCACTCCACCACCCTGTGGACCAGGGCTGCTTTGCCCGAATCCTCCTTGTGGCCTCCACCCTTAAGTCCATCCCTCCTGCCCTGCTCAGTTCCCTCTTTTTCCACCCAATGTTTGGGGATGCTGACATCACCAGCCTCATTGTGGACATGCTGTTCTTGACTTAACTGGTTCCTCTTCCCGATTCCAAATGCATCCAAGACACAGAGGCACCTCACCCAGGCTCCACACAATGCAGAGACTCCGTTAGACTTGTCTGAGAGCTTGCTCTGTGCCTCTCTGGATGGGATCTGGCCTGCCTCAGGGCAGGGACTCACTCATTATGCCCAGCCCTGAGCATTCTTCAGATCTAGGCTCTGTACCCCACCTTGATAGGTGCCAAAGCCAGCCGAGCTGGGGTGGGGTGGAGATGCTTACTGGCTCAGCTCTGTTGCTGGGTTCTCATAGACTCACAGCTGGAAAGGAACCCTGAGGACATCCAGTCTAGGATAGGAATAGGAATTCCCTCTGCATCATGGGCGTTTGATACAAGTGTGATTTGATGCAAATCTCCACTCATGATCTTAAAAACTTCTAGAGACGGAGGAATTCATATCTTCCAATCTACTGGTTTTGAGGGCTTGAGAATCAGTCAATAGGAAAATAAGGGGGGGAGTGGTCTAGATTTTATTAAATTCACCAAATATGTATTAGGTACCTACTGTGTGCCAGACACTGCATTAGGTGTCAAAGATACAAAAACAAAAAGGAAATATATCCTTTGCCCCCTATGTAGACTACCCATGTGCTGAGAGCATTCCACACCTTAGAAATTCCACTCTCCTTTTCTCTCCTCATCTTCTTCTCACACTCTATTATCTAGGGGTTTTTAATTTTTTTGTGTCATGGACTATTTTGACAATGTAGTACAGCTTTTCTCAGAGTAAGGGTTTTGTTGTTTTTTTTTTTTAAATTCACAATTGGAGAAAACATTAAATTTCAGTTAGCAGTTAGTGAACATAAAGATGCAATTTTTTTCTCATCCAAGATCATGAGCCCCCTGAAATCTATTTGCCCACAAGAGGATCCATGGAGTTCAAGTTAAAGATCCCTGCTCTACATCTCTCCTGAGATTGGCTAGTCATGGCCAAGTCTGTGCAACATTCTTCAAAAATGGACAAAATTAGACAAAAATGTGCAAAAATTTGAAACAACTCCCTTTTACCAAGAGTTCTCCCACCCCCAATGATGTCCCTGGAAAGTTTACTAGCCCAACACTGATGTTTAGGTTCTTTGGGGTCCCTGCAACCCCACTGTCTGGGGGGAGGGTGTTTCAGTTTCTTTGAACCATCTCCTTCAGCTTCTTCCTACAGATACCAAAGAGAAAAGAAGTATCTTTCCACTTTGATCCTGGAGGGTGGTCAGAGTCTCCCTTCCCAACATGACGACTGTGAAGCTGGGCTGTTCATTAGCCAAGGCACCCTTAAACTTGTACAGAACTAATTTAAGTTATTGATTTTTATAATAAAAGATTTCATATCCTTGAAACTCAAACTCAGGTGTCTCTATGGGGGTAGAGGGTAGAGTGTATATTATTGTCCCTGGCCCCTGCCCTACCACCGTTAGAGAGAATTTATGAGAGATCCTCAAAGTTCTCAGACATTGATCAACAGAGAGCTCATGGTATTTGGTTTAGGGACTTGGAATCATATTGAGACAGGCATACGGCTTTGTCTGCTGCTCCGTTGGGGAGAGCAGGTGACCAGGGCAGAGCTGGGGCCACAGTAACCATGAGGCTGCCCAACATCCTGCTCATGGGCACACCAGGGCTTGGAAAGACCACACTCACATCAAGAACAGAACTGATGTACATTAATGTGGGTGATTCAGCACAAGAAGGACACATATTATGGCTTTAATGAAGAATATGAATGTGCCATTTTGAATGAAGACAGAGTAGTTGTTGAGTTAGAAAATAAAATGAAAAAAGGTGGAATTTTTGTTGATTACCATGGCTGTGACTTCTTCCCTGAACAATGGTTTCATATGTTTTTTGTGCTTCAAACAGATAATTCTGTACTATATATAAGACCTGAAAAGAGGGGATACAGTGTAAAGAAACTGCAGGACAATATTGGGTGTGAAATTTACCAAATTCTTTATGAAGAAACCATGGCCTCCTACATGCGTGGAATAGTACACCAGCTGCCCAGCAACACACCAGAACGAGAGAGTAATTTAGACCAGATAATGAAATGGATGGAACAGTAGATAAAAGGTAATAATTGAACCTTGAGGGCAAAGCATGGACTTTCGAGACTTTCCACATGATGGTTAAAGATTTTCTTGATGGTTTCCCCATCTCCATGCAATGGAAATTAAGACAACATAAACCAAATTTTACTCTCCAGGACTGCGTTGTAGAAATGGCAGTGGATAATGTATAAGGCTGAGTTATGATTCAATTGATTTTGTTTTCTCCATGAGAAAACTGAAAACGTCCAATTACAGTGAGTAAGATATTAAGGACTTTTTAAGTTTAGGAATATTCAGTACTCTCATTGATTTTGGTTAACTGTTAAAGAATAAGCAAATTTGAGAAAATAGGTGGAAATCTTTAATATTTGACATAAAAAAGAAAATGAAGGCTAGGAAGAACTACTGACTCAGAAATAAAAGAGTCTGAGGACAAAGGTATAAACATTTAAAAAAAAAAAGATAGGCACACGGTATGGTAGATATATGACTAGCCTCAGAGTCAGAAAACCCTAGATTCAAATCCTACCTCTGAAACAAACTGGCTACAGTGACCCTGGGCAAATCACTTAATCTCTTGGTGCCTCAGGCAATTCCTGAAAACTATAAATTACTGAGGACTTTTAAAGACAGGGAACTGTGGTAGTGCTGAAATGAATGAATTATGCAATAATGAATAATGAAATAATAACAGAAATTAATTAGATAAATACCCAGAAAAGTCATAGTCAGGACTTTAGTACAATACCGAATGTCTGCTCTAGAACGGATCTTACCTAAAACGTAGAATGTCAAGGCGGGGAAGGACCTTTGAACACAGATTATGGGAGCTAGGAGGTCCTTAGGGATAACCTAATCTAGCTTTCTTATTTACAGATGAGGAAAATGAGCCCATAGACTAGGAGACGTTTAACTTGCTTTAGGTCACCTAATTAGGCCGTGGTAGGATCAGGACTCAGTCCTACATTTCCTGCCTTGCAGTCTGGTTCTCTTGACATTCCACCACACTTTGACATGACTAAACTTGGCATTTTGGGGAGTGAGCAGAAAGGACAGTACTATGAGCAAAGCTGAAAGTGCATACTGTGGAGTCTTGTAATTTAAGATGGGAAATATGGTCTGTACCTGTTTCTTTGTATGTGCGTTGTCTTTGTCTATGTTTTGTGTGCTTGTACATCTGTGTCTGGCCTATGTGTTTGCATCAGCGTGGCCGTGAATATGTGTTTGTATGTGTCTGCTGTGCCTGGGAAACCAGAGATCCTTTGGGGAGTGCTCTCTGCCAAAGCAGCTGATAGGGCCAGTTCACGGCCCAGGTCTGGATATGGAGTCTATGGTGGCCCCTAGGGGTGGGGTCAGGACAGTTTCCCAAGGGAAACAGCTCAGGGACTATGTGAATGACCTCACAGTGAATGACCTTTCCCAGGAGAATGATTAACAAAGCCCTGATTGAGAAGACCCTAAATCTTCCTGGTAGTGTATGGGCCAGAGCATTGACCTGCCCTGGGAGTCTGCACTAATGGAGAAAAGAGATGCCCAAGATGGAAGAAGCAGACATACGTGGGGAGGAGCATGTGGCAGGGTCATGCAGCAGGTAAGGGAAGATAAGATGTTCAGAGGTCTAAGCCTGGACAGCAACTCTATCCCTCTTCCTAGACCCCCCTCCCTGGGAAAAGAATAATAGGAAAGGTTATTCCCCTGGTCAACCTCCTGTTTTTGGATCCTTTGTCCTGATGTGTGCCCCTCACAAGCAGGATAAAGTCCATTCCCCATGAACAGTGAGGGGGAAGGGGGGAACAGAGATCATTGAAAACTGTAGATAATAACCAGGTATGGATAATGTTAAAAATGTAGATAAACTTCAAACTACACCCCACATCTGTTTAGTTTACAAATAATCTCGTGTGTCTGTGTGTATATTGGGGGAGAGGTGGCAAGGAAGGAGATGTAACTGATTCATCTTCTTGACTCTGCTGAAAGACCATGAATATGAATATATTCCCAAAGTAGCTGCTGGGCAGAGAAGAGGGATGATACCAGGCAGGGTTGGAGGGCAGAGGCCAGAGAGGCTGCCATATTGGCTAGAGGTCCATATTGGACCTTAGAAGAATTCCTCCCCCTGTCCCACTCCTCACCTCCCAAGGAAAGTTTCCCGTAGTGAGAACTCCTCTCTAGACCCAGGTCTAGGACAGATAGCCAACTCTGGGAGACTTCTCCTTCTTCTGGACTGTCTTGGACTTCACCCTTCCATCTCTAGGGCCTTTGTCCAGTCTCGGGCTTCTCATTCCCAATTTGGGAATGGGTTAATAGAAGTGAGTCATGAAACTCAGTGGAAAGCCTGGGGCTATATACGAAGATCTGAGTGTCTTTTACAAAGAAATAATAGCTAAATCCATGTTTACTGAGGAGGTTACCAATCTTTGGCCACATTGAGAGAGGCATAGGGAAGGGGGAAGAAGGAGAAAACAAGTATTTATTAAGTGCCTACTATGTGAAAGGCACTATGCTAAGTTAGCACTTTGCAAATACTATGTCATCTGATCTTCACGATAACTCTCGGAGGTAGGTTTTTACAGTTTAGGAAACCTCATCATACTCTATTAAACGACTTGCCCAGGGTCATATTGAGTAAATGTCTGAGGCTAAACCTGAACTCGAGTCTTCTTGATTCCAGGCCTAATGTTCTATCCGATATGCCACCTATCTTCCTGCATAGAATTCAAGATTAAGGACCCATTACACTCTGTATTGGTCAAATGTCATTAAGGATATTGAGTTTGGTTTTGGCTACCACATATTATTGCAATCCATGGCCCGTTGTCCTCTAAAGACTCTGGGCTCACATGGACCACATCTGATCCTGGAGACCTAATCTGTGAGGGGTCAGATATTATCAAATGAGATAATATTTGGGAAAGCGTGCAGTGTAGAGCCTGGCACATAGTAGGGCTTAGTAAATGTTCCCTTCCTCTCTTTGGCTCTTTGCCCCTGTGTGGAGTTACTCCACTCAAATCCTCAAGTGGATCGCCAAACATTGATTTGGTGGTTCCCTTTAATAATGCAGACCACAACTCCTCCATGTTTGCTCATCCTGTGTAACTTTTGTTTATGTTCTCCCATGAATTCACCACAGGGATCTTATATTCTCTCTCTCCTTCAGTCAATGCAAAATGACAAAATGTGAGGCACTGATGAGCATTCTTGCTTATGCCCTCCACAATAGCCTCATTGAGAATGCCCTGAATTCATGAATAGATGGTTCACATAAAATATCATATAGGTGGGAAAGTAGGCTGTTAGTCATTCATGTTTTCTCATTTGTCATTTTGGGGCATTATTAAGGCTCAAGATTTTTTTCCACATCTTTGGTGCCTTCCCTTCCTCCAGGGGCCCTGCCAATGGCCTCCTTGCCTCGGTATCTCCTCCAGCACAAAGTTCTGGATATACTTGACCCAATCTAGCTGCTTTCCCCACCTATTCACTTTTGTTCCATTTCTACTTCCCCTATAAGAACATCTGAGGCTGTGATGTCAGGATCTGAAAGTATGGTGGTCTTACTGTCCTCAATGGCAAAAATAGTTTATTCTTATGCTATTTATAGATATTTTCCATTTTTCTTCTATTTGTTGTCCCTTTTCTATTTTCATCCTTAAATGCCCTTGGGATGACTGAAGAAAAAACTCCAAAATAAACCTTAAGTATAGCTCATGACTAAATTTGTCCAAATGTGAGGAATAGGATCACAGACATCCATGGTAGCAATACATTTGGGTGGGAAACAGCCTTTGTCTTACCCCACAGAAAAGGCAAAAAATGCAAAGGATTGGAAGGAGCCAGTAAAACAGATAAAATATATAAGCCACTCCAAAGGAGTTACAGGAGCCCCAAAACAGAGAGGGAAACAAACAAAGTACTCAAATAACCAACAAATTCCTCCAAGAAGGCAATCAAACCTTGCAACTGCTGAATCAGCAATGCTCCTTCCCATCAGACTCTTAAGTACTGCCATTGCAACGGTTCGTCTGAAGAGACCAATGTGGATGCACAGGGCAACCAACTTAGATTTTAATAAGAAATGTACAAAAAAATTGAAGCAGTGCCAAGTAACAGAAGATGAACACACAAGAATAGTAGTCTTGTCAAAATAACTTCAGGAATGCTAAAGTTCAGAATAAGATTTTTGTTGAGGAAAGTTAAGGACAGCAAAAGGATTTTGTCTTTCTCTAGCTATGTTGGGAGAAAATGAAGGATCAAAAGAAGGAATAGGACCTTTATTTGGGCTAGATGGGACAATGACATTTCCAACAGACAGAAGGCAGAGGGGACTAACTCTTGTTTCCTCTTCTCTGCAAAGGAAAATGACCTTTACACTAAAAACGACTGAACAAAAATGACTAATAGGGAGTTGATACTCAAGATCCAAGATAAGTAGGGAGACAAGAAGAGTACACATAGCTGTACATCAATTATTGGTAGAATTCTAGAATGGATCATACAGAGACTACTGCTAAATGTTGAGAAAGGCAAATATGGCTTCAGAGAGCCAGCCGACAGGTCATACCAGACTAACACCATTTCCTTTTTGACAGGATTATTAATGAGTAGATGAGGCTATTGTTGTGGATATGCTTTATTTATATTTTGGCAAAGCTTTTAACAAAGTATCATACTATTTTTGTGAAGTAGTTGAAAAGATATGGATTAAACAATCGGAGGGATTCATAATTGACTGGATGGCTGGACTCAAAGAGTACCTGTTAATGGTTCGATGTCAACATGACAAGAGTAAAATATCTCAGGAATCTGCTTAGCCCTCTGGGCTATTTAATATTTTTTTTTATCAATGACTTAGATAAAGGCATAGATGATATGCTTATTAAATTTGCAGATAACACAAAATTAGGAGAGGTAACTAATGCAGAGGATGGATCCTGACAGGCTAGAATATTGGTTTGCCTCTAATAAGATGAAATTCAATAGAGAAAAATGTAGTCCTTCTCTTGGATATATAACAGGGCTTTGAGCCAAACCTGAAGTGTTTTGTGTGTTGCTATGTTTGTAGAGAGAGATGTGACTCCTAATTACTGGAGACAATACTGAGGTAAACTACATACCTGTGTAAGAGGTGGAGTTTTGTGACAGGGCTTCCAGAAGCTCTTTGAGAGAGAATCATAAGGAGAGACTATGAAAGCTGAAGATATGTGGAGGAAGCTGGTTCCTCAACAGGTCCCTGATTTCCATTTTGCTTCTCTAGAGACTTTGGAGAGTTTCTATTGAGTGAGATCAGGTACTCACTCGTGGCTTGAGCTAAGATCTCACCTCTCTTCCACCTAAAGAGTTCATTCATGATTGTGTATTCTTTGATTTAATCTCATCTATATAATATCTCTGATTTGAATAAATGGGCTCATATGCTAATTGTTCTTTGGAATGGTTCTTCATGTAACCACCCTTTGTGAGCCAAGCTGGTAGAGGGCTACTCCCCTCCATTAGGGTGACCAGGGAAACCATTTTTGTCCCAAATCTATCGTACTCCTAGACTAGAAATATTTGGTGGTAGCCGGGAGATATCATTCTAATCTGATACCATCGCTGAGAAAAAAGAATATCCAGCTTCAAGATGCTCCTGTGATTTGCATCTAATAAGCTAGATTGCTAAAAATATAGGCATAAACTGTCCTGGGTCAAATTCCAAAGATATCCATCCATGCTGCCTGAGCTGTGGCTGTACATTTAGACAACCCACGTAGACACACATATCATCTGTATGTGTATACATATTTATACATGTGCATATATAGGACCATATGTGTATATATGCACGTGTCCATGTATATATGTGGATATGTGTACCTATACATGTGTGTACATGTATGTAGATATATGTAAAATATCAAAGGTACAAAAAATCACTATCTCAAGTATAAGGTGTGTGGAGAGATGGTAAGACAAAAGGTGATCTGAAGGAAGGGAATAGTGGACTTCAAATTCAGTATGGTGTGATAGGAAAAAAAAAGTCAATGAAATCTTGGGCTAAATTAAGAAGGACACAGCTTCCAGGAATGGGGAATTAGTACAGTAGTACTGCCATACTTGGCTCTTTTAAAAACTCATCTGAAGCACTATGTTTAGTTCTGAGAACCATAGTTTAAGAATGATATTGACAGTGTCACTCCTCTGGAGAACCAACTGGGATGGTGAAGGAACTGGGTATGTTTAGTCTGGATAAGAGAAGACATAGTGGGAACATAATGGCTGCCTTCAAGTATTAGTTATTAGAAAGATCTAGGACTCTCACATGAAAGTGGGATTAGATTTGTTCTGATTACTTACATCACAGGGTATAAGTAGGAACAATGGGTAGAAGTGGAAAGTGTCGAATTTAGGCGTGATGCTATTTTACTGAAAATAGTGTCTCAACTTTTTTGTTCATTGTGTGGTTTCTCTAAATCAGGGCTTCTTAAACAGTTTCTACTCATGACCCTTTTCCCCATTTTGACAGCATTTGTTGGCTCATGGTGACAGCATGCGCAGTGCAAGGTGTTCACGCTTTGTGTTCAGAACCAAGGCTGCAGTGAAGTTGCCCAATGCAACATGGGCAAGCGCCGCCAGAAACACCTCAGATTCATTAAGCGTTTGATTTTTAATTAATTTTTGGTCGTTGGGTGTTCAGAAACCTTTTACTGTTGCCAAATTTTTGGGTCTCAACCCGCAATTTAGGAAGCACGGCAAATAAAGCATATCATCTAGAAAGAGATAGTTTTGCTTCCTTTTGGTCTTTTCTTATCCCCTCGATTTCCTTTTTGCTTATCGATATAGCTAGAATTTCAACACTACGTCAAATAATAGTGAACTAGTTACGAAACCTTACTTTACCCATGATCTTATTGAGAAAGCTACAGTGTTTCTCCATTACAAATAATGCTAACTCAGAGTTTTATAAAGATTCCTTTGATAACACTGAGAGATCTTTTTTATTCCTGTACTTTTTAACATTTTTATATAAATTAGTTCCGTATTTTGCCAAATATTTTCTGTATATATAAATAAATATTATAAATATACAATATTACAAATATTATTATATTATGTATAATATAATCATTATAATATAATAAATAGCTGCTGTCTACTGTCCTCTACAGCACTCTCCTTTTTTCCCCAGTGAGTTTGGCACCAGGCTCATAGTCTTTCTCTCCTCCTCACTTCCTGTGTTTCCATGAGGAGACTTCAACATACATATTGATACTTCCTCAAACACCCTAACCTCATAGTTCTTCAGCTTAATCATTTCATATGACTTACTCTTCCTCAACCACTCACAAAGATAGTCATACCCTCGAAGTTTCCATCAATTACAAATATACCACTTCCAAGTTCACAGACTCTGAAATCCCTTTATTACAGTCTATTGCCATTCCACCTTTCCCTCTGCCTTGCAACCTCAAACCCTGTTCTTCTTCCATACTGTGCCCTTCAATGTCTCAACCCTTTAGTTCTTTCGAGGCCATTAGCCCTACACTCTCCTCCTCCTTTTCCCGTCTTGACTGACCTTTCGGTGAACCAGTTCAACAGTCCGATGTTCTCTTCTCAAGTCCTTTGACCTCTTACCATATCACCAACTTTGTGCTGCCAAGCCTCAGCCTTGGATCACTCCCACCATCTATTGCCTGTGTTCCTGCATTGGTTGATTGTTGTACTTCGTGCTCGAAGAGAACCAAAATGACATCACTATGTCGGGGTCAAGGTACGGTGTGTCTGGCTGTGGCTGATCTGACCAAATACAGGCTCGGAAGGTACCAAAGGTCAGACACAAACAGTCCATAGGAATATTTGGAGTGGAGATGTCTCTAAATTTGTGCATCTCAAGTTTCTTTTGGGCTACTGCAATTCTGTTTTGCTCATAGAGCACAGCACTTTCTTGGATGTGGGCATACCATGCTAGACAGTCTCGTGCCAATGTTTCTCATGTCTCACAATCAGTTCCAAAGTTCTTCAGGAAGACCTTGGGTGTTCTTGTACTGCTTCTTCTGAGTGCTTGCCTTTGGTGAGAGTTCTCTGTAAAATGGTCTTTTAGGCAAACATATGTTTGGCATTTGAATAGCCCATCAAAGTTGTGCTCTCTGCAGTAAAAAGTCTGAATCCTTGGCAGTTTGGATCAAGAAAGGACCTCAGTGTCTAATACCTTATCTTGCCAGGTGATCTTCAGACTCTTCCTAAGAAAATTCAAAGAGAAGCAATTCCGTTTCCTGGCATGGCACTGATACACTGTTTCACAGACATACAGCAATGAGGTCAGCACAATGGCTCTGCAGACCTTCAGTTTGGTAGGGAGCCTAATACCTCTTCTCTCCCACATTTTCCTTTGGAGCCTCCCAAACACTAAGCTAGCTCTGGTAATGCTTGTATCAACCTCATCATCTATGCGGACCTCTCTGGAAAGTATACCGCCAAGGTAAGTGAACTTACCCACAGCACTCAAAACTTCTCCATTTTCAGGGAATGGCCAAATGAGTTGCGGTATATGAGTGTAATGGAATGTATAAGAAATGATGAGCAGGCAGATTTCAGAAAAACCTGGAAAGACTTACATGAACTGATGCTGAGTGAAGGGAGCAGAACCAGGAGAACAGTGTACACAGTAACAGCACCAGTGTGTGATGATCAGCTATGACTGACTTAGCTCTTCTCAGTACTACAGTGATCCAAGACAATGCCAAAAGACTCATGATGGAAAATGCTACAGCCAAAGAAAGAACTGTGGAGTCTGATTGCAGATCGAAGTGTACTATTTTCACTTTAGGGATTTTTTTTCTTCATGGTTTTTCCCTCTTGTTTTGCTTCTTCTTTCACAACATGACTAAAGTGGAAATATGTATAACATGATTGCACATGTATAACCTACATCAGATTGCTTGCCATCTTAGGGTAGGGGGAGAAGAGGGAGAAAAATTAGGTACTCAAAATCTTATTCAAAAATGAATGTTGAAACTGTCTTTACATGTAATTAGAAAAAATAAAATTCTATTAAAAATGTCTCCATTTTCTGTAATTGATGTTTCCACATATGGATGGTGTGGTACTGACTGGTAGAGAACTTCTGTTTTCTTGGTGTTGATTATCAGGCCAAAATTAGCAAAACTAGCAGAGAATCAATCCATATTCTGTTGCATCTCAACCTCAGAGGCTGCATTGAGTGCAAAATGATCTGCAAACAAAAAGTCATACACCAGCTCTTCCTTCACTTTAATCTTGGTAGTCTTTTCAAATTCAGTAATTTACCATCAATGCAGTAGCTGACCGTGATGCCACTTTCAGCCTCATTGAAGGCATCTGACAGCATCACTGAAGACATCATGCTAAAAAGCATGGGAGCAAGCACATGGCATTCCTACATGTGTGCTGCTGAATGAAGCTGAAGAAAATCATGAAACTGCTCACTGGTGGGCTACAAATTTATATTACATAACCTCAACTGGGCACTCACTGCTATAAAGCAATCCTTTTCCACCTTCCCAACTAATTCACTATGCTACTCACCTAGTGGCTCTCCCAAACTTTTTCATCCCTCTTCACATCTCCCATGGCTCCTCTTGCTCCAACCATCTCCACTGAGAACCCTTCCTAAAGTTTTACTGGAAAAATTGATGCCATTGACTAGGAACTCCCTCTTCACCCCCCCCCACCAACTCCTAATCTCACATCACTCACATGCCTTCCACCATTATTTCTGCCTCTTCCCCATGTCATATGAGATGACTGTTCTCTTTTACACGCACAACTGATTCCATGACATCTCATCTCCTCCAGCATATTGCCTCCTCTATTACCCCATCACTTATTTTCAGTTTCTCCCCCTCTATTGGCTGCTTCCCTACTATATTCAAATATGCCTATGTTCCTCCCCTCATACTCAGAAAAATCTCACTTGATCTATCCATCCCCACTAGATACTGTTTCATATCTCCCCTCCCTTTTGTGACTAAACTCCTTGAGAAGACTCTACAATAGTTCACTCTACTTCCTTTACTCTCAATTCTTAACTCTCTTGCGGTCTGGCTTCTGACTTCAACATTCAACTAAAACTGCTCTCTCCAGAGTTACTAACCATCTCTTAATTTCCAAATCTAATGGCTTTTTCTTAGTTTTCATCCTTCTTGACTTTTCTACAGCCTTTGATGATGTTGATAACTCTCTTCTTAATAGTTTCTTCTCTGTAGGTTTTCATGACACTGTCTTGGATTTCTCCTACCTGACACCTCCTTTGTCTCCTTTCCTATATCTCCATCCAGGTCAAACCTGGTAACTTTTGAGTGTCTCCCAAGACACCATCCTTGGCCATCTTCTCTTCTCCCTCCACAGTATTTCTCTTGGTTATCTTATCAACTTCCGTGGGTTCAATCATCATTTCTATGCTAGTGATTCTCAAATCTACTTATGCAGCCCTAACATTTTTTCTGTTCACTGGTCTCTCATCTCCAACTGCCTATTTGATAGAACTAGATGTCACACAGACATCTTAAACTCAACATATATCCAAAACTAAACTCATTCCCCAAATCTTCTCCTCCTCCTAAATTCCCTATTACTGTTAACTAATTGGTGACTCTTGCTCCAGTTACCCAGGTTCTTAATGTAGCTATCATCTTCAACTCCTCACTCTGTTACCCCTCCCCCCATATCCAATCTGTTGCCAAGGCCTATCGATTTTTACCTTCATAACACCTCTCACATATGCCCCTGTCTGTCCTTCAACATTGCCACCACTCAGGACTGATCTCATCACTTCCTGCCTGAAATTTTGCAATAGCCTAATAGTTGGTCTCCCTGATAAAAGTCTCTCTTCACTACAGTCCATCCTCCAGTAAAGTACTGATCTATGTTACCACCATACTTCAACTCAATAAACTCCAGTGTCTCATCACCTCCAAGATCAAATAAAAATCCTCTGTTTAGGTTTTAAAGCCCTTCATAACCTGGCCCCAACTCCCCGCCTCCACTCTACTAGTGTTCTGACTCACCATTTTATGGTGTATGGTGTATGTTCTTACTCACCATTCTATTCTTACTCACTCTGTGCTCCAGTGACACTGGTCTCCTTGTTGATTCTTGAACAAGACGCTCTGTCTCCTAATTCCACAAATTGTCGATGGCTGTCTTCTGTGCCTAGAATGCTCTCCTTACTATCCACCTCCTGGATTCCCTAGCTTCCTTCAAGTCCCAGCTAAAATCTCACTATCTGTCAGGAGCCTTTCCACATCCTCCTTAATTCTAATGCATTCACTCTGTTGATTATTTCCAACTTATCATTTATGTAACTTGTTTGTACGCACTTATTTGCCTGTTAGATTGTTAGCTCCTTCAGAGCAGAGGCTGTCTTTTGCCTTTCTTTGAATCCCTAGAATTTAACTCAATGCTTGGCATATTTGTTGTTGTTCAGTCATGTACAACTCTTCATGATCCCATGGACCTATGATGCCAATACTGTTTATGAGGTCTTCTTGGCAAAGACAGTGGAGTGGTTTGCCATTCTTTCCCCCGGAGGATTCAGGCACACAGAGGTTAAGAGACTTGCCCAGGGTCACACAGTGAATGTCTGAGGCCAGATTTGAAATCAGGTCTTCCTAACTCCAGGCCCATAGATCTTTCCACTGAACCACTTAGCTGTTTGGAATATAGTTGGGGCTTATTAAGTGTTTATT
Source organism: Phalanger gymnotis (assembly GCA_028646595.1). Classification (NCBI taxonomy): domain Eukaryota; kingdom Metazoa; phylum Chordata; class Mammalia; order Diprotodontia; family Phalangeridae; genus Phalanger; species Phalanger gymnotis. Next base: position 767,460,641 of record CM053622.1, read on the forward strand.
GACTGACTGATGAACTATTCTTTAGATCTTGACATAAATCTAACCCAGTAATGATGAATATTTTTAAAAAAAATACATTATTGGGGGTAGCTAGGTGGCACAGTAGATAGAGCACCAATCCTGGAGTAAAAATGTGGCCTCAGACAGTTACTAGCTGTGTGACCCTGAGCAAGTCACTTAACCTTGATTACTTCCCAAAAGAAAAAATATATATATATTATTGTAGTAATTTTACTAATGTTTTAGTACCAATATTCATTAGAGATATTGGTCTATCAATGTCATTCTTTGCTTTATCTCTTCCTGGTTTAGGTATCAGGAAAGGAGTTTAGTAGAGTGCTTTCTCCACTATCTTATACTTCTGGGGTTCTCTTCTAGTTTATTATCTTCACTGTACTGGTATCGTTTAGTCTGAGCTGAACTATTCTCTGTTGGTTCTCCACTGAAATTCAGCTTCTCTGAAGGACTTTCCTCTTTTAGATCATCTTTCTTAGCTCTTTTATAATTGAAACATACAATAATGGCCATCCTGTCAACCAGGAAAGTCTTCAGGCACTAAGTCTGTCTTTCTATACTGCCTTTCTTCTTCCTCAGCTGCTACCCTTTGAATTCAGTATACTCTTGGAATTAGTGAAAGAAAATTCCTTTCAATCCAAGAAAATCATCCTTGGGGAATTCACTCAGCAAGAATAGGAAAGGGTAGCTAGCAGCTTTTGTCTTGACCACCCATGAGCCCCAAACATGCTGATCTTCCTAAAACCGAATGAGTCCCTTCCAACTACAGGCCATTCCCCTATATTCCCCTCCTTCCTTTCTAAACTCTGCCTAACACTCCTTCTGTCTTTTAGGAGTCTTCCCTGACTAATCCCACAAAGTTTTCTTTATTCTATTCTTGCCCCCTCCCAACTCATACTCCATTATTCCAACACTGAGGAGGTTTGCTCTATTCAGCCCGAATATACATAATTGCGTCTGCTTCCTGATTGTGTCAGGTTGTTCCTCTCACTTTCATACTAGAGCTCCGGCTTGGAGAAATCCCCAGGGTCCCAGGGCTTTTCCTACTAAGGACGCTGTGGGGGAAAATGGTGTACTGCCTGATGATATGAGGCAGACAGGAGTGCTCAGAGCAGATGGAGTATTCAGGGTGTGACTAGTCAGAAAAGTGATCAAAGAAGACTATGTATTGAAGTCCGCCTACCACCCATTTAAGCTATATGGTTTCTAGGAACAAGTCAAAGACTTTTTTTTTTTTACATCAGTCTCTTCTAGAGGGAAGACAGGCTTGAGTCATAGCCAAGGTCAAGTGCTCCAGAGTCAGCTCATATAGTGTTTATAGCCTGACTCCACTTCCTCAGTGGAGCTTCATTGCCCTCAGCTCCAAGCCAGGGGACTGACTCACAAACAACTCCAGGCAGGGGAGGAGAAAGACTTAAGTTACTGAGTCAGGTTCGTCCCTGGTTCCTTGGGAAACAAATATCCTCATCTTTCTATTCATCATCTTCATCACTACCATCAAAAGCATTTTGTAAAACACAGAAGCTAGGTGGGACTCTAGAATATAGACCATCAGAAGTGGAAAGTTAAGAATAATGGCAAGTTAGAGTTAATTTAGAGCTAATCTAGTCCACACCCCATCCCCCAGTTTGGGAGATGATGACACTGAGGTCCAAACAGGGGCAATGGCTCATCAATGTTCACATAAATTTGTCGTGCCTGGTTTGGGTTTGTTAGTAAGAACTCAGACTGTCTTGAGACCAAAAGCGTCACTAATTTTCCAACACAGCCCCTTAGGATCCTATTAGAGAAAGAGGCCAAGAGGAAATGGGTTTGAGAATTTCAGGTTTTGAGGTTAAAGGAAGCACAGAGGAGGCAGCTCTGACTGCTGCAGAAAGGTCTACAAGATGGTGTCAATATATTATAACGTAAGGAGTAAAATGGCTTTAAGTCCTGGGGCCAAGCAGCTTCCCCAGCTGCACCTCTCTTCAACCTTAATCCCTAGTTGATTAGCACCGCAATCACTTCCATTATGAGGTTTGAAAAGAATTTCAGCCTTGATCCACTCTGCCCACTCCTAAGTGAAGTCACTAGAATGATCTGAAAGGCACCTGATCTAGTGACCCATAGGTTTGGTAGGAATTAAAAGAAATTAGAGTCCATAACTGATATGAATTTGGACTGAGAGCCCCTAGCAAGAAAAAATAATTTAAACTTTAGACTAAAATTTTAGACTTTAAAGTACCTACTGATGGCTCTAGTTCAATGGCTGGGTGTTGCCTACTGGGGTATGTGGCAGTTAAAGGTATAGTGGAACTATAAGATGAAAAACTGGCAGACCACGCCTTCGTCTTAGAGCTGGGCTTCTTAAACTTTTTTCTGACATGGAACCCTTTGGCAGTCTGGCAAAACCTATATACTCTTACTCAGAATGTTTTAAAATGTAAAGTAAAATACACATGATTACATAAGAAACAAATTATATTGAAAATATTTATATTGCCAACCAAGTTCATGGAAATCTTCTCTACCCCCACCTCCCACGAATCTATCTATGGACTTGTGGGGAAAAGGGGGTGGGGGTGGGGTGGGACAGTATGAATATTTGTTCTAAAAAAAAACCTCCTAACCTAATTAAATGACCAGCAGGTGGCAGGAGAAACAAGTCAGTATTGATACCAACAAAGCACAGCACATTACCCAAACCCAACACGGAATTATATGGATCTAGAGCTGGAAGCCATAAAAAGAGGCCATTTAGTTTGATTCCTTCATTTGACAGATGTGAAAACTGAGGTCCACAGAGGATAAGTGCCCTACTTAAGTTAGTGTCACAGACCAGTTGTCGTTAGTCCGTTTTCTCCTACACCTCAATTATTCCGGATTTTAAGCCGACTGGCTTCTGAGATACTATTTGTCCGAGTTTTATGTTTCCATAAATGTGCCACTCCTTGATCGTCAGTAGCACTGACGTTTATGAAGTGTTTTTCGATTCTCAAAAGCATTATATATACATTTTCTATTTTGAAACTCACAACAACCTTGCGAAATAAGGGCTGCAGATAATATTACCTTCATTTGCCCAAAGAGAAAACTGAGGAGGAAATCAACTAAATGAAGACTAACATCACAAGAGTACTTTTGGGGTCGGATTTGAATCCAGGCCTCCCTAACTCCGTCCATCACTAGATCTATTCCACTACCTGGCTTATTTCTTTGGTGCGTTTGCTTCCCTGCTGATGAGCGGTAAACATTGGGAAAGTATATTCTGGCTCCCATACCCTAACCCCATATCTTTAGAGAACCTTTCTTGTCACTTGTTTGGGCGATGTGGTCGATTAAAAACCTTTTGCTTAGAATTAATCTTCTCTGGACAGCCTACTCAAAAGAAACGCATCGGTGGGGGCTCCATGAGTTAGTTAAAGGTGTATGTGGCTGCTGTCCAACAAGGTGCTTCAAAGCTATTCCAGCTTCCAGGGTACCCAAGCGTCAGGTGTTCCCCCGGCGCTGGAGTGAAAATGACAGTGATAACAAAACCAACGCCCCCTGTCTCTGCCCGGCGGCTCCACGCGCCAGTCTGGTGGGTTACTGGTGGAGGGAGGGATAGGGAGGCGTTTGTGTAAGATTGTGAACCCATTTGACGTATGAGGAAACAATTTTCCAGGAGTCTGTGAAGCCGCTTCCTCCGATGCGGCTTCCTGGCCTCCAGGCGGCGCTCCAGTCCAGACCTTGACCGCTTCCGCGGCTGCTGGGGTATTGATCCCCGGATTTCAGGGTCAAGGAACTGACGTAACCTCATCTCTGAACCATGATCCTCCAGTTCCACCACCTCCTCTCGCGAGAGGCTGAGCCGGCGTGTCATGTGACTGCCCAAGATGGCGGCGCCCGGTGCGGCCGAGACTACGGCTCCCGTGTACCTGGTAGTGAGCGGGATCCCCGCGGGCCTGCGTTCGGCCCAGCTGAGGAACTACTTCAGCCAATTCCGGGAGCAGCGCGGCGGCCGCGACGCCGGCTTCCTCTGCTTCCACTATCGGCACCGACCTGAGCGGGCGGTGGCTCCGGTTCCAGTCCCCCCAACCTCGGCCCCGGCCCCTGCCTCGGCCTGCGATCCTGCTCATTTCCCAGCCCCGGCCGCCCCGGCCCTGTCCTCCAATCTGACTGCGGCTCCCACTTCGTCCTCAGCCCCAGCCCCTCCTGCCACCTGCTGTTGCGTGATCTCAGTGCGGGGGCCGGCCCAGGCCGAGCGGCTCCTCCGCATGTACTCGGGCCGCCCTTGGCTCGATTCGCAGGGGAACTGGCTGCCCGGACGCTGCCGTATCCGCAGGCTCCGGCTCCCCGTTCAGGAAGCAGGTAAGGACTGCCCCAAGGGCTGGGACCTAGGCGCCCCAGTCTGTCAATTAGCAAACGCTTACTAAGTGCCCACTATGTGCCAAGCTCAGTGCTAAGTTCCAGGGATACAAAAAGGGTCTAAAGACAGTTCCTGCCCTCCAGGAGCTTACAGTCTAACGAGGAAGGCAGCATGCAAACACAGAGCAAGCCATATACAGATATATACAGGGCAGAATAGATGGCTTAATGAAGAGAGCACTGGGCATGGAGTCAGGAAGATCTGGATTCAAAATCGGCCTCAAGTACTTACCAACTGTGTGATCCCCAGCAAGTCACTTAACCTTTGTTTCCCATAATCCACTGGAGAAGGAAATGGCAAAGCACTCCAGTACCTTTGCCCAGAAAGCCCCATGGACAGGATGGTCCACAAGTTTGAGAAGAGTTGGACAGGACTCGAAAACAACAACAATGCCATACACAGAATGAATAGGAAATAATTAACAGGGAAGGCCCTGGAATTGGGGGTTGGGTTAGGTTTCCAGTAAAAGACAGAATTTTAGTTGGGACTTAAAGAAAACCAGGGAAGTCAGTAGTCAGAGTGGAAGGAGGAAAGCCTTCTACTCATGGGCAACAGCCAGAAGGAGGGCTTTTAGGGGAAAGGGAGGAAAAAATATGAGGTCATAAGATCACAGAACCAGGAACTAGCAGGAGGGATGCTAGCCATCATCTAATCCATCAATCCATCTAATTTGACAACTGAGGTACAGGGAGGGAAGTCTCTTGTCCAAATGATAAGGGTACAGTGACTCAAAAATAGAGGCTTAATAAATGCTTGTTGGCTAGCCTACAACTAAGTGGTCAAGATGAAATGTAAACTTTGATCATCTGACTCCAAATCTAGTGTGCCCATCACAACATACTCCCAAGAAGGACTTTGTGGAAAAGCTGTTGGGTGCTTCCAAAGAGCTGTCCAAATGCTGACCGTACAACAGGACTGAGATGTTCCATTTTCTTAAATAATTCAACCTTGTGCTCCTGGTGACTTGATATCTTGGAACACAAGCAGGCAGGAGTCCTGGCACACCAGGATAGTATTCTAGGTCTAGAGAGAAGAACTAGAGATAAGAAGACAAGCTGGACACAATACCACAATATATTTCCACCAAAAATTAAAGTAGTTTTGGATTGAGGTGAGCCACCCAGGGGGCTTCTCCTGGGCTCATCCCTCCTCCCCCCTCCCACTAATGAGCACTAATCAGTGCTCATCACTTCTCTAATAATTCCCTTAACTAGGGGAAGTGGCAGGAAGAAATGGGAGTTTTAATTTCTTCCCCTCCCCGCCATGGGAAAACAGAATTCCATAGACCCATTGAAAAATGGACCTGGAATTCATGAAGTGACCTTTCACAAGCCACCTACTCTCTAGCCCAGTTTCCTCTTCAATAAAAAGAGAGGTTTAGACCAAATGATCTCATAAAGTCAAAGGCCTCTTCTTGATTCTCCCTCTCATAAACATCTTGTTCACCTAATTTTATTCAACCAATCTATTACTGGGCTTGGGGGACCGTGGTAGAGACTGGGGAGAAAAACAGCAGCAGGACATAGACTTTCCTGAAAAGATTACAGTCTAATGCAGAGCTTCCCTAAGTGGGTCATACCGCCCCCTGGGCGGCACTGGACCAATCCAGGCTGTGGTAGTAGCTTTGGGTACCACTGCGGGCGCTGAATAAAAATAAAAGGGTGGTGGAAGCCTAAGGAAAGAAGAGGAGAAGAAAACTTTGAAAAACCGTTTGTATGCCACCCTGTACCCTGACATTTGGGAGTTTCCAGAAATCCCCAAACATGTCATTTTGGTGACCCTATATGAGGAATCACCTGACTGCACCCCCCTCAACCCTTTCTCCAGTCAATACCTAAAGGCACTGTGGAACATTTTATACCATTTTATATCATTTTTGTAAGTTCAATAAGACTCAGGGCCTGAACTAATTAACCAGAAGAAAAGCCTGATCCTAATAGTCTCTTTGTTCTCTGAGTAAGGTCAGAGATGTCTCTTATCTTACTTCAACACGCTCAGAGCATTCCTTTCTCTGTCCATGGCCATTAAGGGTGAAAACCTTGACCCCAGACACTATCTTGAATTATGTGACTTTTCCTTATCTTGATATTTTATGGGCATATACTATGTTATGGAATGTTAACGGCAAATTAAACACAGAGATCCTGGGTTTAATTTCAATTGACACCTTGTCAACTATCTGATTTGTTGTATTTACAATCTATTCCATTAAGGGAAATCCTTGTCTTGTATCATAATTGACATACATGGGGGTCATAAAAGTGATGTAATGCAGGCTGCTGTGTTGAGACTAAAAAAAATGTATTTAAGCTTACTCATTTCTTTGTTTGGGGAATCAGACTTAGTCAGGTGCCCATGCATGCATGTATCTGCTAAGTTTAAAGGAAATGAATAAATAAATAAGCAATATGAATTTTTCTATCAAAAAAAATTTAAAAAAACTGTTTGTATGTTTCATCTGTTGTATACTAGAGTCATAGTGATTACATTATTTTCCAAATAAACACACAAAATACAAGTTATAACCAATGAGTGGTCAAGTCTGCCCACAGGTCTTAACAAGCAAGTGTTGGCAGACGAGCGTGTGTTGTTTACAATAGAATACTATGTGGTTACATGATGCAATATTATCAAATATCAATAATATCAAAATTTCAATGCAGGAAACCCCCCCCCAGATTTACAATAAATTATTAAATTTAAGATGCATCATATTTTGGAAAAATATTTTGTTGTTTTGAAATGATGCAAATTTTTTTAAAAATGTTAAAGGCTTAAAGAAAATAGATTTCCGGGGGGCGGAGCCAAGATGGCGACCAAAAAGCAGTAACTGGCGTGAGCTCCCCACCAAATCCCTCCAAAAACCTATAAAAAAATGGCTCTGAACCAATTCTAGAGCTGCAGAACCCACAAAGTGGCAGAGGGAAGCAGGGCCCCACCCCAGGACAGCCTGGATGGTCTCTGGGTAAGGTCGGTCCCACACGGACCTCCCAGCCCCCAGCTGAGGGGAGCGGAACTGAGCCCAGCGCGCATGGCGCGAACAGACCAGACGCGGACCTACCAGACCAGGAGACGAGCGGAAAGTGCCCTGGCATCCCAAAATACTGAGCTGTGGCATGTACCAGACCTCTCAACCCACAAAGAGCAAAGACATCAGAGAAGGTTAGTGGGAAAAGCTGTGTGACTGAGTTTGCGGTTCTGGCCATTTGCCCCTGGGGCAGCAGAGGTGGGACAG
>CM053622.1:767468777-767513236 GCA_028646595.1 Phalanger gymnotis
GGGGAACAGGGCAACCAGAATGTACGCCATCTTGGAGTGGGGGGGGGAGGAAATGGGGAGAAAATTTGTAATTCAAACGCCTGTGAAAATCAAGGCTGAAAACCAAACATGTCAAAAATAAATTTAAAAAAAAAAGAAAATAGATTTCCAGGGGGGCACAGAGTAATTTTTTTTAAAGGGTGCAGTAGGCCAAATAAGTTTAGTAACCTCTGCTCTAATTCGAAAGATACATATGCTCAGAACTGATACATGACAGAGTGGGTAAATGTCAAGGAGAGGTCCAGGGAATATGGAATGAGAAGTCTGCAGGGGAATCTTCATGAAGAGGTGGCATCTCATTTGGGCCCCAGAGTTAGAGCCAGCAGGGACCTTGCAACTTTTCTTATTCAACCTCTTCATTTTTCAGATGGAAAAATTGAAGTCTGTCAAGCTTAAGTAATTTTGCCCAGGTCAGATAATTGGTAGAGCCAAGATGTAAACCGCGGCTGTCTGGTGCTAGGAGTGCAGATAGTCAGTTCCAGGCATGGGGAAAATCTTCATCCAGGTGTGTTCCTGGCCACCTTGAATCTATTGAATTTTGTGCCTCCCTAATATATTTATGTACTATTTTGTATCATATGTGTGTGTGTATATATATATATATATATATATATATATATATATATATATATATATATATATGTGTGTGTCTGTATGTGTGTGTGTATATATAGATATATATCTCATGTCCCCTTTAAAATGTCATATCTGTAAAGTTCTTAGCACAGTGCCTAGCACATTTTGTTGTTCAGTTTTTTGGTTGAGGCTGACTCTCCATGACCCCATTTGGGGTTTTCTTGGCAAACATACTGGAGTGGTTTGCCATTTCCTTCTCCAGCTCATTTTACAGATGAGGAAACTGAGGCAAACAGGATTAAGTGACTTGCCCAAGGTCACATAGCTAGTAAGTATCTGAGGCCAGATTTGAACTCAGGAAGATGAGTCTTCCAGACTCCAGGCCCAGCACTCTATCCACTGTATCACCTAACACATAATGATAGTTTAATAAGATGCTTGTTTCCTTCTCCCTTTTTCCACCCCTCCCCCCCTTACTTTGGCCAGAATCCTTCATAAGAAAAGGGACCACCTTATGTAGTATCTTCCCCCCTCACTCCCCTGGCCCATATAGTGCTCTGTTACTAAACATCTGTTGAATTATATCCTCTAGGTCCGCCAATTTGTGATTCTAGCCCAATTCTCCCTCATTTGACAGAAGGTAAACTGAGATCCAAAGGGGGAAATGAAATGCCAAAGACCACACAGTGCCTTAGTGTCAGAATGGTGACTAAAACTCACATCTCCACACTCCTTGTACATGTTTGCCATACTTATAAAGCACATTATTTGCCTAAGGTTGGTTGGTTGGTGTCCTTCATTCTCCAAGAGGACCAAAGTGACATCACTATGTCAGGGTCCTATGGTAGCTGATCAGACCAATACTAGCTTGGAAGGCTCTACCACACACAGGTCAGGCACAAAGAGTCCATAGGAACGTTTGGAGTAGATACGGCTCTAAATTTGTGCATTTCATGTTTCTCTTGAGCTGCTTCAATTCTGCTTTTCTCATAGAACACAGCACCTTCTCTAGTGAGGGCACACTATGCTAGGTTGTCCTGGGCCAGTGTCTTCCACATCTCACAATTAATTCCAAAGTTCTTCAGAGACACCTTGAGAGTGTTTTTGTATCAATTCTTCTGACTTCTGTGTGAGCATTTGCCTTGTGTGAGTTCCCCATAAAGTAGTGATTTAGGCAGACTTACATTTGGCATTTGAACAATGTGGCCAGCCCATCGGAGTTGAGCTCTCCGCAGTAGTTTGAATGCTTAGCGGTTCAGCTTGCAGAAGCACCTGTGTCCAGTACCTTCTCTTGCCAGGTGATCTTTAGAATCTTCTTAAGACAGTTCAAATGGAAGCGGTTCAGTTTCCTGGCATGGCGCTGGTAGACTGTCCAGGTTTCACAGGCATACAACAACCAACCGACCAACTTGCCTAAGGTACAAAAAATCTGGCCAAGGGGTTTAAAAGCAACCTATGAATTCAGAGCTGTGGAGGTGGGAGCTAATTTCATCCTCGTGTCTACACGTGATTACTGGTGTGCCTCTGTTTCAAGGTTTTTTCTCATCTTTTTTCTAAGGTGTTGATCCCTTTCCCTTCAAGACCCGGAAGGAGCTGCATAGAAGGAGGGCCGTGAGTGAAGCCTTCACCCTGGCTGACCTTGAGCAGCTGCCGGAACTGAACCCTCCAGCCTTGATGCCCAATGGGAATGTGGGGACCCCAATGCGTATCTTCTTAGAGCTCATCCGAGCCTGCCGTCTGCCCCCCCGCATCATTACCCAGCTGCAGCTACAGTTCCCCAAGACAGGCTCCTCCCGGCGATACGGCAACGTGCCCTTTGAGTATGAAGACACAGAGACTGTCGAGCAGGAAGAGCTGGTGTACACAGCCCAGGGGGAGGAGATCCCAGAAACCCATCAAGGAGCCTGTCCCACAGCCATCACAGCTGGGACCCAAGGAGGGCCGAAGGAAGAGGAGGAGGAGGAAGAGTCTCATTCAGATGATGTGAGTTCAGTGACATCGTCATGTCCTTGCTGACCATACCAGTCACTTATTTATTAATTACTGTTGTTAATACGAGTATTTTGATGTGTGTAGCCCTTGATACTTTACAAAGTATGTTCTCTGATTTGATCTGCACAGCTCTCCTGAAGTTCAGCAGTACCAGCACAAATATACCCCTTAATTCTCAGGAACTCTTTCCAGTGTAACGAGTTGCCCAGTCTGTCATAGTTATGGATTTCTAATATTAATAATAGTAACAATGATAATAGCACTTTTAGGAATTGAGCCTTCCAATAGTCCTCTGAAGCACATGCTACAATATTGTTGTTCAGTTTTTCAGTTGTGTTCAACTCATTGTGACCCTGTCTTAGGTTTTGGGGGTTTTGGGGTTTTTTTTTTTTTGGCAAAGATACCAGAGTGGTTTGCCATTTCCTTCTCCAGTTCATTTTACAGATGAGGAAACTGAGGCAAACCGGGCTAAGTGATTCGTCAAGGGTCATACAGCTAGTGTCTGAGACTGGATTTGAACCCAAGATAAATTTTCCTGACTCCAGGCCCAGACTTCTATGCACTGCACCACCTAGTCTTATATTAATAATGAAGAAACTTAGTCCCTAAAAGGCTGTGACTTTCTCTTGTCACCCAGCTTATAAATGTTAGAGGTGATTAGAAATTTGAAACCAGCTCTCCTGAGTCCCAAGTCCAGCCCTCTTTCTTCACCATCATACTTTACTTTTCCATAATGACAGTAAAAGGAAACCAATTTTAATTGGCTGACTCGGGGAAAAAATAAAGAACATGAGCTTCTGGTCTTCCTGATGAAACAGGATGAGAACACGGGAAGCAGAGAACAGTTACTGTATTTGTCTGACACATTCGTAAATGGCTTTAAAAGAAAATAAATATAAGTAAATGCTTTAAAAAATAATGTCCATTATAGGCTGTTATCCAGTGGTTTCACATCATAGAGTTGCAAGGGAGGGAGCTCAGAAGTCACCAATATAATAGGTACTCAAATCCTGACTTATCAGTTACAGTGGAACCATCCTCATTGAGGAGTCATCGCCTTCTGCTTGATGACCCCAGTGACTGGGAATTTTCTGCTTCCAGAGGCAGTTTATCCCCCTTTAAGACGAGCTCTGATTGTTGGGAGGCTTTCCCTGACATCAAACCTAAGTCTGCCTCTTATGGCCTTCACCCATTGCTCCTGGATCTGCCCCCTCAGGTCAAGCAGCAAAAGACTAATCCCTCTTCTGTGTTATAACAACCCACTAAGTCCTTGAAGATAGCAGTCATGTATCCCCCAGGCCTGATATGGGCAAACAGTAGGCCCTGTGCTAGGACCGCTATTGGTACCATAGTCGTAGTGAGTTTGGGTAAAAGGAAGTCAGGGATAGTTGAGTGTAGGTTGAGGTGATGGGCAAAGGAAGGTCTCAGCTCTGAAAAGGTGGGGCTGCTGGTGTCTTGAAAAGCCTCTCAAAGGAGACAGCGTGTAGGAAGCATGTTGTAAACTTTAAGGCACTAAGTAAATGTCAGGTATGATTATGATTATGATCAGAAAGGAAGGGGAAGAATTAAATAAGGGGAGGGAGAAAGGCAATAAATAAATAGCCTGAGCAAAAACCTGGAGGTGAGGATGGGACTGGCATGTGCAGGGAACATGACAGGGCCAGCCTGGCTAAAGTGGGGGGCCTATATTAGAGAGCAGAGGGAGATAAAGGTGAATTGATAATAATAGTTCATATATCTATAGCATTATAAAGTTTACAAAGTATATTCTGCACAGTCACCCTGTAAGGTAGGTACTATAAATGCTATCATCCCTACTTGATGGAAAAGGAAACTAAGGCTGAGTAAATGATTTCTCTAGGGTAATATGAAGGCAGCTAGGTGGTAAAGTAGAAAGAGTGTCAGGCCTGGAGTCAGGAAGACCTAAGTTCAAATCTGGCCTCAGACCCTTACTAGCTGGGTGACCCTAGACAAGTTGCTTCACCCTGTTTGCCTCAGCTTCCTCATCTGTAAAATGAGCTGGAGAAGGAAACCACTCCTGTATCTTTGCCAGGAAAACCCCAAATGCGGTCACAGAGAGTCGGACACAACAACCACAACAAGGTAACATAGTTATTAATGTCAGGATTTGGACCCAGATCTTTTGATTCTTAGGCTATCATTCTTTCTGCTTTATTATGCTGCCTCCTTCAGGTAGCAGGGTGTCAGGAGGGATGTGGAGGCCAGACAGGCCTGCCTCCCAGGTCAGTTGTCCCTCTGAGAGAAGCCTAAGAATGTGGAGCGAGCCTTTTGTGTCCTTGGCCTGTTTTCCCTGTCCCCTTCACCCCTACTGTCCCTTGCAGGACAATGACACATGCGAGGAGTGGGAGCGGCATGAGGCATTGCATGAGGATGTGACGGGCCAGGAGCGCACGGCCGAGCGGCTCTTTGAGGAGGAGATTGAGCTCAAATGGGAGAAGGGCGGCTCTGGGCTCGTGTTTTACACAGACGCTCAGTACTGGCAGGAAGAGGAAGGAGGTAACAAGGCTTACAGCTCATACTTATTCAGTAGGGGTCTCTGTCCATTACTTCATCTGACCCTTACACTGCTAATCTAGTGGGAAATGCAGGGCAAGGATGATCATCCCTGTTGCACAGGTGACAGAATAGGGGCCTGGAAGAGATGGATCACTCTATCCATGGTCACACTGCTATCAAGTGCAGAGCTGGGTCTGAAACACCAGTTTTCTGGCCATAAGGGCAGTGTTCTTTGTCTGAGTTACAGGGTGTAATTACACCTGGGTCCTGAGCAGCAGGGGAACAGGTCTGTCCCTGGGATACCCATGAACATCAGCTTTACTACCTAAGTGCTTCCTGGGGATTCTGTTCAACACATTTCCATTACACTTTACTTACAACCATCCTGTGAGGTCAGTTATTTGCATTTTACTTTTTAAATATTTTGTTTTGGCATAGTAAGCCAGCCTAAAAAAAAAAAAGACACAAACACGCATGACCATATAGTCTTGAATACCACTGAGAGTGTAAAATTCCTTTTTGGTCTAGACCTTTGATTTCATTATGTGGCAAACTCCCCCCATCAGTGCAGACAGAGGTCTCTTTGGTAATGTATCCCTTTTTCCTCTCTTTCCTTTCTTCTTTCAAGATCTTCAAAATATGACAAAACCATTCTCAAAGTTTTTTTCTTACGTAGTTCTCTCTATGGTCCTTGATAACATTAGAGTTCTGAGGAGACACTTGTACCATTAGAATGCAAACACTTGATCGGTATTTAGTTTCTGTTGGCTCTCGTGTTTCTGTTTCAAAGTTTTGGTGCAGCTCTGGTCTTTTCAGGAATGCTTGGAAGTCTTCTATTTTATCAAAGGTCTACTTTTTCTAAGTTATTCTTGGTTGTAAGATATTATCTTTTGCCTTTTGGAATACCCTGTTCCAAGATCTCTACTCCCTTATGGAGGTAGCTGCTAAATCTTACACGGTCCCGATTGTGGTTCCTTGGTACTTGAGGCTGCTAGCAGTATTTTTCCTTTGGTCTGGAAGCTCTGGATTTTGGCTATGATGTTCCTGAGAGTTTCCAATGCAGGGTTTCTTTCAGTAGATAATTCTATTTGCATGTTGCTCTTTGGTCTAATAGATCTGGGCAATTTTCTTTCATGATTTCTTGAAATATTATATCCAGTCTGGTTTGAGGCAGGGGCAGGGTGTATGTCATAGTTTTGTGGTAGTCCAGTGATTCCCAAATTATCTCTCAATCTGTTTTCCAGGTAGGTTGTTATTGATATGAAATGCCTTACATTTTCTTCTAATTTTTCTAGTCTTTTGACTTTAGTATTTCTTGTTGTCTTGGGGAGTCATTAACTTCTATTTGGTTCATTCTAATTTTCAAAAAGTCTGTTACTTGGGTAAGGTTTTGAAGCTCTTGGCCTAAGCAGTTAATTCTCCTTCCAAGTGTTTCCTCCAAAGCTCTCATTTCTTTTCCATTTCTTTCCTCTAGCCCTCATTTCATTTATAAAATCATTTTAACTCCTTTAAAAAAATCTCTCACATCATTTCTTTTAGGAATTCTAATTTATCCTGTTTCTGCGCTTTTTTCTTTGAGGATTTGCCTGTAGATGTTTTGGAGTCATTCTCTTTTTCTGGGTTTGTGTTTTGGGCATCTTTATTATAGCTTTTTAGTATTTGTTTTATTCACTGTTCCAGCATTATTTACTGAATCAGGATTTTGTGTCAGGGCCTAGTATTTTGTACTTCTGGAGAAATGTCTGGGCCGGGTTTGGTACTGCCTTGTATTCTGGGGTCCTGCTGCTGCTTTCTCCAAATGTTGAGTGCTCAAGGATCTCAGAAGCAGCTCAATACAAGGATCTCTGTATCCACTACAGGACTCTGCAACCTTTTAACTTTGTAATGTATTGTTTGTACTCTGGAGTTAACAACTTAGTATCAACATTGTCTGCTGTATTATCAGAGTTTTGTTGCCATTTAATGATGTTTTTAATTTGCATAGTTGGAGTAAGCATGTATGTTCTTTTGGTATATTTGCTTTTGTCATTCTGTGTATCACTTTATACATGTCTTCCCATTTTTCTTTGAATTCATATTTATCATTCCTTACAAAGCAGTATTTCATAACATTCATATACCACAATTTATTCAGCTATTCTCAAATTGTTGGGCATGTGATTTGTTTTCAAATTTTTGCAAAAAGAAAAACAAGGCAAACTTGTAACAACTATATAAAAAATGCTTCAGATCAGTAGTAATACAAGAAATGCAAATTAAAACAACTCTGTGGCTTTGACTTGCAATAGTGGCAACTACAAGATGGGCAACAGTGACAGCAAACAAAACTGGAAAATGTTGAATGAAGGGGCTTTAGAAAGCCTCGTGCGTTGTTCGTGGAACTGTGAATTGTTTTAGTTGTTTCAACTGTTCTAGAAAACAATTGAGAGTTACCCTAAGAAAGGCAGAGATATGAAAAGGACCCATAGGTAACCAAAATATTTATAGCAGTTCTTTTATGGTAGCAAAGAAGTAGAAATAAAGTGGGTGCCCTTCAGTTGGGAAACTTCTGGTGTACGAATATATAATGTTATTATTGCTCTGAAAGAAACCAAAAATATGAGGATTTCAGAGTTGGGACACAATGTATGAACGGATACAAACTATCTGCATAGTGACCACAACAGTGTGTAACTGCCTCACTTCTCTTGATAGTGAGGTGATGGTATCATGAGTATGTATATATTCTTAGACATGGTCAGTGTATCTGTCTTACTTAGCTTTATTCCAAGGGAGGCTTCTATTCAGGGCTGGAAGTCGTGATTGGAAAGTCATGGCAGTTGTTGTTTTAAAGCATCAGTAAACTTTTTCTTAAATAGCACAGAGATATTACCCGTCCCCCCCCAAAAAAGTCAAACATTCCAAGAGGCAGAGGGCATGCATTCCAGGGATAAGGAGCAGCCTGCAGAAAGTCATGGCAATTGCAAACGTATTAACCTCCCTTGTTTCTACAGATTTTGATGAACAAACAGCTGATGACTGGGACGTGGATATGAGCATTTACTATGATCAAGGTAATTGGCCAGGCAGGGCTCTGGGGTGCAAGTGGCCTCCTTGCCCTCCTCCCCCCAATCCAATTCCCTGCCCTGCGTAGTGTGGGATGGGATCAGGGAGGGAGTCTGAAGGTAGCAGCTGTCCCTTTCCCCACATGGTTTGGTGAATGGTCCAGCAGGGGTCCTCTTTTTATGATTTTCTTGGGTTTTAATCTTTCCATTTCTAAAATAAATGTGCTTTGGAAACTGAGGAAGTAGAGGCAAAAGGAGGAAAGAGCAACAGGCCCAAATCTCGGTCTTAGAGGGTAGCAGTGGTCCCATCCTTGGGAATTACCCCCATTCTGAGTAGATACACTGAGTCCTGAAAAGCCCTTAGCTTGGTAGAACTGTTCCCTTGTCCTCTCAGAGTTTCTGGTCTGGTTACACAGTCACTCCCTTGAGGAAGCCCAAGTCTGATGGGAAAATATAGCTTCCACCCTCAGGCAGTCCATATAGGCTGAGGAGGATACACAGTCCTTGTTATTTAGCATAACCTGGTCTGAAGGGGAAGGAAGTAAGACACTCCCTGCACTCAGAGACCTGCTGGTCTAATCAGGAAGAGGTAACAGACACATGCAACAGAAACCAAAACAAGAGAAATCTAGCCTCCCCTGCCTCTCCTGTACTGAATGCATCTTTGGCTAGGACATTAGCCTCTTTCTAAACTGGGCTCTGGCTTCTCAGATGGAGACAAGGATGCTCGTGACTCGGTCCAGATGCGCTTGGAACAGAGACTACGCGATGGCCTGGAGGACGGCTCCGTGGTCAGCCACCCAGTTGGCACCTTCGAGCGTCACACAAAGGTGAGCCTGATGTGTAACCCACAATTCAATTCCCTCTTGTCCACTTTCTACTTCCCCCCATTTATGGCTGGGAAGCCCTTACTTGACTTCTATTTTTTCCTCTCCAGGGTATCGGAAGGAAGGTGATGGAGCGACAAGGCTGGGCTGAGGGCCAGGGCCTCGGCAGTAGCTGCTCAGGAATGGCTGAGGCCCTGGACAATGATGGGCAGAACCCCAGGTGTAAGCGTGGATTAGGGTAAGTGTGGTTGAGGGTCATTCTTTCCAGCAAAGCCAGCTTATCCCGTTCCCAGCCTTCCTAGGGCTCTTGAGAATTCCCCACTTCCCTCCATCAGCTTGGCTTGGGGATCATGGCCCTGGTTTGGGCTTGCTGATTTGGGAGCTACAAAGCCAGTTAGCTAGTGGGCTTGTCTTGGACGGTTCCTGTAGATGGAGTTTCTGAACAGATTTGAAAAGATAAAGCAGTGATAGAGTTAATGATGCTGTTGGCCATAATTCTAGCACAAAGGGTTACCTTGCTACCCCCATCCTGGCCTAGTCTGATGCCCTGGGTTTAAGGAAGCTTTAAGATAAAAGGCTAGAGGGCCACACACATGCCCCTTTCGTTCCTCACTGAGCTGGTCCTGGTGGCAGCAGATCCTCATTTACTAGGGGGATGGAAGGCAGTATAGTGAGACCACAGTGAGAACAGCACCAAACTTGGAGTCATGTAACCTGGATTTGAGTCCTGGCACTGACAGTTAACTGGCTGTGTGACCTTGGAAGTCAACTTCCAAGTAAAATGATACCTGCTCTACCTGCCTCACAGGACTGCTGTGGAGAAAACAGAAATGGGAACTGTTCTTTGTGTTATTCATTCAGCTCGCTTTTTTCAAGGTAGTTCAGATTGGGGAGAAACATCTGGAATAAGTTATGTGGCCACTTTCCTTTTCATTTCATGTTCTGTAGGCTACTGCATACACGGATAAAAGTGGCATTGCCTTTATAATGATATACAAGTGTTGGGATGTCGGCCTATCTTGTGTGGCCTCATTGATAGCATCTTGGAGACAGCTCCAGGAGCATAGATGACAGGGATTTGTCCACATGATTTTGATCTATTCTGTTATACCTCTGGCTTGAGACAAATGTTGGGGTCTCTTCTCATGCCCCTCTACTTAGGACGGAGAAGCAGTTCCCTAGTTTCATTATAACATAACCAAGGATCTTCTCTCTCTCAGGTACCATGGAGAGAAACTGCAATCTTTTGGACAGCCAAAGAGGCCACGTGGGACCAGCCTGGGGCTCATCTCTACCATCTATGATGAACCCCTTTCTCAGGACCAGGGTGACCTCCTGCTTCGACGCCAGCCACCGACCAGCCTAAAGTTCCGGGCAGACATGGCCTTTGTTAGAGGCTCGGGCATGGACAGCTTTTCTCACAACTCATCAGAGCCCGAATGAATAGGAGCTCCATATATGGTGAGGGGATCACAGCGTCTCTCTGACCTTTCTGTTCTTGAAGGCAAAGTGGGTGACTGGCTCCAGGACCCAGACTTTCCTAGAGAAGAGAATGGCTTAGAGAGACCTGGTAACAGTCACTTCTCTTCCTTCCCATCTGCTACCTCAAAGCCAATGATGTTTTTTTACAAAGCACTGTTTCTGTTATACTGTTTGGGCCTAGTGGTCTCTCTTTATGGATTTTAACCTCTAGTTTATCTTAAGACCACAGTTTTGGCCTCAACTCTTCCCTAGGACACTGGAGTCAGTTTTGGCCTCATCCCATCCTCAACCTCTGAAGCAGGACATCATTGGCCAAGAAGACCAGGCCATCTTTTCCCTTGAGATTTCCTGCACAGCAATAAGCCATGCTGGCCAGATAGAAAGGAAGAGGGCTTGGCAGCCTGAGGCCATTCCACTTGCTCCCTTCTGTGAAGGGCAGACAGACCTATAGCAGAATAAAGTTTTTGTTTGTATTACCAAGTTGTTTTCCATCCTTGAGGAGGAAACCGACCAGCCTCTCCCCACAGCTTCTAATTAACAGTCTTCAACAACCCTATTTTACTCCTTATTAGGTCATAAACAGCTGAAATCAATGAGAAATTCATAAGGATGTGGATATTCCAGCAAACACAAATTTCTTCTTGAAGATATCCTGGGATGGCAATATCCCAAAATAAAGTGTCAAATTTTTGTCTCACACTAAGTTACATGAAGTTTAATTATATGCTTACATTCTATTTCAATTATAATTACTAAATGAGCCATACTGGCATGACAACCAGCTGTAGTGAGTCACAGAATAGATGCTAGGCCCTACTGGCTGCTGGTTCATGTGTGCTAGCTTGTTAGGATGATCGGCCAATTCTAAAGTGAAATTTAATAGGGACAGATGTTGAGTCCTACGCTTAGGTTCAATAAGCTACACAAATACAGAATGGTGGAAGCACAGGGAGAGAGCAGCTCATGTGAGAAAGATCTAGGGAGCTCAGCAAACTCAGTGTTACAAGTGGGCTCCCTTAGGAGAAGAATCCTGCCAGGACAAGTGAGGTCAATAATACCCTTGCTCTTTTCCTGGAGAACCTTGTTCCATCTTATGCAATACATTTTAGGAAGGATCTTGACAAAATGGGGCATTGGACACCATTCCACATGAGAACTGGCTGAAGGAACAGGGAAGGTTTAACCAGGAAAAAACGGGGTGGGTGGGACATGGGGATCGTTTTCAAGCATCTTCACATTTGTCCCACCTCAGCCTACATGAGCCACTGAGTAGAAGCAACAGAGGAATTCAGACTTCATGTAGGAAAAGCTTCCAAACAATTAGCATTCTTCAGAAATAGCCTGGGCTGCCTCTTCCTGAAGGTTTACAAGCAGATGATGTATGACCACTGGTCAAGGATATTTGCAGGGAAAGTGGCAGCCATGGTAAGGTTAGGAATCAACTGATTTTGTAAACAGCAAAATGAATTTCGTTCGACCGGTTGCCTTTGGCCCATAATAAGAACAGTGAAGGCTTAGCATGTGTCACCTTTAATTTTATTGATAATTCATGTTGTCAACCACTTCCCAAGAAATAATACGCAGTAGTTCCTGACATTAAAAAATGTTTAAGCAAAACCATCTGCCACTGATTAGGACTAATCATTCCTGTTATACTTTAAATATGCCAATCCCTCTCTCTTTAGTCTCACTTAGGAAGACATCCCAAAACAATCTCCAAGTGGGTCCTCTGAAGTGTTTGGCTCTTTACCTAATTACTCAATAAATGTTTTGTTAAAGCTTGGCAGAAATACTTACCTGGCCAAAGAAGGGAGGGTGAACGTTTCTAGAAGATGAAAGAACAAAGGGCCGCAGGGATAGGGACTCGACCTGGGCTTTCAAAGGATCCCAAAGAGGAACTTCCTCTACCAGCCAGGCAGTCAGCTTCCCTGCAAGAGTGAGATGCCCGGAGCCCTGAGAGGATGAATGCCTAGGGTACCACAACCACTTGGGCAGAAGTTGGACTTGAACACAGGTCTTCTGGGCTTGAAGACTAGCTCTCCAATACACCACACTGGCTCTACAGACCATCTACAGTAGGTGCCTCCACTTTTCTCTCCTCTCACTGTCTTGACCTCTTATAATCTGGCTTCTGACCTTATTCCAGCAAAACTGCTCTCTCCAAAGTTGCCAAATCCCATGGTCTCTTCTCAGTCATCATTTTCCTTGACCTCTCTGCAGCTTTGACACTGCTGATCACTCTCCCCTCGATACTCTCTTCTCTCTAGGTTTTCAGGACACCACTCTGTACTGGTTCTCCTATCTGACTAATCTTTCTCAGAATGCTTTGCTGGATCCTCACCCAGATCAATCCCTCTCATTGTAGAGGGCTCTGGGCCCTCTACTGTTTCACTTAGTGATCTCGTCAGCTCCCATGGACTTAATTACCCTCTCTATAGTGACTATTCTCAAATCTACCTATCCTGCCCCAATCTCTTTGCTAACCTCCAAACTCCCATCCCCAACTCCTTCTCAGACACTTCAAACTGAGCAACAAGTACACTTTTTAAAGTGAATATGTTCAAAATTAACTCATCTTTCACCCTAAACTCTTACCCCACCCACCAACCTTCTCTATTACTATAGAGGATGACACCATCTTCCTATCCCTCAGGCTTACAACCTATGAATCATCCTGGATTCCTCACTATCCCCGCCCCAACCCCCCCATAGCCAAGCTGTTGCCGAAGCTTGTCAATTTCACCGTTGCTGGGTTTCTCAAATATGCCCCATCGCTCTGACTCTGCCACTCCACTGGTGCAGGCCCTCATCACCTCACACCAGGACTACTGCAATAATCTGCTGGTGAGTCGGCCTGCCTCAAGTCTCCCCATCCTGCATTCAGGCACTAAAATGATTTCCTAAAGTGCAGGTCCAACTATGTCACCCCCCTCCTATTCAATAAACTACAGTAGCTTCCTATCAACTCCAGGATCAAACATAAAATCCACCGTTTGGCACTCAAAGTTCTTTATAATCTGTCTCCCCCTTCCCCACCTCAAACTCTTCAAACCAGTGACATTGGCCTCCTGGCTGTTGTACAAACTAGACACTCCATCTCTGGCCTTCGTGTATTTTTTCTAGTTGTTTCTCATACTTGGAATGCTCTCCCTCCTCATTTCTACCTACTGGCTTCCTTTAAGTCAAAACTAAAATCCCATCTTCTTCGGAAGCCCTTCCCAACCACTCTGAATTTTTTTTCACTTATTTTTAGTTTTCAACATTCATTTCCACAAGATACTGAGTTACAAATTTTCTCCCCATCTCTACCCTCCCCGCCAAGATGTCATGTATATCTGATTGACCCTTTCCCCAGTCTGCCCTCAACTTCTATCACCCCACTCCACCCCCTTAACTCCTTTTCCCCTTACTTTCTTGTAGGGCAAGATAGATTTCTATACCCCACTGCCTGTATATCTTATTTCCCAGTTGCATGTAAAAACAATTTTTTAACATTTCTTTTTAGAACTTTGAGTTCCAAATTCTTTCCTTCCCTCCCCACCCACCTTCCTTGAGAAAGCAATTCAATATAGGTTATACATGTATCATTATGCAAAATATTTCCATAATAGTCATGTTATGAAACTATATTTCCCTCCATCCTATCCTGTCTCACTTTATTCAATTTTCTTGACCCTGTCCCTTTTCAAAAGTGTTTACTTTTGACAACCTCCTCCCCCAATCTGTCCTCCCTTCTATCATCCCCCCTATCTTATCCTCTTCCCCCTTACTTTCCTGTAGGGTAAGATACCCAATTGAGTGTGTGTTATTCCCTCCTTAAGTAAAATCAGATGAGAGCAGGATTCACTCATTCCCTTTAAACTACCCCCTCTTCCCTTCCATTATAACAGCTTTTCCTTGCCACTTTTATGAACCACTCTGAATTCTAATGCCTTCCCTCTCTGTATTAAACTTTTATTTCCCCCACAGTTGCCTGCTCATTGTTTCCATTAGATTGTGAGCTTCTTGAGGGCAGGAACTGTCTTCTGCCTCTTTTGTATTCCCAGTGCTTAGCACACACTGTCCCTGGCATGGAGTAGCAGTGTAAGAAACGTTTACTCTGGAGATTTATTATTTTTAAAAAGAGGGCGAAAAATACAACGTAAAATTGTGCAAGTAGAGACAAAGAGCTTAGCCTTGTCTTAATGGAAGTGTCTGCTAACATTCCATTCCCATGTGTCCTGGGAAACTGACCCAAGATTCTTGAAGGTAGCTACTGGTAACTCCCAACTCACCATGGAAAAAGGGCCCAGTACTGGGGTCTGTGTTCTCCCTAAGACTTAGGCAGTGTAGCTACAAACACAGGCTCATGTGTGAGATTTTTGTGGAGCCACAGCAACTCACGCTATCTATCAAGGTGATAAAAGGGTTGTGACTTATACAAATGGAAGGAAAACTCACTAAAATGAATGTCCTCCAAAAGAGGCCCCTGGCTAGGCAGCAAAGTGGATGGAGTGAGGGCGGGCTGGAGTATATTAGACTCATCTGAATGAGCTGGCCTCAGACACACTAGCTGTGTGACCCTGGGCAAGTCACTTCACCCTGTTTGCCTCAGTTTCCTCATCTGTAAAATGATGTGGAGAAGGAAATGGCACACCGCTGGAGTGTCTTTGCCAAGAAAACCCCAAATGGGGTCACAAAGAATGGGACACGACTGAAAAAACGACTTAACATAGAGGATGAGATATCAAAAGCCGGTCCATGCCCTCAAGTAACTTGAATAACATCACAGTCCCTGGAAATAATAAACACGTCACATGACTCTCGGGGAACCTGCCCGACATCTAAACACCCTAGTGTGGGGCAGCTTGAAGGAGCTCCGGATTTCTGAGACCTGGATCTTAATCCTACCTGAGGCTACCACCTGCGTGCCTTCCGAGCCGGTCACTCGACCTCCGGGCCTGGAGGTAACTTCCTACCTCGGGGTGACGTGGAGACGCTTTAAAACGCTATTCGCCCCCAAAAGCCTGGGTCTGGAAACACGCCAATTCTCCCCCAAACCCAAGGCAGGCCCAGGGCCTCCCAGTGGAGATTGGCCCCAGCGTGGCGGGCTCTGGGGCGAAGCTGGTCAGAGAGTTGCCACTAAGACGTGCTACCTTCCAAAGATCACAACACGCGCCCAGCTTCCCGGCCCCGGCTCCTCCAACTAACTCCGCCACGCCCGCGCGCAGTCTTTAAAATGCGTCATGCGCAAACGCGCTGTGTGGCGTCATCCACGGAGGAGGCGGGACTTCCGGGAAGCGCGCGCGCGGCTAGTTTCGACCAGGCGTCGCCGCCTCAGGGCGGGGGAGGTCTCGAGCTGTCCTGACTGGACAGGAGCCGCGACCACGGCCATGGCTTCGGCTTTGGCCCCGGCCGTTCCCACGACCTTTGGACAGGCGGTGATTGGGCCTCCAGGCTCGGGGAAAACCACGTACTGCCTGGGCATGAGCACTTTCCTGGCCGGGCTGGGCCGACGAGTAGCCGTGGTCAACCTAGACCCGGCTAACGAGGGCACGCCGTACGCATGCGCCGTGGACATCGGCGAACTGGTGACACTCCCCGACGTGATGGAAGCGCTGAAACTGGGGCCCAACGGCGGCCTCGTGTACTGCATGGAATACCTGGAGGCCAACCTGGACTGGCTGCGCGACCGCCTGGCGCCCTTCCGCGGCCACTACCTGCTCTTCGACTGCCCCGGCCAGGTGGAGCTATGCACGCACCACGGCGCCTTGCGCAGCGTCTTCGCGCAGCTGGCCCGGTGGGGCTTCCGGGTGAGCCCCGCCCCGGAAGTGTGGCTCTGTCCGCCGAGGAGCACGTGCTTCGAGGCTTCGGGGATGGGAGCTGCTGGGTGTGCCCCAGGGGGTGGGCCCTGCCCCGCGCCTCCCCCCGCCCCCGACGTCGTTAGTCCCCACGTGGCCCTGCACGTGCTACCGGGACCCAACGGAGGCCCACTTTCGTCCACTGTAAAATGGTTTGGACCAAATGACTTCTTAAGGCTGCTTCCAGCTCTGAGGATCCTAAGGGGCTTTTCAGCCTTGTTATTATCATTATTTTAGCCAAGGACCCCCTCGGCTCCTGAAATTCAGCATTTTAAGGCTCTTGAGGACTAAGGTCCTTATTGGCTCTAACAAGCAATGAATGCAAGGACTCTTTCACGTTGTCTTTGCATCCCTTGCACCTAGTACAATGCAGGGCACATATTTAATAAGTCCTTGTTTATTTAATGGATTAAGATTGTTCTGGAAGGGATGAGGAGGCCTGAATTGGAGTAAGATTGGGAGGAAGGAGATTCAGCATTCAGTTCACATGAGAACATTTAGAAATCAGGTAGGTCAGGCAGCTTGTTCTTACTAACAAAGACTAACAGAAGGAAAGTTACTTCTCATGGTTAGGTGGCTAGCTATGAAGTGGGAACTTGAATCCTGTTTAAAGCAGCTAGGTGAGGTAGTGAGTGTTGGATCTGGAGTCAGCAAGAACTGAATTCAAATCTGTCCTCATATACTAGCTAGCTCTGTGACTCTTGGCAAGTCATTAAATATCTGTCTGCCTGTTTCCTTATCTGTAAAATGGGAATAGTAATAGCACCCATCTCCCAAGGTTGTTGAGAGGATGAAATGAGTTATTTGTAAAGTGCTTTGCAAAACTTAAGGTGATATGTAATTGCTAGCTATTATTACTGTCCAATGCAGAGCTCTATTTAATTTGCCCTGGCCTGCACTCTATAGGCAGCTTCAATCTGATGGATGAAACAAAGTCCCGTTCTTTAGGATTCCACTGGTTTAATGATTAAGACAAACCTCAGAGCTTTTCTGTTTAATCTAAGAATGATAAAGTCCCAAAGCATTTTAAAATCTTGGTAGTCCTTATTTCTGGAAAGGAATAGGAGAGCTAAACTGATAATAAGTGCCCTTCTTGGCATGGAGAGGCCCTGAATTGTGACCTTTCTGCCTTACCTTGTTCTCTCAGCTGACTGCTGCCCACCTAGTGGATTCTCACTACTGTACAGATCCGGCCAAATTCATCTCTGTGCTGTGCACCTCCCTGTCCACCATGCTGCATGTAGAGCTGCCCCATGTCAACATCCTCTCCAAGATGGACCTCATTGAGCAGTTTGGGAAGCTAGGTAAGGGTTCTTGGAAGTTTAAGTTTGGGGAACACAGGAGTAGAGCTTAGTAGTAGGAAAATGATAACCACCTCCAGCTACTTTTCAGATAGACCTGGGGAGTAGAGGCCCAAGTAGATGCTGAATCAAAGGGGATGTGAAGAGATGGCTGCAGAGCCCACGGAGCAATTAGATTGAGCTGGAAGGGATCTGAGGCCATTTAGTCCAACTCCTTCATTTTACAGGAAAGGAAACTGAGGCCCAAAGAGGCTGAGTGCCTGTCCAAAGTGTCACCAGCAGGAAGTAGCAGAACCAGGATCCACGCTGACTCCAAATGCAATGCTTTTTCTATCCCATCCCAGAGGGCATGTTAGACAATATTTCTAGCCATGTTAGCAAATTCTGAAATTGCCAGGGCCCTGGATATAGTCCTAATTGTTTAAAGAAAGGATGGCATAGAAGTAAAGAGCATAGGGCCAGAAATAAGGAAATCCAATCTTTACATTGGTCCTGCCATCAACACACTGTGTGACCTTGGATAGGTCACTTCCATTCTCTGGCCTTAAGTTTCCTTACTCTAAAGTGGAGGTATTAGTCCAGCTTCTCTCTAAGGTCTCTTCCATTTCTCAATTCTAGGGCTCCTTGAGCTCAGAAGTGCTCAGGAAGTGGTGCCACTCTGGCCAGAAGCTATAGAATAAGGCCGTCTGCACATGGCTTTGTGTTAGCTAAAGGATCTGATGCTGATGGGGCTCCCACTTTTAAGTAATTTGTATCAAATTTGGAGCGTCAGTACTTTGAATCTGTCCCTTAAGACATAAACAAGATGGAGAAGGTCCAGAAAAAGACAGTTTAAGTGGTCAAAAGTGGGGGAAGAGGCCCTGGATAATTGGCTGCTATGTGAGGACAGGCTCAGAAGCTCAGGGAACTTGAATTCAGAACAAATGAAGGCCAGCATAAGATGTGATTGAAATGTCAGAGAGAGGGTGCCTCGGGGCTACGTTGACAGATCCCCACATACTTGAACCAGACGCCATCCTTTGAAGCTTAAAGGATACACTTAAAACATTAGGATGGAGTTAGTAACTGTGTTACCTCCTGCTTAGATTAGAGAGAAGTTTATAACAGAATAGAATAGGAGTGTGCCATCTGGGAGAACACATAGAGCTGGCAGTGACTTTAGAGGCCAGTTGGTGCAACCCCTTCTTTTGCAGAAGAGAAGACTGAAGCACAGGGGGAGAATTTGCCCACAGTTACCCAGTGATACTGTTATTAATCAGTATTTCTATGCCAGTAAAATTATCGTGTATAATCATAAGGATAACCCCTGAAAGATCAAAATTCTGAAGGATCTTCTGCCAAGCCAAGAAAGTAGGAGTTTTAGTAATAGGTATTTTTATTCATTCATGGTATGCCTGCCTCTTCCATTAAAATGTAAGCCCCTGGGGCAGCTAGGTGGCACAGTGAGTAGAGCACCAACCCTGGAATCAGGAGGACCTGAGTTCAAATCCAGCCTCAGACACTTGGCACACTTACTAGCTGTGTGACCTTGGGCAAGTCACTTAACCCAATCAACCTGCCCCCCCCCCAATATAAGCTCCTTGTGGGTAGGGACTGGTTTTGCTTTTTCTTTGTCTCTCCATTGCTTAACCTAGTGGCTGGCACATTGATCAGTTAATACTTGTTGGAGCTGAAGTCTCTTCCAGCTCTAAATATGTGATCCCCTGAATGTTGTTTTTTTTTTTATAGTTGTGCTTCCTGTATTCCGCATTAGCCAGTATAGACACAGGACTCTGGTCTCCAGGATGAACTTATACCTAGGGCTCTCCATCATGTTGCTTCTAAGCCTTGTCTTTTCTCCACAGCCTTCAACCTGGACTACTACACCGAAGTCCTAGACCTCTCCTACCTGCTTGATCACCTGGCCTCAGACCCCTTCTTCCGTCATTACCGACAGCTCAATGAGAAGCTGGTGCAGCTGATTGAAGACTACAGCCTGGTCTCTTTCATCCCTCTCAATATCCAGGTAGCAGGGACCTTTCTGCCATTGGCCAGCCATAGCCTGTCACTCTGGAGCCCCTGGTGGCTCAGAGGAATCCCTCCCACACTGTCAAGTAGGAATGTAAAGTAAAGCATGAGCAATGAAAGTGACAATGGAAGTTGCTCTCCCAGCCAGGCCCATCCCCACATCCTTCCTCTAGCAGGAGAGCTCTCCGTTGGCGATCAGAATCCAGGCACAGGTTGAATGGAGCCTAGGACTAGAGCCAGCCCAAGGTCTTCTCTGTCAGAGCTGGAAGAGACCTTCCAGAGATGACCAAGTCCATCCCTCTCATTTTGCAGACCCAGAGAGAGGGAATGCTTTGTCTGAGGTCACACAGCCAAGAAGTGGTGAGGCTGGGGCTCAGGCCAGCGAGAAAACGAGCGTCAGACACAGGAAGAGGAACAGGAGGAAAATTGTTCAGATTCTCTCCTGAGCTTTGTCTAGGCTGTTTAAACAATGAGGACTGGGGCGAAGATGAGGTGCTTGGGAATGGGTGAGCAAGAATGGCACGAAATGGAATAGGAAGGAGTGGGGAGAAGAGGTTACTCCAGAAGAGCTGCTTCTCTCAAAGGGAAGGTCATGTCATGACTTCCAGTCTTCTCTCTTCTCTCCTCTCTCTCCAGGACAAGGAAAGTGTCCAGCGGGTGCTACAGGCAGTGGACAAAGCCAACGGCTACTGCTTTGGGGTTGCTGAGCAGCGGAGTCTGGAAGCCATGATGTCTGCTGCAGTGGGGGCTGACTTCCATTTCACTTCGTATCCTTGCTTATCCATCTCGAGGCTCTGGGCTGAATGGGTCAATCTGGGAGAGTTGAATGGCCCCAAAGGGAGGATGAGAGCAGGAGGGGTTGAGCAGTTTTCCATGGGGGACGGAGGAAAGTGGCCAGGATTTCCCATGGATGGGCACTGTCCTTTCACTGCTGTTCACCAGAACACCATCTATTATGCTGTGCTGAGTGCTGGGCCAAGCTGTAGGGGAGTTTGAGAGCAGCTAAGAAATGGCTTTGATCCTCATAGAACTCAAGACCTGAGGAGGGGACCCAAGTGCCCACATAGGTTAGAGAGAGGAACTGATGCCGGAACTTCTTTGATATCCTTGGCTCCTACAACCGTGGCATGTCAGAAACTGGGCTGGAACCCAAGCCTTCCTGGCATTGAGGCCAGTCTTCTACAACCCCTACACTGTCTTTTGCCAACATAGAAATCATGTTAATAAATAAGCTGGGTACATCAGAGAGGTACCAGGCAAAGGGCCATGGGAATTTTGAGGGAATGGTTGTTTCAGTGCCAAGTAAGACACAGGTACCCAATACAGGAAGATGTGGGATGAGTGCAGAAGAATGTGAACAGCATGAAGCCCCAGGTGGGGAGGCAGCCAGAGGAAGGGATCTTTGGGCAGCTTCAGGAAGACTTTCTGAAAGGGTGGTGTTTGGACTGAGGAAATGGGCATGGAGAGCCACTCCCAGGCTAGTAGGAGAGGCCTGGCAGGGGAGAATCCAAGGGGGGCCTTGTCAAGTGCGCAGGAAGCAGAGGGGCTAGTGGAGGGGGATACATAGGATGATCCCAGATTGTAGGGAAAATGGAACTTCCCCCAGGCCAGCGTGTGTGGCTGTGGACCATGAGGATTATCAGGAACTCAGAGGAATCATTAGGAGCCAGGTAGGAGCTCTCCAGGAGCCCCCCATGTCCCTGTAGAGGGGGACCTGCCTTGGAGTCCCTTGGGAATGATAGAAGAGTGGAGGCATAAGCCATCCAAAAGGTCACCAGCCAGTGCCATTATTTGAAAGCCTTATTACATTGAGGCGAAGTTCATTTGACACTTTGCTTACCCATTATATCCTACTGCCCCCCGTAAATCTCAAAACCACATCTCCCCAGGCCTACAAGACCCCCCCCTTCCAAGAAAAGGCAGGTTGCCCAGCTGGGTGGCATACAGTGGCCGTGGTTCACTTGGTAGCTTGTATTTTCCGAAGGATTCTTAGTCTTCAGCCTCAGAAGGCTTTTAGCTCAGAAGGCTGGTGGCAGGGCCTTCTCTGTGCTCCTGTGGGGTTTTGCGCATAGGTGGACAGGGGCCAGATCTTGCATGTCCCTGCCTGAGGGTTCTGGAGGAATAGAGCGGGAAATTCCATCAGATTTGCTCCCAGCTCCTTTGCATGGTTTGCTTCCCTTGACCCCAACCCCTTAGCACCCTGGGAATCCAGGAGAAGTACCTTCCTTCCCTAGAAGAAGAGGCAGTTGAACAAGAGGACATGCACTCATAGGGGCAAGAGCAAGAGCGGCCCCCTGGATCCAGACAGTGGCAGGCCCTGGGGCAGGGCCAGAAACAAGCCGTCCATGGTCTCAAGCCAGGAGCTAGTACAGCCCAGCGAAGGGCTGGGGAGCCCTAGAAGGGATGCTCTGAAGTGGGCTGGCCGAGTTGTGGCTCCCTTGGGATTTGGTCCCCGCTGTAGGGCACAGAGAGCCCTGGCCCTGCTGGTGGGCTCGGGTCACTTACCATGAAAGTTCCTTTAAATACACCTGACTTGGTAACCTTGTGTTTCCCAAGCTTCTTTTGCTGGATCCTAGTCATAATACTTCCCATTTCTCTAGCACTCCAGAGCCACAAAGTGATTCCTCAGAGCATTCCTATGAGGACAGTAAGGCAAGTGTTTTTTTTTTAATTTTAAATCAAATTTGTTTTCCTCCATGTGGAGAGCTCCCAGGGAGAGGATCCCTTTACCAAAGCAGAACGGTGACCACTCTGCCAGGTATGGTCTGGGGTGTCCAGAGTTCCTCTGTGCTGTGGATGGGACCAGAACCCAGACTCTCCTGACCCAGAGGCCAGCTCTCCAACCACTACACCGTGTAGCATGCCCATTCTACAGATGGGAAGCTGAGTCTCAGAGAGAAGTACCGACTCTTGTCACACTCAGGAACAAGGGGGAATATGAATGACCTTGGGCAAGTCATTTCCCTCTGGACTTCACTTTCCTCTTCTAACGCTCTGATTCTGAAGTCTTAGTATTTTGTGGGTCAGTGAATCTCTGTCTTTGTTCAGGATCTCTGCAGTGGGAGGCCACATGATCGAGATTCTTAGTCGGGGGACCTGAGTTGGAATACAGACTTGGCCACTGACTGTGTGGGCAAGTCACTTCCTGTCTGCCTCAGTTTCATCATCTGTAAAATTAAGCCATTGGACTGAACGATCTCTAAGGGCCCTTCCATTTTGAAACCAATTACCCTAGGTCGGTTCCAGCCCTGAATGCTTCCATCAGAGCTGAGAAAGCCCCTCTGGGCTTCCTCTCTTCTTCAGTTCCAGGGTCTTGTATCTCTTGAAGTCATTGGGTAGCTCAACCATGTGGGGAACAAGAAAGAACAAGGAAAGAGGAGCTGTTCATGGCGTTGGCCAGTAGGGGGCAGCCCATGACCACTTGATTGACAACAGCTGGTGACTTTGGGTGAGGGGAGGAGGGAGTCCCTGAATGACAGGGAAGGGGGTGAGTTGAGCAATAGGAGTCAGAAATGCTGGCTTCGAGCTCCAACTCAGCCATTGTCTTGCCATGGGCAGGTCCCTCCCCTTCTGTAAGCTCCTGGAGGGCAAGGACTGTCCCTTTGCCTTTCTCTGTATCCTCAGAGTATGACAGCACCTGGCACATAGTAGGTGCTTCCTGAATGCTCACTGACTGGCCTACCAGGCAGGGCTGTGAATCCATGAGTTAAGCATTTATTTCACTTGCTGAAGGCCCTGAACCCTCTCCTAGCAGATTAAAGAACAGATCTGGTCCCTGCCTGGAAGGACCTCCGGGCCTTCCGGTAGTGAAGCCATGCCCAAGAAAGCTAGAGAAGTAATTGCTGAAATGTTAAAGGGGGAGGAGGGGGGATCCTCTTGGCATTCCCAGGGAAGGCACCCTTGAGGAGAAGTGGCCCCCAGGGGATCTTGCTGGAGGGTTTATAGTAGATGGGAGTAGAAGTGGGAGTCTGGGATGGCCAGGGCAGAAGAAGGTGCTTTAGGGTTGGGATTTGAGGGGCTGAGAGATGGCCACCGGGGCTAGAGTGACATGGGTTTCCCCAGAGCATCCCCACACCCCTCCTCTGCGGAGGATAATAACTAGCTGCCTCCTTCCCTGGCTCCTTTCATCTGGGGAGTTCAAAGTATCCCACCTCTACTAACTGTTAGCATAGTAGGTGGTGAGTATCATCTCAGCAGCCCAAGAACCCAAGGCCTAGGGGCTGCGGCCTGAGCTCCAGGCTGTGAGTCACCATCAGGCCCGGATATTTCGGCTCTCTGACGCCTAGGCTGTTGACCAATCCCCCCCTCAGCCTTTGTCCAAGTGATGGGAAGGTAAAGGTATGAGAAAGGGTGAGGCTGCCTCTAATGATGATGCTCTTTCTTCTGGGTGCTGAGGCAGCTTAGGGAGCTCTCCCCCGTGTTTCAGTGTTTATGGAAGGGAGCACAGGCATCAGTAATTCGAGTCATTTATCTCAGGCCTTTGAGGTTCATAGGTGTGTTGATTTACAGTTCAAAGGGACCTGGGGGGGTCATCACAGCCCAAACCATTTTACAGATGAGGAAACTGAGGCTCGAGTTAAATGATTTGTCAGACATGACATTCGAACTCGATCCTTACTAACTCTTGAATCAGCAGCCTGTCCAATAACTAGAGATTCGGTGTGTGCTGAGAGTCGGAAGGAACCTTCGATAGATGGCAGGGCGTCTAACAGACCAAGTGAGAGGTGATGAGGGCCTGAACTAGGGTGGTGGGTATGCGAGTGGAGATAAGGGCAGGTATGGAGAGATTTTCTGGAGACAGATGACAAGATTTGGCAACTGATGGACTATGCTGAGTGAGTTAGGGAGGACGATGAGATGGTGCACCAGGGGTGACTGGGAGGGGTGTTATCACATGCAGAAATAATCCATGCCACATTGCTTGCCCTCGAGAGATGGGGGAGGGGTGAGAGGCAGAGAATTCGTAGCTCAAAATTTTCAAAAGCGAATGTTTAAAAACATTTTTATACATAATTGAGAAATATCTAACAAAAGAATATATTTAAAAAAAGAAATTACATATAAGGGAGAGAAGAGGAAATGAATTTTGTTCTGGACATGTTGAATTTGTAAGGTCTAGCATAAATGCAGTTCAAAATGTCTAATAGCCAGTTGGTGAAACAGGGAGTCTTCCAAATTGAGAAAAAAAAGAGAGGAAGTCCTAGCCTAAGGCCTTGAGGGAAATCCACAGTTAGTGGACATGATGTGGCTGAAGAGCCAGTAAAGAAAACTGAGGAGAACTCAGATAGGAGAGGGTCCGAGAGAGACCAGTGTTGTGAAAACCCAGAGAGGAGGCATACTGCACAGAGGCCAAGGAGGCTGAGGGTCGGGAAAAGGCCTGATTTAGTGGCTTTGGCAGCTAAGAGATCAATGACAACTTGGCAGAAACTAGCTGCAGGTGAATTAAGTAAGGCCCATTGTAGAGATGTGAGAAGAGAAGGCAGAGGCACCAGGTACAGGCTTCTCCAAGGAGGTTAGCTAAGGGGAGAAAAGAAATAGGTGATAGCCAGTGAAAAGGATGGATTCTAGTGAAGAAGTTCTAAAGGTGGGTGAGATTTGGTCGTGTTTGCAGGTTAACAGGGAAGGAACCAGTAGGAAAGAAGATACTGAAGATTGGTGGTAGGAGGCCAAAAGTGGGGGAAACCTGGAGAAGGGAAGGGATGGTATCAAGGGCTGGCCTTGGCAAGAAGATGGGCCACCTGTTAATGTGAGACTGGAGTAGAGGAGGACAGTGGAGAATGATGTCAGGGAGAGATGGGAAGGGAAGAAGAGAAAGCTCAGAAGAAATGGCCTCCATTTTGTGGGGAAGAAGGAATCAAAATCTTGAGCTTTGGGGATGGGGGACGGGGCGGGGGGTGGGGGGGGGAGGAAGGGAAGACAAAGAGAATGGAAAGTTTAGATCAGCCACTATGGAGACAGGGAAAGAGAATCCACTGGGAAAAAGCAGGATTGCCTGATTCAACGAGGGCCCAGTGGAAATTAGATAGAATATAAATTTGTAGTGGACCCAGTAAGCAAAGTTTGGTGATTGCCTTCAGCTCCTCAGCATCGCGTGAGGAGGAGTGAAGGAAGTGGATTGTGAGAATAATTCTGGGTTACAGCTTGGCAAGATGTTAAAGGGGCAAGGAATTGGATGGTGTAGTTAAAGAGGGGTCAGGCTTGGGAAGGGAGGTGAGCATAGCCAGAGCTGAGGTGGTAGTCTGAGAAAGGACTGAGGGTGAGGGGATTGGAGGTGGAATGAAGGCAGGAGAGATGGAAGATAGGTTCTTAAACATGGAGGTGTAATGCGTAGAGTTGATGGCAAGATCAAGGGAATGACCAGCTGTGAGGCAGTGGACCATGGGAGCTGAGTAGATTGAGAAGTTAGAGTGCTTAAAGGAACACCCCACATAGATTTTGAAGTTCCCTGGTATGAAGGTGGGAGTTGAGGTGGCAAGAAAGTCCGTAAGCCAGACACTGAGCTCGTTGAGAAAGAAGGAAGAATGCCCCAAGAAGTGGTAGCTCCCAGCCACCAGGATCTGGATGGGGAGATCATTTGGGGCAGAATGAATCCCAAAGGGCATGAGGTTTTTGAGAGAAAGGCAGTGGGGAGCAAGGAGAGTGGCAGACGGAGGGGAGAGAAGGTGCAACCAGGACTGGACAGAATGGCCATGGAGGCAGTGTTGGCCCAAAAGGAGCCAAGGCTTAGTGAGTGCCTGAGGGAGAAGGAGCAAGAGAACAAGACGTCTAAAATGAAAAGTTTGTTCATCACAAAGTAGGAGTCAGGGCACAAGGGAAGGGGTGGGAGTAGGTAGATGAAAAGTAGATTGAGGTAGATGGAAGTTGAGGCAGTGGGCAGCTAAGGTGGGGAGGCAAGAGGGCTTGTTCTTTTCTTTTTGAGGGGGGAAGGCAGAGCAATTGGGGTTAAGTGACTTGCCCAAGGTCACGCAGCTAGTGTGTCAAATGTCTGAGGCCAGATTTGAACTCAAGTCCTCCTGACTCCAGTCCCCTCAAGGGGCTTCTCTTCTACTAGAGGGACAACACATGCTGAGAGAGAAGCAAGGATGCCCAGATCAGTAGCCATGGGACACGTACGAGATACATTCACAGTGACTGGGGAGATGGCCCTCTTGGAAGGGAGCCAGGCGGGGATTCCAG
The DNA here is from genome assembly GCA_028646595.1 of Phalanger gymnotis. NCBI lineage: Eukaryota > Metazoa > Chordata > Mammalia > Diprotodontia > Phalangeridae > Phalanger > Phalanger gymnotis. The sequence goes on from CM053622.1 coordinate 767,495,579, forward strand.
AAATAAGGACACCATTCGGGGCACAAAGACAAGGAGACAGAATGCGTTGAGAGGAACACCAGCTAGGCCAACTAGACTGAAGCTCGAAGCACTGAAGGGGAAGTTACATGTCAGCCTGGAAGGAAGAGCTGGAACAGATTGTGAGGGGCTGAAATGCCAGAGGAATTTGTGCTTTCTCTTCAAGGTGATGGGAGCCACTAAGGCTTCTTGAGCAGGGGTGTGACCCGGGCAGAGCTGCCCTTTGAATGTCCTTTTGGCAGCTGCAAAGTCCTGTTTATCTTACTGCATTCTATCTTACCCTGTCCACCCCCCTTATTTTACAAATGAAGAAACCTTAGCCCAGGTTTTATGATCCCGGCCCTGCCCCCAGGAAGTTCATCTTCTGTCTGGCTCTGGCTGAGGTTTATGGCCTGTTGAGTTTATAGCCCACCAACTGGTGGGTCTGGGAAGGGAAAGCCAGGCTGGGAGGGACTAAGGAAGGGAGGGGACCTTGGAGTTACCCAAACTTACTACTAATAATCTATATGAGACACAGGACCACATTGTACAGTGGGAAAAGCAATGACATTGGACTCACAGGAGCTGGGTTCAAATCCCATTCCTGTCATTTACCATCTGTGTGACCTTAGGTGAGTCATTTTATTCCCCGAAGTGAACTCCCTAAAAGTACAGGTCTGAGTGTGTTACCCTCTGCTCAGTAAACTCCAGTAGTTCCCTGCTGCATTTAAGATGAAATGTAAGCTTCTCTATTTGACATTTAAATGTCTACACAACTTGTCTCTTCTTTCTAGTCTTCTTACACATTTTCTGTTTTGTTCAGTTGTTTTTCAGTCATATCTAGCTCTTTGTGAACCCATTTGGGGTTTTCTTGACAAAGATACTGGAATAGTTTGTCATTTCCTTCTCCAGCTCATTTTACAAATGAGGAAAATGAGGCAAATAGGGTTAAGTGACTTGTCCAGGGTCACACAGCTAGTGTCTGAGGCCACATTCAAACTCCACTCTGATTCTAGGTCAGGTGTTCTATCCACTGTGCCACAGAGCTGCTCCTTACACATTACTTGTCTCTAGAAAATCTTCTAGGGGGCAGAGTCAAGATGGTGGAGAAAAGGCAGCGACTCCCATGAGCTCTCCCCCAAACCCCTCTGAACACTTTTAAATAATGCCATAAAACAACTCCTTGAGCAGCAGAACCTACAAAAGGATGGAGTTGAAATAATTTTCTAGCCAAAGACAGCCTAGAAGGTCAACAGGAAAGGTCTGTCACACCTGAGTGAGAAAGAAGCACAGTGCAGGGCAGCGCTGCGCCACCACAGTCCTAGCCCCTGCCCCAGCAAACCAGGAACGGGCCTTGGGAGCCATTGAATCACTAGTGGCAGCAGCTGCTTCTGGAACTCTCAGTCCACGGACAGTAAGGGGGTTGAACACCTTGTCAGAAGGAGATCACAGGGGTCTCTGCTAGCACAGAGGCAGGACTCTTATTCTACCCATGCTTAGATCTATGTCTAACACACCAGAACAGGGACCCTTGGTGGAGTTGTGAACTGATTCAACTTTCCTGTAGAGCAATTTGGAACTATGCCCTAAGGGCTATAAGACCATATGCGGTCATATATATATGTGTGTGTGTGTGTGTGTGTATATACATATATATGTATATATGTGTGTGTGCGTATATACATATATGTGTTTATGCATATATAAAGACCTTCTTTTAAATTGCTTTTAATTTAAATATCCAAATGGGGTATAATTCACAATAATCTCCTTTCTGAAAAAAAATCCCCAAATATGAAACAATCTTAAAGAAAAAAAAAACACGCACACACAAAACAAAGCAAAGGTGGCATGCTCCAGTATCCTGATGGGGGCTGGCCCAAGGAAAAATCAGACCCACACCTAGCTCTAAGGGCTTAGTAGAGACGTCTGATTGATAGGGGAAACATGATGGGAAGGGAGAGATTCAATAAGACTGCATCCTGGTCCAAGACAGTAGGATTCCCAACGTTTTTCCTTGGTCAAAGCGGGACAGGATCTGGGCCAGGCTGGTCATCACTTCAGAGGTTCTGCTACAAGAAAGGGGATCTCTCAGCTGCTCTTTCCCTTTGACCTATCAATACCACCACTACTAGGTCTGTATCCTAAAAGAGAAAAAAAAAACGGAAAAGGAAAAGGACCTATATGTACAAAAATATAGCAGCTCTTTTCTGGTGGCAAAGAATTGGAAATTGAGGGGATGCCCATCAATTGGGGCAAACTGTGGTATGTGATTATGATGGAATACTATTGTACTATAAGAAATGATGAGCAGGAGTCTCTCATAAAAACCTGGAAAGACTTGCATGGGCTGATGCAAAGTGAAATGTACTGTGTACAAAGTAACGGCAATATTGTTAGGTGATCAGCTCTGAATGACTTCGCTGTTCTCCGCAGTACAGTGATCCAAGACAACTCGGAAGGACTTAAGATGAAAATGCTATCCGTCCCCAGAGAAAGTGCTGATGGTGTCTGAATGCAGATTGAAGCTTACTTTTTTAAAATTTTATTTTTCTTGAGGTTGGTCTTTTCTGTTTTCTTTTACAACATGACTAACATGGAAATACGTTTTGCATGACTATACATGTATAACCTATATAGAATTGTTCGCCTTCTCAATGAGGGGGATGGGGAGGGAGGAAGGAGGGAATTTGGAACTCAAAGTTTTAAAATGAATGTTAAAAATCGTTTTTACCTGTAACTGGGGAAAAAGACAATATACTAAATGAATTTTTTAAAAAATAAAGGCAAAACAAGAAAAGGAAATCTTCTGTTAGAAATGTAAATCTCTTCCCAACACGGCCCCTTCCTGTCCTCTTCCCAACCTGGCCAGACCTTTCCAGCCTTCTTACATCTCCCCTAACTCCTCAGTCTAATCGTGTTGTCCTGCATACATGGTCCTCCATCTCCCATCACCATTTCTTTGCACGGGCCGGCCCCCAGGCTTGGAATACTTGCTTTCTTCTCTTCTGTAATCTGGGGCTTCCTTTAAACCTCATGTCAGGTGCCGCCTTCCCTCTGAGCGTTTCCTTCTCCCGGCAGCTGCTAGTTCAGTTGGCATGTACTCTGTGCGTACCTCCTGTACCCCCTTAGAATATAAGCTCCCTGAGAACAGGGACAGTTTTGTCTTCCTGTCTCCAGTACTTAGCACTCCAGCGTTGGCATAGAGCAAGCACTTAGACTCTTGTGATTGGTTGGCGGGTGGAGGGAATCGTTCTTCCTCCGTCAAATGGAGAGACTGCCCAGCCCCCCCCAAATCTATGAGCTATGATCCTCTAAGGGAGAGCTGACTGTACCCGTCGATTAAAAGGATGCTATTCATCTAGAATGGGGGCAGGAGGGGAACTGGGGGGGGTGCCCTGCTCCTATCGAGAGGTATAATCTAGTCACAGTGTGGGGGAGGGGTAGGAAAGAGTTCCACAAAACCATCTGGCTACATTATTGCATGTGCGAAGTCACATAGGAGTTAAGAAACTGAGGCAAGATTCGAACCCAGATCCTTGACTCCAGAGCCATCATGCTTTGAATGGTACCGCCCTTCCTCTTGGGAGAACAAGCCCAAAAAGGCAGTGGACAAAGGGAAAGTAGAGTGACTGTTGAGGACCCATCTTCTACGTTGGCCCTGGAGGGCAGGGAGGGAGACAGGAAGGCCTTGGAAGCACAACCCCAAAATTGTTCTGGGCCCACCCAGCTTGTGCAAGTTCTGAGGAGGTCCAGCTTTCCCTGAGCCTGGGGGAAGAAGCCTGTGAGCTGCAAATCCAGCTGGCTGACTCGTCTCTCCAGCCCCCACCCCTCAACCCCCTTTCCCTTCCTGAAATAGCTGCTCTGTTTGCCCCTGGCTGCCGGGCCTTCAGCCAGGCTCTGTCTGGACATGAGGAACCTCAGGCAGCACATTCCCAGGCCCCACTGCCTCAGAATGGGGCCAGAGAGAGGGAGGGCACCCCAGCTACAGTCTCTGGGGCTCTGCTTTCAGCAGAAGGGAGAGGAGGCAGAGGCTTTCAGCAGAGGCCCACTGTCTGCCCAGGAACCTAGACAGATGGAGACTGAAGTGGCTGTTGTTCCCAACAGCAGAGGACTCATGGGGAGAGGTGTTGGATACCCAGAACATAGCTGTTGTCGTTCAGTCATGCCCAACTCTCTGAGACGCCGTTTGGGGTTTTCTTGGCAAAAGCACTGGAGTGCTTTGCCATTTCCTTCTTCGGTTCATTTTATAGATGAGAAAACTGAGGCAAACAGGGTTAAGTGAATTTCGCAGCTGATAAGTGTCTGAGGTTGCATTTGAACTCAGGTTCTCCTGACTCCAGGCCCAGCGTTCTCTCCACTGTGCCACCCAGTGGGCCCTATCATGGGTTAGTCTGAGCCAAAAGCCTCCACCGGAATATAAGGCAATTTCAGTGCAGTTTTCTGTTAGGGAAAAAAATTAATGTTGAATGCCTTTTAGTCTGATAAGTATGGTAAGTCCTGGGCTGGCCTGCAGAAGGCAGACTGAACTGCCCCTATTCCTGGCCTCTCCAGGCCCTGAGGCTTTGTCCTTTGATGTCCCATGACAGGTAAATTGTTCAATTTCCCAGGGAGAAGTGGCGGGGGGAGCTGAAGGCAGAGGTGGGGGAAGGGAGATGAATCAGTCTCTAAAGTCCCAGTGACATAGCTGTTTGCTGCCTCCACACACATTCCTTCCTCCTGACTCAGAGTATAGGTGGGGCTAGAGGGGAGAGGAGACCAGAGGGGTCCACGAGACCTCAACTCTGGCCTAGCCTCCCCTCCACAGTTGGGGGAGGAGGCAGTGGGGCAGGAGGCCATTTGGAGAGCGCATTTTGAAGGAGAAGGGCAAGAAAAATGTTCCCAGGCAGTCTGAATCAGGTGAGAGTGAGTGGGGAGATGGGAAGATTAGCAAGAGACCTGTCTGCCAGGTCAGGGGAATTCTTCTTCTTCCAGGCCCAAGGGTGGGGTTAAAGAGTGAGGCTTCTCACCAAGGAAACTGTCTTGGTTTCTTAGAGTCAAGAAGGCCATGGTGTCCTGGTCCCTGAAGAGAAGGGACCTCCAAGACCAGGGGTGGAGAACCTTCAGCCACATGTGGCCTCAAGGCCCAAGTTTTCCCCGCCCCTGTCTAAGACCTTCCAATCCACCTTCTCCTAACCCTTATTTTACCGATGGGAAAACAGAGCGGGAGGGAGGTGGAGTCATTTGCTCAACTTCACACTAGGAGTAGGCATCAGGAGTAGCATGAGATTTAATTCCAGGGCCTCTGACTCCATTCTGTGCTCCTTCTATTACAAATGAGGGATCCTATTCATGCTTTAAATCTCCACACAGAAGCCACAATTCCATTCTGCCTTACCTCGGCTGTGTGCTCATTGGGAATCTCTCTCCGACCTCACAGCAATTCCCAGCCCTTATTCACTTAACACGTTTGATTTGTTGTAATAATAACGCCTGACGTGGGCCTAACACTTCACATGTTAGCTATGGCCCAGCGCTCCAAGCTCCAGGTTTACATAAGCCCAGTTTGATCTTTGGGGGCTGCCCCTAAAATTACTCCATTTAGCTCATTTTACCTGGAAACGCTGGGAAGTAGCTCATGCGTAGGTCTCCACCTGTATGGGTTAAAGGTTCTCCAGTTCCTATGCAAGAAATCAAGGTAAGAAAGCATACTAGATAGATGCCAGAAAACCTTTATTTCACCCCATCCAATGGAAAGAATTGAAAAGACCCAAAGGGCTCAAAGAAACCCAAGACAATTAAAGACATTCTCCTCCCTAATCTCCATTGCAGAGATCTACACAAGTCTCCAACACAGTACCCCCTTCAGTGATTGGATCCCATCTAGCAACACCACTAACACCACCAACACCAACATCGACACTTCCTCATGCTAGTAAGGACCCTCCTACTCCTTCGGTTCCAGGGACCATGCACTTCATCCTTGGTCCACGAGCCCTTGATGCTCTTCCAGAATGCTGGGCTTTGAGAACTCCCAACACTCCATCATGGCTGCCACGTCTTAGATTGAGAGATTTGGCCGCTGCCTCTCCATGGCTCCCATCATCTGGGGCTAAGGGGTGGGAGAGGCTGGGCGGGGGGGGGGGGTGATGTGGAAGTGTAGGCTTCCAACCACCACTCCCAGGGACCCGGGTCCACTCTCAGGACTTGGGCATGTGTTCCCTTTAGATCTTGGCTGTGTTTGGTTTTATAGGCCTGATAGGTCCCAGTTCAGAAGGTTCAGCATGGTTCGTAGAAGCATAGATCATAAATTTCGAGTTAGACAGGAACTTAGAGGCCATCAAATTCAACTCCCTCATTTGTAAAATGAGGACACTGAGGCATAAAGAGATTAGATGATTCCACTGGGGACATGAAGCTAGTGTTTGAGGTGAGATCCGACTCTACCAACTATGCCATACTGCCTCCTAATCAGAGCATCTGCAGTGCCAAGACATAACCACCCAATGGGGATGTTCTGACCCATTAAGTACACACAACCAGAATCAATTCTTCACCTTCAATCAGAATCCCAAACAATGGCCTCATCTGTTTCACCTCATTAGCTTGGCTGTTGTCTCTTTGGATCCCCACAATGGCCCTGAAAGGCAGGCAGTACTGGTACCATCTCCACTTTACAGATGTTGAAACTGAGGCTTGGAGAAGGTTAAAAGACTTTCTCCTTGGTTATATATCTTGTGTCAGAGCCAGAATTAATTCCCTCCTCTTCCAGCTCTCCTTAATGTAGAGCTTTGGCTCTGAGACCACCTCCAAATTATCCTGCCTGTATCTTTGTATGCAGTCATTTGAATCTTGTCTTCTTCATTGGACTGTGAATTCCTTAAGAGCAGGGACTATCTTTTACCCTTTTTTTGTATCCCCAGCCCTTAGCACAGTACATGGCACATAGCAGGTGCTTAATAATTGTCAATGACTTGACTCCAGATCTGCACTCTTTCCAATTGGCAACACTGCTTCTTTGGCTATGTGTGTGTGTTTTATCCCTGGAGGCTGTCCCTGCCTTCCTCCCAAGCATTTTGGGGAGATATTCTTTGGAAGAAAGAAGATATGAGCAAGAAGGCACTGAATGAGATGTGGACAGGACTACCGAATGAATGAATGAATATGAGAAAGCATTTATTAAGCATAGACTATGAGCCAAGCATCGTGCAAAATATTGGAGATCCAAATACAAAATCAAGACAATGCCTGCCCTCAAGGAGCTTGGATTCTAATGGAGGAGGCAATTCATGTAAGGGAGTACTAGCCAGGGAGGGAGATTTGCTTTGAAAAGATAAAGAAGTATTAACATCTACTCCCTTGCTACAATGTAGCTCTTTGTGAACCTGACTTGTCTTCATTGAACCAAACTGAATTGAACTAAGCGATTCCTTCCAGGGGACAGACTTCTGAGACCAGAGGCCATCTCTTCTAAGAAGACTTGAGTTCCAATTCTTCCTCAGACACTTGCTAGTTGTGTGTGCGGTTTGGGCAAATCACGGTCTGAGCTTCAGTTTCTTTATCTGCAAAATAAGGGAGTAAGATGAACTCAGAAGTCCTTTCCAACCTGTGATCCCCCCATAATGATACTTAGTAGGTGGGGACTGTTTCATTTTTGACTTGACCTGCAGTAGGCACTTAATAAATGGTCGTTGATTGATGTAAATAAAATAAAGGGTCTGATTACTCTTATGTGATGAGTAACAATGACTCATTCATAAGTAGATATAAGACCCTTCTCTAAAACACCCGATGAGACAGGTAGTTGCAAGGAGACACTCTGACCTCATCAGACCATATCTAGAGGCTTAGGTTCTCATTGTTCTGGATGGCACATTTTAGGGAAAAAATGGATAAATTGTAGTGTGCCCAGATGGAAGTAAGTCTCTGAGGGAAGACATCGGCAGGTAGGGTGGAGTAAGGGGAATCAGGAAAATCCTTTTCCTCCAAAAAGGTGTCATTTGAGCTAAGTCTTGAAGGAAACCAGTAGCTGGAGATAGGAGAGCATTCCAGCCAGGGGAGGACAGCCCTGTGAAAAGGCACAGGAAATAGAGCTTTGAATGTGAGGACCATCATGAAGGCAGGTGATACAAATCACCAGATCATAAAGTCGGTAGACAGAAGGCAAGGGTAGGAAGGCGTGGAAAGGTTAGGAAGGGGTGAGGCTGTGAAGGACTCTACGTCCCCCAAAGCATGTCCAATTCTGAGAGAGAGATGGCACAGAGATGCCCAAAAGCTCCATACCTAAGCACTGGGACTTTCTTGAATAGGGCAACCCCAACTGGGGAGGGGATGGGAATGGAGGAGACTTCAGGCACGGGGCACAAGGGTGGGCAAAGGTTGTCGGGTTCATCAGATTCAATTTCTTGAAGAGGGATTTTGAGGTTTGAAGGAAGGAATGAACAAGTTCGAGTAGAGGGGAATGCCATCTTTTCTCTGGAGGCAGAGAAGACTATGACCATGCAGTTTCTCAGGGGTGTGAGCATTTCTTGCCTGTTTTGCCCTCTGGAGTTGGCATCCACTGAATGCCAACCTTATGCCAGAAGAAACAGGTTGGCAAGGTTGACATCACCCTGGACAACAGCAGGAAAGCCCTGAATCTTCTTCCAGCCCCGGATATCTCAGAATCATATGAGGTTAGAGCTGGAAGGGTCCATAGAGCTTGCCCAATCCAAACTTCTCATTCTCTAGGAGAAGCATACCCACAGAGATAGTGACTTGCCCGAGGTCATACAGCTGCCTAGTAGTAGAACCCAAACTTTCTTCTGGCTCCAAGTCTAGGATTTTTCATTCCACCCCAACCTTCATTTGGCTCTACCACACCCCTTTCACCTAGCCTTTGGAAGTTAAGCTCTCAGGTTCAGAACTGAAAAAGACCTCAGTAACCTGTAACCTAGCCTCTGTGCAAGTCATCAGCTAATTCGCAGCTCCTGGCCTTGAGTCTTCTCAAGGGAGATCATTCCCAGGGAGTCTCCCATGACTGTAATTTCTCAATTCTGTACTCATTCTCACTTTTCTCCAACTATAGAGGGAAGAATATATAGTCCATTGACCTAGAGGAGGGAAATAAGTTAACTCATGGACTATTCATTACAACCACAAAGATATTTCCATAATATCTTTTTTTGGAGGGGGGAAGGCAGGGCAATTGGGGTTAAGTGACTTGCCCAAGGTCACACAGTTAGTAAGTGTGGTCAAGTGCATAATATTTTTAAAGCAAGAATAAATTTCATTTTAATCTTAATCCCTGTCATGCCTGTGTGTTCTGTCTTTCCTTTCATTTTTTGAAAAAAGTTCATGTAATATTTAGTTCTCTGATTACAAACACAATTATACATAAATAAATAATGCATTAGTAACAGTAATTCAGCATTTACTTGTACTAATGCACTTGACCACAGAGATAATGTGGCAGAGAGGGAAAAAACCCCCATTATGAAATGAAGAGTCAGCAGAATCCTGAACTCACTGTGGGACTTTGGGCAAGTTATTTACCTTCTCTGAGCCTCAGTTTCCACATTTGTAAAATGAAGAGAGTTGGATCAGGAGTTCTTTAAAATATCTTTCAGCTCAAAGTTATTATGATGGGAAGGGAGGAGGCAGCAGCCTCCTCATTCCCAGGATCTGCCCCACTAACAGAAAGCTGCTGAACAGGTTGGGTGAGAGGAACCAGGTCAGCCCCTAGAAAGGGGAGCTGAATCAGAATCATTTGCTCCAGACTTAGTCCAGAGACTCTGCCTGGCTTAAAATGGAAGAGGTTGTGTGGTAGAGTAGGAAGGGAGCTTGATTTGGAGTCAGAAACACTGGGACTGAATCTTGGCTTTGTTGCTACTTATCGGGGCAAATCACTCAACTGCCTATAGGACTCAGTTTCCTCTGTATTCCTTTCAAGATGTAAATCTATAATTCTATGGTCCTATGACTTGAAAGTCATTTTTTTCCATTCAGGTCTCAGCCTCTCCTTCTGTAAAATGAAAGAGTTATACTAGAATTGGGGCTCTTAACCTGGGGCCATGAACTTTCTTTAAAAAAGTTTTTAATTTAAAAAACCCCTTCTAATTTTATATTATTGATTTTCTTTGTAATATAGTCTTTTCTTTTGTCAGTCAGTCAACAAACATTTATTTAGGGTCTCCTATATGCCAAGGAAAGAAGAAAGAAAAAGAGGAAGGAAGGAAGGGAGAGAGGGGGAGAAGGAGGGAGAAAGGAAGGAAGAAAGGAGGAAGGGAGGGAAGGAAGGGAGAGAGGGAGGGAGGGAGGGAGGAAGGAACGAAAGAAAGAAGGTGGGAGGAAGGGAAGGAAGGAATGAAGAAAAGAAGAAAAGAAGGAAGGAAGGAAGGAGGAAGAAAGAAAGAAAGAAAAAGAAAGAAAGAAAGAAAGAAAGAAAGAAAGAAAGAAAGAAAGAAAGAAAGAAAGAAAGAAAGAAAGGAAGGAAGGAAGGAAGGAAGGGAAGGAGGGAGGGAGGAAGAAAGAAAAAAGAAAGAAGGAAAGAAAAAAGAAAGATTGCTGATCCCAGGGAGCTTACAAGTCTAACGGGAAAGATAACAAGCAAAAAACTATGTGCAAACAAGATATAGACAGGATAAAATGGTGACAATCAACAGAGGGAAGTCACTAACATTAAGGGGGACTGGAAAAGCCTACTTGTAGAAAGTAGGATTTAGCTGAGACTTGAAGGAAGCCTAGGAGGCCAAGAGACAGAGATGAGGAGGGAGAGCCTTCCAGGCACAGGGGGCAGCCAGTGAAAATGCCCCAGTTGGGAGTGTCTTATGCAAAGATCAGCAAGGAGGCCAGAGTCATTGGATGGAAGGTAAGTTGAGAGAAGCGAGCTGTAAGAACCCTGTAAAGGTAGGAGGCCAGGTTATAATGAGTTTTAAAATCCAAATGGAGGATTTTCTATTTGATCTTGGAGGTGATAGACAGCTCCCGGCATTTGTTGAACAGGGGGATGACATGGTCAGACCTTTGATTTACAAAGATCAATTTGATAGCTTCACAAAAGATAGACTGGAGTAGGGAGAAACTTGAGGCAGGAGATCAGCTAGCAGGCTCCTGGAGCAGTCCAGGCATGAGGTGATAAGGGCAGCAATGTCCAAGGAGAGAAGGGGGTATATACCAATCCACAGGATTTGGCAGCAGCTTCCTTATGAGGAATGAGAATGAGGAGCTGGGGAGGACACCCGGGTTGCCAGCCTGGAAGTCTGGGAGGATGGCAATATTCTCCACAGTAAAAAGGAAGCCAATCCCAATCAACACAATGATCCACCATGATTCCAAGTAACTCAATGATGGAAAATTTTATCTGCCTCAAGAGAGGGAACTGTTGGATTCTAAGGACAGACTGAAGCATATTTTTGCTCTTTATTTTTCTTGTTTTTATTTTTCAACATGGCAAATATGGAAATGTGTTTTGCGTAACTTCACATATATAAATGGGTATCATATTGCCTGCCTTCTCAATAGGAGAGAGAAAATTTAGAACTCAAAATTTTTTTAAATGAATGCTTAAAAATAAGCTGGTGTGTGTGTATGTGTGTGTGTTTGAGACATTAGGAAAAGGGGAGAGTTTGGGGAAAAGAATCAGTTCAGTTTTGGACATGTTAAGTTCAAAATGCCTATGGGCTATCAAGTTGGAGAAGTCCAATAGACAATTGGATACAGGAAACTAGAAGTTAGGGCTGGATGACTGTTTATCCTTTATTTTCCCTACAGTTAGTCCCAGGGGCTCCTTCCTGCTAATTCTTCGGGGCCTGTGGGTGGGCATTAACCCAACCCCACTACTGAACTGGGAGCTGACTCAGAAGGCTCAGACTGGGGCTGCATTCCCTTCCCCTTGTGGGGGGAGGTGGAAAGAGAAGCTGAGTTGAACTCTCTGGGTACAGAACGGGTGAAGACTTGTCTGAGTGAAACCGGGACATCGCCTCCAGCATCTCACTTCCCTCCTCCCCCTTCTTCACTCCCTCCACCCCTTCCCTCTCCTCTCTTCCCTCCAAACCCGAGCCTCTCCTGGCTCACCTTCTCTGGGCTCTGCTGAGCTGTGCGCTCCGACGGCTTCTCTCCCCATTGGCTGGCTAAGCTCTGGGAGGGATTTCCAGAGACGGCCCTGGACCCAGAGTTGGACCAGCTTTAACCAGGGCCACGCCCCAGAGCTGCCCAGGACAGCAGGGAGGAGAGCGGCAGTGAAAACATCGGCTGGAGAGGGTCATCTTAGCAGGGGATGGAAACAGGAGGGAAGGGGGACCCAGGTGTCAGGATAGTTTAAGAAGGAGAGGAGTGGAAAAGGAGAGAAGAGTGGTGACCAGATATCCTGGGAAAGAAGATAATAAGGGATCCAGGGATGGGGGATGTGCCTGGAATAGGAAGGTGGAAGAGGACAGGGGAGTGAAGGATGCCAGTGCGGTGTTGAGGATTGAGCTGGAGGGGCATGAGAGGAGAGGTGTATCCAGCAGGGAGGGTGCGGATTGAGGTGGGGAAGGAGAAGGCATTTTGGATGAGGGGAAATGGAATAAAGGAGGGGCACCTAGGGTTAGAAGAGGGGGTGGCAGTGCAGGCCCTGGCCTGTGTCAGGAGATAGGACGGAGCATAGGGATGGGAGTTGAGGCCGAACATGATCTCATCTTGCTTGCCTTCTTTTGTGATGCTCCCTGAAGAGTGAACAATCCTACTCACATCTGAGCTTTCTCACCTCTTCCTAACACCCCCATCCCTCCTGTTCCAGTTCTGCTTCAGACCTAGAATCTCATTCTGGCTCCTTCAGAACTGAAGTGTCTAACCCCCTTATATGAGCTGTCTCACTTATCATCTCCCCCAACCCCCTCCCTTCATTCAAACTTGGGGTGTCCAATCCATCTCAGCTTTGAGCTGTCTTACATCTTCTCTGCCCTCCCAAGCCCCTCTGGTTATTCTCTTTTTTCCTGGCTGCCTGGGGTGTCCAACCTCATACCCAGAACTGAGCTGGCTCAGAAGGAACTTCCCTCCAACTTCCCATGGTGCCACCTGCCTCCCAATCATACTTGGAGCACCTCATTGTCGTCTTAGATCTTGGGTGTTCATCTCAGGGTGTCAAACCTTAGCTGTCTCACCCCTTTGCGATCAGAACTCAGACTTCTCTTCCCCACCTTATCTTCAGACTAAGGCATTTCTTTCTCCTCTCCTTAGATGTTGAGGGTCCAGCTCTTCCGGTGTGGGGTGTCTCAATTCCAGCTCCCACAAGAGTGGTCTAACTTCTTGCCTCTTGCTCCTCCTCCCTTCAGATTTGTGGCTTCTCACCTCACCTCTCCTCAGATCTGATTTGATTCCCATTTCTTCTCATCATTGCCTCAGCATCCCCTCTCCTCCACCCCCAGATCTGGCTTTCTCAGGTCTGACTTTCCTCCCACTCCAGCACCGTGGCTTTTTCTTCTGGATACTCATCACAGGCCTCCGGGCAGAGGAAGGAGGCCTCTGAAAACCTGAGCTCCCTGTTGAACTCTTTTGGGTATTTGGGGTTAGTCCCTGACCTTGGAGTCTGTCACTAGGACAAAACCCTGCCCTGCCCCACCCCTCAACCCCACCTATGAGGTAATCTACCCCAAATCCCTTCCGGCTGCTCCTTGAGATGGGCCAGCTCCTCTAGGGGTGAGGGCCAGGTAATGCTCGCTTCTAGAACCAGAAGGAAGCCAGATCTCAGAACCAACACCCTTGCTTCCGCCCCCACCATGTGAGCCTCCCCCACTCCCCCGTCCAACATAGACGGCAAAAAGACAAAAGGAGTGTCAGGGAAGCTTTCTTTATTGAGAAGGAACTTTGTCACACACTCAGACAGACATGCTCTCTGACAGTCGCAGACACACACACACTCACCAGCGCGGCGAGCGCACGCTGTCACCCAAACACATCCACACACTCTTCCTTCCTCCAACACACTCACACATCTTCTGTGCCCCCCCCCCAGTCCAGTCCCTCTCAAGCCCCTAAGGGCCTGGCACTTCCCAATCCCTAAGAACCACAGGGAGCAGGGGCAGGAGATGGAAAGGGAGAGCACCGGGGAGAGGTCCCCCGGGGCCAAGGGAGGGGATGCAGCTCAGAGAGTCAGGGATCTTGGGACAATCGGGAGGGCTCCAGCCACCACCGTCCCTAATAGCCCGGGCCTAGAAGGAGAGACTCCCAGAGCTCCCTGCCCATCTGCCCTCGATTTCGTGTCTGAGTCGCTCCCGAGCTGGGGCGCGCGGTGGGGTGGGGGTGGGGGCTAAGGGGCTGGGAAGGGGAGAAGAGGGTCGGGTGCAGGGAGGGAGAGGGATCCGGGGGCCCGCCCCACACACGGGTCCTCTCCCCCGAGGGGGGCCAGGTCGGGGCGCCGGGGAGCGGGGCTCAGCTCTGGGGCTGCTCCTCGGGGGGCGGCGCCTCGCCGCCCTCCTCCCCGGCGCTGTCCGCCGTCCAGAGGGTCAGGTTGTCTCGCAGCAGCTGCATGATGAGGGTGCTGTCCTTGTAGGAGTCCTCGCTCAGGGTGTGCAGTTCGGCCATGGCCTCGTCGAAGGTGGTCTTGGCCAGAGAGATGGCCTCCTCCGGGCTGTTGGCGATCTCGTAGTGGAAGACGGAAAAGTTCAGCGCCAGGCCCAGGCGGATGGGGTTGGTGGGCAGCATGTCCTTCTTGCCGATGTCCATGGCCTCCTGGTAGGCGGCGCGGGCCGAGTCGATGGTGCGCTTCTTGTCGTCGCCCGCGGCCACCTCGGCCAGGTAGCGGTAATAGTCGCCTTTCATCTTCAGGTAGAAGACGCGGCTCTCGGCGTCGCCCGCGTCCTTGATGAGGTGCGAGTCGAGCAGCCCCAGCACGGTGCCGCAGACGGCGCGCAGCTCGCCCTCCACCTTCTCCCGGTACTGGCGCACCTCGGGGCCCCGCTCCTTCTCGTCGGCGCTCCCCTCCTCGGCGCCCTTCTGCTCGATGCTGGACAGCACCCTCCAGGCCGCCCGCAGGCCGCCCACCACGTTCTTGTAGGCCACCGACAGCAGGTTGCGCTCCTCGCACGACAGCTCGTCGCCTTTCTCCACGGCGCCCTTCATGAAGTCGGCCATGTCGTCATAGCGCTCGGCCTGCTCCGCCAGCTTGGCCTTCTGGATCAGGCTGCCTCTCTCCATGGCTCGGGCTGGGGCTGGGTCGGGGCTGCGCTGAATCCCGGGGCACCTGGGCTCTGCCTCTGCTCAGCCTCTCCCTCTCGGCCCGGCTTTTTGGCTGGGGTGGGGAGGGGCAGGGCTGGGCAGGAGGCGGGGCTGGGCCTCTGGCTCCTGCCTCCCCCGTCCTGATCCTTTTTTTCTTTTTCTTTTTTTCTTTTTTCCTGGCTGCTCCTTAAAGGTAAAGGGGCCAGGACAGAGGTGCATTAGTCATCATGGGGATACTCAACGAGGAGGAAGACAGGCCCAGTGGGCCCCACCTAGGGCAGCTGCCACCTGAGGCCTTCTCTCCTGTGGGGTCTGCAGAGCTCAGGGACCTCCTCTGAGTTCCCATGTTCATGTCCCAGTTAAAGTTGGTAATAATGGGCTTCTTCACCACGACCCAGGGAGGCGGGGAGTGTGAGGCTTAGGAAGGAGCCTGAGTTTAGCTGAAATCGCTAAACCCCATTGGTTTTGAGGAAATAGGAATGGCCAGTCCCTTATTGGCCTGTCCAGTCCCTGTGTGTATGGTGGGGGTGGGGGAGTGTGTGGATGGTTCAGTGACAGAGGCACTCACTCTGGTGTGTGTGTGTGTGTGTGTGTTTGTAACAGAGAATGTGTCTGCGTGACAAAGAACCCTCTTAATAGAAGCAGGTCTTTTGACTTGAAAGCAGTATTTCAGACTGCCTTCCAACAAACTCAGCCCCTGTCCAGGGTCTAGTGCTCCAGCTGCGGCACAGGCACCATGTGGGCCCAGCCTGGCAGCACCCTGCAGTGTGCCAGGAGCTGTGGATGTACATGAGGAATGGGGAGTGCTGGATCCTACTCATCTTCCTTGGGGTCCCCAGGTAACTCTCTGCCTTAGGCATCCTCTGAGAAGCCCCCTCAGAACTAAGCAAGGTCCCTATGTCCCTGCTCCCTAAATCTCATCCCCCACCCCCACTTCCAGATTGTTGAGGTGGCATCTCCATGTGCCACTTAAAGATGAGTTTAACAAGCGAGGACGCTAGAGGCCCATCCTTTGTAATTAGCCACCCTAGTTGGACCCAATACCATCCCCATTACACTGCAATTTTCCCTTTCAACTCAGCAGCCAGCTCCCACCAGCTGGAGGACTTTCCCCAGGGCACTGCTCTGGCTGGGCTCCATGCTTAGGTGTCTGGCAGCACCCTCCCAAGCCATGGAGTATCAGGGAGGCTCATGTGGGCGCCCTGGAAAGGGTGGGGTCACCAACTTCGTCAGTTGCCCCACTTTCCTCTCTGACTCACCTTTGACCTAGTGCCAGGCTCCACTGATTTGTCTGAGGCTGGCAAACAGGATACCTGGGCTCTGGGCCCAGTTTGGTTCCTGGCGGGGGGGACAACTCCCAGGGGAGGCAGTGGTGACACCCGTGGATGACCAAGGTCTTGTTTTATGAGGACTCTTATGGAGATTTTATTCAGTCACTTCCAATTTATTTCACAGACTTTTTTCTGCCCCTGTCCTCTGCTCATGATCCCCTGGCTCAGGGGGCAAGTAGAAGCATTCCCTCTCTATGCCCTCAGGCTCCGCTGGATCACACCTTCCTTCCAGTTGAGGCTCTGGCTCCACCTCTAGGGAGAGCCACACCTAAGGGAGTTGGCACATTGCCTAGGGGGTGGGGGTGGCCATTGAACAGCAAGGGGCTCCTGCTCATCTAGCCCCACCCCATCGCTCTGCAAAGAGCAGGCATAGTGTTCAGGGGTGAGGCTTCTTGCTTTGGGAATCTGTCTAGGCTTCTCTCATCTAGTTCCTCTAATGGCCCCTGCAACAAGGCTACTAAGCAGCCCAGTTTCTCTTAGTACCCACCTACTCGGGCACAAAGGGCCTGTTCTTGGGACAGCCACTGTCTAGGTCTGTTTGATGTCTCACTAGGAACCATCCTTCCCTGCTCAAGACAGCAGCCTCTTTGCTACTGAGGAAAGACAAGTCATGCCCAGCCAGAGGGAGCAGACTCCTGGTGAATCAGGAGTGATTTTGTTTTGAAGTGAGAAAGACCATGCTCACAGGAGGAATCCACCTGGGTGTAGGTGAAGTCCTTACAGTTGGTGAGGCAACCTCAGTAAGGGACAATCCCAGACCAAGGTTCCTCTCCTTCCCCATTGGGGTTGAGATTCCAAGCAGAGCCAGCCCTACTGGAAAGGGAGGGGTGGCAGGGTTTGTCCCGTTTTTCTTCTGAGATTTTGGGGTAGGTGAGAGACCACTAGGCTTATACTCAGAGGCCCTGGTCTTTGAATTTCAGTGCTACTGCTGGCCTTGTTACTCTGAACAAGACATTCTCCTCTGCAGACCTCAGTGCCCTCAGCTATAAAATTAAGTAGTTCTAAATACCAGGGTCCCCCCTCCCTATCCCTGCCCCATCCCAGTTATGACATCCTGTGTTCTAAGGGCCCTCCCAGCTCTGCCATCCTGTGTTCTAAGGGCCCTCCCAGCTCTGACATCCTGTGTTCTAAGGACCCTCCCAGCTCTGACATCCTGTGTTCTAAGGGCCCTCCCAGC
>CM053622.1:767513336-767526468 GCA_028646595.1 Phalanger gymnotis
CAGACCTCTCCGGTACCTTCCTGGAGTGCTAGTCACTTGTTCTCAGCTTTTCCATCTCAGGATGAAGCATTGCTGGTAGAGGACAGGGCTGCCCTAGGGATTCAGGAATCTGGGCTCTCACTGTATCTTCCCAGGTCAGTTATCCTATTACAGCCCAACCTGAGGAGGGAAATTCATGCTGGACAGTGAAGCCGTCCCTCCAAGAATCTTTTCAGCTTACCCTGGACATGCAGATCCTGTTTGTACCTAGCTCTTTGCACGTTGTCATCCCTTAGGCCTGTGAGCTCCTCAGGGCCTGGTATATTTGTTTCTGCTTTTTGTCTTTCTACAGTGCCCAGCACAGAGCAGTGCTCCATAAACATTTGTGACTGTCAGTCATGAGATTCGGCTCTTAGTCCTGGCTGTCACTGCCTATCTGGGTGCCTGACTCACTTCCCTTCTCTGGGGGGTCATTTGAAATATGAAAAAAGTGAATTTGCCGTCTCTAAGGTTCCTGTTATCATTAATATTGTCTTACAACCTTCTCAGTATGTGCCTGGAATGAACTGTTTGTCGACCCCATCCCTGTGGTGGAAGTAATTTACCTTTCTTCCAGGCCCAACTCATGGGGCCATCTTCTCCATGAAGCTTTCCTTGACCTCTCCAAACTGCCACCCTCCCCCACTCAAGTCCCACCAAACATGACTTTCTTTCATTTGACAGAGACAGGTTAGAACAGTGGAGAGAGCTGCCTCTGGAGGCAGAAAGAGCTAGGTTCAAAACCTGCCTCAGACAATTATCAGCTATGTGACCTTCGACAAGTCACTGCCTCTGAATCTGTTTCCTCGTCTGTAAAATAAAGGGGCTGGACTAGATGGCCTCCCAGCTCCAGTTCTATGATCCTTTATCATTTCAATTCTCTGAGACTCAGTTTCCCCCTCTATAAAATGCAGGGATAGGATTAAATAGTCTTTAAGATAGTTCCTTGCTCTCATTCTTGAAGTACTATCCCCAGGTGCTGATGTGAGGCCCAAAGGAGAAAGTTTGCATGTAAAACATTTTGCATTCATTAAAAGGCAGCTATTAACTCTGGACAAGGTAAGATATCCTATATTCTCCAACAGCCAGGGGCCCTGGGCAGCCCCTTAACTTTTCTCAGCCTCCTCAGTTTGCTTGGGAGTCAGAATGCTCCGATTCTGTACCTCCCTGAGTTCTGACTCAGTTCCTGTCTTGGGCACCTCCCTGTGCCTCCAGGCTTCCATTTATCATTGAGGAGGCAGCAGGCCCAGACCTGGCTGTGTGGGGAGGTCTGGATGGGCCTCTCCCAGAACAGCTCCATGAGAGCACCCTGTTCAGTGCCCTGCGTCAGCAGAAACAGCCGCTTTCCCCATCCTGCCTCCCCTCCCCTGCTCAGAGCATCCCCTTTAGGAGGGCAGGGCCCAAGCCTTCAGTGCCACATGGCTACCCAATAATTTTAAACTGATAATAACAGGCTTTGCTTTGGCACTCGAGGGTTGTTCTATGGAAGGCAAGTGGCCACTGGCTGTTCAGGCCCTCTGAACCAGCCCTGAGAGGGAAAGATGGGATTTAGGTCAGAAACCGGAAGAGTTCTTGACTGGAAAAGCTGAACTAAGTCACATTTCTACTCATGTCCTTCTCTGACACCTCGTTATGTCATAGAGGTGACTGGCCTGGGAAGGGTCTGCTTGGGGCAAGTTCTAACAGGCCCTACCAAGCTGGAAAGACTTCCAGCAGAAGCCTGGGGAAAGACTTAATGTGCTTTCTGAGAAGTATGGAAAGGCTCATCACCACAGGACATGGGCTCGGCACCACCATGGGGCATTTTTGGCCACAGCAACTCAAAACGGTCTATGTATGACAGTCTACTGACGTGGGCAGGGGCTATGGTCTGGTAGTGGGGAGAGAGTGTTTGTGAGACCTTGAAATATAACTGTATAGATATATACACATACACACATATGCATACAGATACACACATAAATACATATATGTACGCACCTATACACATATATGTACATAGCCCTGTAAAAATTACAAAAGGCTTTCCCTAAAGCCTGGTGTGGTACATGACTTACAGGACCTGGGTTCAAATCCCCCCCACCCTGAAGCTTACTAAGAGTACTTACAAGTCATTTCAATGCCTCCCAGAGTTCTTGTGAGGCTCAGACGGGATAAAGTTCATTCCAGGCACATACTGAGAATGGTACCTTGTCTGAGCTAGGAAGTACAATGGAGTCAGGATGACCTGAGCCAGAGATGTTCTTCAGGCTCCCTAGGGATCAGGGGCTTGGCAAGCTACTCATCCTTCAGGCTGGCAACGCTCAGCAGCCCTGCTGGCATCCAGACCCAGGCCTAGGCCAGCCAGTAGGTTAAGCATCACAAAGCCCTGGAAAAGGGAAGGGAAGAATACCAGGTTTGATGCCTTGCCCTCAGCCTCCTTGGCTGTCAGGTGACAAGGGCTGGCATTCAAAACATGGTCTAGCGTACAAAAGGTTGGCCTTCTAGTCAGGGTGGTCCAGGTTCAAATCCTGCCTCTGTCTCGGGCAAGGCACCTCACATCCCTGGGTGTCAGCTTCCTCATCTAAAAAGGAAGAGGTTGGACTCAGTGACCTCTAAGGTCCCTTCCGGCTCTGACTCTAGAAAATGCTCCACTGGCTGAGGCGCAGTATGGTCTAGCAAAGGTCATCTCACTTTCTTTGTTTTCCTATCTATAAAATGGGAAAACAGTGTCTAGACCACCGACATCATGGGGAGACGGTAAGACGAGCCCTTTGTAAATTCTCACTGCCACCCGACTGAGTTGTCACACTGGGGGTCAGGTGGGCCCCCCGGCACAAGAGTAAAGGCAGCAGAAAGCAGGTAGTATACAGCAAGGAGAAGAATCTTTATTTGGTTCAAAAAAAGGTCAAAGGCAGAGACAAGCAAGCCCATCTTCGCTCCACCCCTTTCCAGTCTTAGGCTGGTGAAGAGAAGGCATTAGGCCCCATCCTGAAGCTCCCTCTTCTTCCAGTGGGGGACCAGAGAGCTAGGGACAAAGGACACTGGTATCACCTTGAATCTCAAAGGGGGTGGGGGGTTGGTGGCATCGTGGGAACAGAGTTAGGCCACTGGTGCTCAGAACAGTCACCTAACCTGTTCAACAGCGTCATCAGCACGAAAGACTCCTAAGAAAACTTGTTCAGCTAGACGACAGCTGTGCCTAGACTTGGAGATGGGGGGGGGGGGGAGTAAGGCAAAATTTCTGAAGGGCCCTGGCTCCTTACAAGTTCAGGAAACAGGAGAGGAGAGGGGATTGCTTACTGGTTTAGCAGCTGTTTTATGGCTTCTAACAAATTGGGAGAGGAAGGGTCTCAACTCAGGGGCAGGGCGGGGATGTGCCCAACAGGCTTCATCTGGGGCTGGGTCTTTGTCCCCTAGAGATGGGGGGACTGGCGGGAGAGCAGACATACAGGAGGCAGAGAGAGCAGACCCTGGAGGCACAGACGGTGGCAGACAGGCCGAGGCTTCAGGCAGGGGGGGATCCTGGATGCCCTACCTTCTCGGGGCTTCTCCCAGAGAGGTAGAAGGCTGCAGTTCTCAAAAACTCCTTAAGGCCCCTCGCACACTGGAATTCCCCCATCATTGGGATAGCAAAGAAGGAGAAGAAAGAGGTTAGAAGTAGACCAGCTCAGAGAGGAGCCGGAGAAGGAAGCCTGGGGAAAGGGAGCACAGGCTAATTGGGATGAGGGTTGGCCCCTCCTGAATAGCAAGGATTGTGGAGGGCACAAAGAGCAAAGAATGAACCAAATCAAGCCAAAAGTACTGCAGGGGAGAGAAAGCCAAGGTGGACGAAAGCAACCAAGGGCCTCCACACTCCGTAGGGCAGGAGAGCCATTGGGCCCAGCCTATGCACTAGCCACATGGAGGGAGGCTCTCCCCAGGAAAGCTTGGGGGAGGGGAGCCTGCTGATTAGTCACCTCTTCCCACTTCTATCCTGTGGCTACCAGCACAATCAGGACCTGGTTCCCAGGCAAGAGCAAGGTCCTCCACCCTGCTCTCCATAAAGCATCATCATGCTAGGTGGGAGAGGCTGCTGACATCCCCAGCCTAGGCCATTTGCCCCTCCATCCTCTCTCCTAGGGGGCAAGGGGAGCTAGAGGTGAGCTCCCCCCGACCCAGCCCTCCTACCGAGCGCCTACTCACACACACACACACACACCACACCAAACAGATGAACAATTTCTGTAAGGCATGCAATGAAAGTGAGATAAGGGGAGTGAGGCATGGTCTTACCAGCTAACCCTCAGCAAGGAGGTCTGTTAGCTCCCCTCAGGCTGTGCAGGAGATGGCAAAGTCCTGACAGGTGTCCTCCTGGGAGGGGAGATACCGGAGAGTGCCAGTGTTATGAGGTGTCTGCCTGGCACTTCTCCCCTGGGCACAGAGGGGGGATCCGTGGTCTTCCAAACTCACTCCGAGGTTACTGGGAGTGGAGGGACCAGATGAAGATGATGGCGGAAAGAAGAAGGGCTATCTCTGACCTCAGAGAGAACTTGGGGGAGATGAGGGAGATGAAGAAGAGAGACAAACAGGATGCTTCCTGCCAAATCCTAGAAGTCCTTGGAGCCACCTCACCCTGGGGGTTCCAGCCATCAGCCCTCTCTACCCTGGCCTAGGTGGTCTGCAACCTGAGCTGGATCAGGTGAGATGACAGGCTTGAACCAGCCATGGCCCTGCTTTTCCTCTACTTCCCTACAGGGAACCCAGACCTTGGATGCAGAAGTAGAGTCACTACCAGCTCCCCCCTTTTTCAAAGGAAAAATAAAACCAACCAAAGCAAGTCAACTCTTAAAAATAAAAATTTTATTACAGGCAGGAACAAAGAACACTGGCTTCCATGAAAGGCAGATGGGCTCCCCTCACCCCAAGCCAGCTCCCCCGCTCTCCTCCACAGGGCCAAGGATACTGACACTCAGGCTACTTTGAGCTTTCCATGAGGTCCCCAGGTAACTGCTACTTCTA
The DNA here is from genome assembly GCA_028646595.1 of Phalanger gymnotis. Classification (NCBI taxonomy): domain Eukaryota; kingdom Metazoa; phylum Chordata; class Mammalia; order Diprotodontia; family Phalangeridae; genus Phalanger; species Phalanger gymnotis. The sequence goes on from CM053622.1 coordinate 767,518,335, forward strand.
GACAAAGTGGCTCTCCAAGCCTCTGCCCCCAGGCCTGGAGGGACCATTAATGGCAGGGCTCCAGGGTCTTAGCTCCTTCCAGCAGCAACTTGGAACAGCCACAGTTAAAGGGCCAAGGCGGATGGGCAGAGGACCCAGGACAGTGCTGGGTTTCTCACCTTCTTCTAAGGGGCTAAGGCTCTAGGCAGCTCCAAGAGGGAAGGGATTGGGCTAAACTCTAGCCTAGGGGCTCAATCTCCTGAAGCCAGAGCTCATTCTTCCCTCCTCACAGACTGAGGGGCATCAGTCAGAGGAGCAGCCACCCTCAACTACTTCCAGCCTCTGATGCTCTTCCAGGATTGTTCAAGTCCCTTGATACTCCCATAACCCCACCCAAATGCACTTTGGCCTGTTGGGGCAGATTTCAGGCCGGAAGCCCAGCTTGGGGAAGGGAGGGGGGCCCTGGCGTCACCCAGCCACCAGGTTTCTGACATCAAAGTCAGTGGTTGGGAGGTGGAGGAGGAAAGGGAGTGTGGGAGGACACCCAGAATGGGGACTTGGCCCCCCTGGGAACTCCAAGATGCCATTCACAACCAGTGTGCATACACACACACGCATACACACACACACACACACACTCTCTCTCTCTAACTTTCTCATTCACTCTCTCAGCGCCCATGGCTCGGATGGCTCCCTTGCCAGCTTCTGCTAGGCTCAGATCCCCACAGGTGGGGTGGGAATAAAAAAAGCCACAACGCAGGGCATGTGGGGGAGTGGGAGCCGTCCAAGCAATCAGCCAGGCATGCACGAATGAAAACACACACACACACGCACAGCCAGACAGATACACTTACAACAAACCATAAGGTCTCTTGTAACAAAATCATAAAACCAACCTGCCTCTTGCCAACACCACCCAGCACTAGAGAAACAACGGAGCTGAGGATTTTTTTCTTTTAAAAATTCTATGTAGAAAAAAGTTCTATAAAATTGTGCAAAATACCCAGCAGCTTCAGTAAAACCCATTTCAAGTATTGCCAGTGTGTGTGTGTTTGTGTGCATGTGTGTGAATTTGTGTGTGGCTCACCCACACTAGGGGATAGGACAGCCCCATGTATGGTCCCTGGATCAAGATTGGGGAAGCAAGGGAAAGGCTCTCACTGCTTAGTCTAATGAGTGGAGGCTGGGTTCACTTTGTTCCCAGAAACCTCAAATAGGGACATCCTTCCCCCCGACCCCCAATCAAGTTCCTGCTGGCACCGGACACCCTGCCTACCCTCACTATCAGGTGGCTCTGGCTCCTTCCTGATTAAAGACACAGGCAACCACCAAGCCGTGGGAAGTGTCCCAGGCTCTAAGATCTGCTCTTGGACTTGCCGAGCCTTCACGGCCCCCTAACTGTCATTGGGACAGCTGCCCATGGTTTCAGCAAGGCCTGGGGCCCCCTTACACCCACATCCATCTATACAGGGCTAAACCTTCTTAGCGCAGACATGGGTATAAAAGGCAAAGAAACTGGTTCTCTATGGTAAAGTGGGCACTTGTCCCTCCCATCCCCACCCCCAACTATGACCAGGTGGAGATTCTGCTTCCCCACTATGAGCCAGTAGGGAGTCTGGTCATTTTCACATGGCTCCTGGACTTAGGTGGAGGGGGATCCCCCTGAGGTGGGAGAGGGGCAGCAACAGAAGAGCTCAGGAACAGCCATGGGGGATGGCAGTGCCGAAATAAAGAAGAGGAGGCTTGACTTGGGTGTTGAGGAGCTCTGCCCCAACGGGGCAGAGGTGGGTCCAGCAGGCACAGGGAGGCAGTGGACGCAGGGAAGAGGGACTGGCAGCCCGGAAAGCACTCAGTTCCTCTAGGGGAGGCCTCCTACCATGCTGCCGTCCGGCCTGGCTCCACGGGTGGGCTCCTCGTTCTTGGTGGGAGAGGGCAACTGGGTGTCCGGCTGCACAAATCCCCTCCGGTCAATCAAGCTTCAAAAACACAAAAGTGAGATCCGATGGGTGACGAGCCATCTGCCGCCAAGCAGCCTGTGCCTGCCCCCTGAATGTGTGTGGTGGGGTGGGGTGGTAAGGGGAGTGAGAAGGCCCAGGATGAAGGCTGATCATGACCACAGCTCCAGCCTCTCCCTTCCCTTTCATAGCAGGATGACTTGAAATTTAAGCCCTTGCAGAATCTGGGTTGGAAGAGATTTCAGAGAACATTCAGTTCAAGCCCTACTTGAAGTAAGAATCTACAATATCCCCAAGTGGTCCTCTGGCCTCTGTTTGAATATCTCCAGTGACAAGAAATTCCTGCCTTTCCAATTTATTACTTTTCTGGATTGGAAGTCAATGGGAAAACAGGAAGCGTGTGAATGGAGGGGGGTGGTGAAGACAGAAGGGCTAACCATCCATCAGAACCAGTCCCTACTCTCTGAGGAACAGCCCTAAGCTAATGCTTCCTGGTGGGGGAGCACTATTGGATTGGTCCAGCCATTGTGGAGAGCACTTTGGAACTAGGCCCCAAAAGTAAACTGCAAAGCCTTTGGCCCAGAAATACTGCTACTGGGTCTTTGCCCCAAAGCAATCAAAGAAAGAGGTAAAGAGTTCACTAGTGCAGAAATATTTCTAGCAGCTCTTTGTGTGGTACCAAAGACCTGAAAATGGGTTAGGGGGATGCCTGTGAACTAGGGAATGGATGAACAAAGTGTGGTATATGAATGTGATGAAATGACTGTGCTGAAGGAAACGACAAAGGGGATGGTTTCTGAGAACCTGGGAAGACCTCTGTGAACTGGGAGAATATTGTACAGTTACAGCAAAATCACGACGATGTTCAACAGTGAAAGGTTTGGGAGCTCTGATCCATGTGATGACCAAGCACAACTCTGCAGGGCTCACGAAGAAACATGCTGCCTCGCCTCCTGACAGAGGGCTGAGGGGGTTGGAGGGCACACAGGAGGCGCATTTTAAACACAGCCAATGAAAGAACTCGTTTTGCTCAACTATACATGTCTGTAATGAGGATTTTTTTTTTCTTTCTCAGCAGAGAAGAGGAGAAGGTGAACTTTCACTGATCGAAGGCAGGGCCTGCTTTTGCTTTGTCTTGGCACCCCCAGTGCCTAGCCCAGTTCCTGTTACACAGTAGGCACTTAATAAATGCTTGCTTATCGACATGGCATGAAGACCCTGCACAGGATTGTCTAGGCCTCTTACAGAATTCTCTCCCTCCTGTGTTCACTAGGCGCTAGGATGTGGGGCCTTCTGATACTTATTCCTATAACCAAGGGAAGAAGGGAAGGGGGATGAGGCTGAGAGACAGCAGGATGCAGCGGCAGGAACATTAGATCTGAAGGCGAAGGCCCCCATAACAGCTGGTGTGGTACAGGGGAAAGGACACTGGCTCTAGAGTGAGAGGCCTGGGTTCAAATCCCCACTCTGCTACTTAATACCTGTGTAACCTTGGCAAGTCACATAATGTCTCCAGACCTCAGTTTCTCTCTAGAAAATGAAGGGGATCGCTTTGGTAAGCTTTAAGGCTTCTCTAGCTTTAAGTTCTACCACCCTAAAGCAATGGATGAAGTAAGAGCTGGGCCCAGAGACAGGCTTCAGCTTTTGGTGCCTTCTCTGCTCCAGGAGGAACTGGAATGACACATCCAGCATCCAGGTCACACTGTGGAGAGGAAGTCCAGGGAAGGGGATGAGGTGACAGACCCATGATCACCCAGGCAGCTGTGCCAGCAGAGGGTTCAGTTACCACCCAGACAAGCCAGCTCGACCACTCTGACCCAGTGCTACCCACCAGCTCCCTCTGGTGACGAGATGGGCCTCATGACTGGGGTTCTGGTAAAGGCTGAGACAGGGAGGCACCGCTCCCTCCACCCCCACTGCCCCCCATCAGTGGGAAGATTGATCAGAGGCTCTAGCCAGGGCAGCCACCCCACCTCCAGCATCCCAGGTAGACAGCACCTAGCACTCCACCCCCGCCCAAATCAGTAGCCAGCCCTCAGCAACTTTAGTTTGGCATCCAGGTATGCCAATACATTCAACTTAACAACAGGTAAGCTGTGGCTGGTCCTTCACTTCATAAAAACATCCATCTTTGAGTACCTTCAAGCAGCAGGTACCCTATGCAGGCTTACATAAACCTGGGAAGGACCTCTGTCCCCCAGAGGACCATCAGGACCTGGGCAAGGAAGACTCCCTGCTTCTGGCCCCACTCCCCTAGAGAGGAGCATTAGATGGGCAGAGCCCAGCTCCGTATTTACTCCTTATATGGTCTTGGGCAAGTCGCTTGCCCCTCCCTAAGCCTCAGTTTCCCATTCCGAAAACAGAGAGGTTAGAGCTGGTGGCCTCCACAGCCCCTCCTCCAGCGCCCCGCCCCACCACTGCCCCCATCCTGGGACAGGGCCCTGGCCTTGCTTGGCTGCCAGACTGAGATAAGCCCCTGGGAAGGATGCAGAGGCCCCAGGGTTTTAAGTATGAGGCCCAGGATGCCTCAGGGGTCAGGGGGCCAGGCTTCAGGCAGGGATGCTCACCTGGGGGGCAGAGGACCACAGAGAACAGCACAGCAGTTGGCAACGACACTTTTATGGCTGTAGGGGTTGGTGGAAGCCTCCATGTTTTTCTTATTGGACCACGAGCCTTTGATCTGTAAGAAGAAGAGACCAAGTTAAAGCCAGAGATGGGGGGAAGGGTACATAACAAGCCGACTCCAAACCCAAGTGCCCCTTGGGGAGGTTGGGCTTTGAGGTCCTACCCTAGCCTCCATGTATGTTTGTATACAGGCAGGAGGGGGTTGGTCTGAGGAGACAGAGAAGGTAGGATGAGAAGCGGGGTGGGCACAGTGATGGTGTGGGAAAGAAGGAAACAGAATTAGTCAGTGGACAGTCATTCTCAGCCCCAGAGAAGCCTCGCTACAGAATTCTCCAACTCCGGCCACCACACTCTGATGCCCAGCAGCCCAGCTCCTTCCATTCAAGTCCTCCTTCCTCAGAGTCTCAGGTGAACTGATGAGGCCACCTCTCAAGCACTTGACCCAGACGCCCTGCCCCTCTGAGTCTCATCTCCCCAGGCAGACGAGCACTGGGCTTGTTCTGTGTGCTGTCAGAGATGCTTTTAGTCTTCAGGATGACTGGTCTCTATGTCCTCAAACCTCTGGGACTCCTCTTCCTTCCTTTCCTGCATGATGATGTCCTCTCCCCATAGGAATGTAAAGCCTTGGGAGGTAAGGATGATGGGCTGGAGACGGGGGAGGAGAGAAGAATTCCCACTTGACTTCTCCTTAGCTTGTGTGACTTAGGATACTCCACGTGTCTAGGTCTCCATTTCTTTTTTTTTTTTTAGTAATGCCTTTACTTGATCAATGGATACCCACTTTCTTTCCAGCTCTGCTACCAAAAAAGTGCTCTGTGTGCGTCTCGCTGTCTTTGACCTCCTGGGGACACATGGCTAGCAGAGGTCTCTCTGGAGAATCCAAGGACTACCTACCCTAATCTGTAAAATGGGAATAATACAGTCTGTCTTTTCTCCTTCACAGGATTGTTGTGGGAGGCCCAATGAGAAACACAGGCATGCTTTGTAACCAAAGCGGAGGCCGATCACCAAATGTCAGTGCACAGCCTTCAAAAGCCCCGGTCACCTTAAGGCCAAGCTAGGGATGAGCCTCTCTAAATTGGGCTCTCCTAAGACCATAGCGATCAGAGTCCATGGCCAGGCCATTTTCCAAGCTCTTTTGGATTAGTGGGCTTGGCAAAAGCTGCTGTTCCTCCTCCCAAGATTGGCTCATTTCCACTGACTGCCACAATCAGTCCTGCTCCATATAGCCCATGCAAAGCCGGCTAGGCCTATTTTCTCCATGACAAAATCATTTTCACCTACACATGCTTTAGTTTCCTCATCTGTAAAATGGGGATATTGGCACTCCCTATCTTGAGGAATGGTTTTGAGGAAGGCCTTAAACCTCTGTAGAAATATTCACGATGTTCATAATGGCATGAGAATTCTTTTCATGCAGCTCAAGGTCCTTCACTATCCTGGCTGCCCTCCTACAGTCTGTCAATGTACTTCCTAAGATATAGCCCTCAGCACTGGACCCAGGACTCTAGCCATGGCCCAGCCAGGGCTGGGGGCAGGGGGATCATCGCCCTCTTAGCCCTGGACATTAAACCTCTTTTAATGAGTCCAAGATGCCATTAGTTTTCTGGGTTCCCGCGCCTCACTGCTGACTCAGTAACCTTGTTGTTTACTAAACCCTGGCTCCCCATCCCACCCACGCGCCCCCTCCCACGGGCCATCTTGTACTTGTGAAACTGCTCTACGGAGCCCAAGGACAGCTCGGGACATTTATTTCTATTGAGGGTCACCTCATTTGAATCTGCCCAGAGTGTTTGGAATACTCTCAGCCAGTGTGTTGTCTAGCTCTTCCTGGTTTGGGGACGTGGGAAGATCCGCTAGGCCTGCCCTCTGTCCTTCACCCAAGTAAAGGATCTAAGTATTAAAGTGTGGGGCCAAGCCCAGATCCCATAGAAAGCTACTTCCAAGCTGCTGTCAAACCCCTCAGGACACTTCTTGGGTTCTAGCCACTACATTAACTGTAAAATCTTGCCAATTCCCTTGAGAACTGCACAAGAGATTTTCCCGGGCCTTCCTTCCCTTTTGAGAACGGGTACATTAGCCCTTCTCTAGGTGCGTGATGCTTCTGTTCACTGCCATCCTTCAGCGATCTCTCACAGCGATGCCATCTGCCTGTTTTTTCAGAACCCCAGGATGCAGCAGTTCAGCTGGGCCCAGTAACCTGAACTCATCCCAGACAGAACTCTAGAAGTTTCTTTAACTGCAAAAGAAATGTGGTCACAGGGTTTTTGTGACGAAAGCCCTTTCTGAACCTTCAGGCATTAAATAAATGTGAGTTACTATGTAAATCTGTGATCTCAGGGATTCAGGAGTTCTCTCACGATGCACCCTGTAACCTCTTCCGGGCAAGCACCTCTTGTCCACGTCCTCCACCACAGGGGTCCACCCCAGGCGCTGGGGCTTTCCTCCCTGAGTTACTGCTATTATGCCAAAGGCTAGATGTCATGGACAAAGACTCCTTGATGAACTTGGAAAACAGGATCAGAGATCTGCAGCTAGAAGAAGGCAAGTCCAACTCTCATATTTGACAGGGAGAGTGACATTGTGCTGGTCTCTTGGCCTTCATTTAGTGCTTGTTCTGAATCCAAGGTCCCAGCTGGGACAGGATGGGCTTTTCTCACGAGAGGCCCCAAAGCTCTGTGTACAACTGGTGCTGCCTTCCTGGGGTCACAGCTGCCCGTCCTTTGGGAGCTGGTAAAGGAAGCTGAGACAAAGAGGCTTCACACACCCAGAGGGTATCAATGGAGAGCAGAGACATACGAGTGCTGTGGGCCTGTGCCCTGGTCAGCCCAGCTCAGCCACGGGGGACTCAAGGTGAACGCCACAGACGGGAGGACTGGAAGCTATCCCATGAGCCTCAGCCGCAGGATGCAGAGAAGCCTGGGGAGGGCGTGAAGAACAGAACAGTTCTTCAAATATGTACCAAGCTGTCACTGGGAGGGGCTCGCATGAATCCTGCCTGGCCCAGGAGCCTGGGACTAGGAGCAGTGGGTAGAAGCTGCTGCAAAGATGACTCGGGCTTGATAAGGCCATCCCAAAGTGAAACGGGCCGCCTGCAAGATAACGAATTCCCCTTTACAGAAGGCCTTCAGCGAAGGCTGGGCGCCCACTTGTCGTCAACGTTGTAGAAGAGATTCCTGCTGAGGTCCGGGGGTCTGGACAGCCCCCCACACTCCCTCCATCTCTGAGGTCCTGTGCCTCCTCTGGCACCGTCTGCCCTGCCATCCCAGCGGCACAGCACGGGGGCTTTCCTCTCAGGACAATCACCCCATCCTTCCCCGCCTGGCACACAGAACAGGCCCCGGCTGGTCTTCATCGTCTGCCCTGCCATCCCAGCGGCACAGCACAGGGGCTTTCCTCTCAGGACAATCACCCCATCCTTCCCCACCTGGCACACAGAACAGGCCCTGGCTGGTCTTCATCGTCTGCCCTGCCATCCCAGCAGCACAGCACAGGGGCTTTACTCACAGGACAATCACCCCATCCTTCCCCGCCTGGTACACAGAATCGGCCCGGGTCATACTCACGTCTTCGTT